>OY727107.1:45923737-46276237 GCA_963402855.1 Ormia ochracea | reverse complement strand
CCTTTTTTATATAAATATAAATAACACAATTCAGTAAGTTTTGAATGCTTATTAAAGCTAGTAGAGAAGAAGATTACAACAGCATAATTTCAAAGCTACTCGCCGTCTTTTAAAAGCAGCTCCCTTTGATAATCTATAGAACTAAACTCCTGTGATATCCAGATTGTTTGATTTTTATTTGATACAGTGATTTGCTGTAACTACGAATTGATTAACTAAAAACTACAAAACTATAACTTTATGTCTTTTTCTTCGCAAAGGTTTGTCTTCGCCAGGCTGAAAGAAATAGCGTTTTTAACCCGAAATTAATTGGTACTGAAGGCTTGGGAAAAAAATTCGCAAAATTAGTTTTTAATTATTTATCCTTATATCTAATCATTAGAAAGCAACACTGATGGCACATTATCGCTGATATTAAAAAGAAGGATACTTAATTCGTGAACCAATAAATTAGCAATCTAGCAACGGAACGTTTTTCTTTTCATATTTCATAAGGACATTTCAAACCTTATAATTCCTTGCAAAAGTGAAACTTGCCCTTTTCCGAAAGATTGGCAGGTTTTTTTTCTTCTAGAAGGATTAACGTCTCTTTTGTTTCAATTTAATATCAATTTAATTTCATATGCAAAGATATGAAAGCTGATGAGAGTCCTACGCTGGCACCAAAAAGCCTTCCACATTGTTATGCTAATACAAAGCAGGAAAAGGATAAATTTTAGTTTAAAAGAAGTTAAAAATTTCTCATTTTTTTAGTTTGGAAAAAATATTTTTGTGTTTTGTGTAATTCAGAAAACTTACAATAATAATTTCAGAATATGAAATCTGCAAATACTTTAAATATTTTTCCTTTAAGGATTTCTTTAGTCTCATGTTTAGAAAACAAAGAAAACATCGACAAAAACAAAAATAAAATAAAAAAAAGTAGAGGAATTAAGCTAAATATTAAAAAAATAAAAATATCATATATAAGAAGAATTCTTTTTGTAATAAAAGTACTATCATTTGTGTACCTTTTGCCTGCCTTTGAACCCAGAAGGTACTCCTACACTGCATAACAATTTAGACTACAATGAACTTGTCAAATAGGAAAAACGTATTTAGGATAATTTGTTTGGCCAGAAGGGATACACGTGCTAATTATCTGCCAAGAATCATGTATATCCCAAAGAAGAATAAAAATTTTTTTGTTTTAATAGTGGACAACTTAAATGAGGATTCCCCTTAAAGATTTCTTTAGTCTCATGTTTAGAAAACAAAAAAATTTAGGGGAAAAAATTCTCCTATTTTGGATTGCCATTTTCGCCACACTTTTGCAGCGAATACCGAATACGGCGGTAAACAATTTTATTTAATGTAACTTTTTATTTAAACGGCTGTCGACTCAAAGGAGCATTCAGGACAATTAATGTTCAATTAACCCAAACATATACAATCATACTTTTACAGCCCTCCGTAAATTTTATTAATGTATTTGTTTGCTTTAAACAACAAGTTTGTTCCATTTACACGTTTTCTTTTAATTTTTGCAATCGTCAGTCTTAATGAACCGCCCAATATTTATTATACGCAGTTTAAATATTTTAGCTGATTTTTGAATAAATATTTTAGCTGATATTCTTTTTCATCTATAGAAATTTCCCTTTCACAAAGAAAAAAATTGGAACTGTCTTACAAGCTCTTACGATTATTGTGAAAAGTCTTATTTTGTATAATAAATAGATGCTGTTTCAAATTTGATAATTAAAGCGAAATGAAAACCTTCTTTGTGATTATTTAATGTATTTTCATTTCTGTTTTTATCACGTTGTTGTTTATCCAATCGTGTCTACGACAAATTAAAATGTGTTAAGTATGCCATCCGTAACGTATCTTCTCATATATAATTCCCTCTGAGTTAAAATTTAAAGAACTTTATCCATATTAAGGATTTTAATTTCCTTTACAAGGGAGGGAAATTACAGTGGGCTCCTGAATATTCAGTATTTCTTTTGCTTTGATCTGACTGAAGTTTGAAGTCAACTCATGTTTAATTAATTTTTTTTTAAATTTATTTTATAGAGGGATAAAGAAAGTCGTGAAGCGCGTTTGTTGGATTTTGAGATAAGGCGTCAGCAGGAACGTGAAAAGAAAAAGGAAGATCAAAAACATCAACATCAATTACATCAACAACAGCATCAGCATCAGCATCAGCAACATCAGCAGCAGGCAAGTGAAAAAAGCCCGCCGACCACATCAGGTCTAGCACAGCAGCAATTAGCGCAACAGCAAAATCAAGACCATCAAGAACAGCAACAACATTTGGTTGCCAGTAGCAGTGCGCCAACGCCCATAATACCAACGCAACCAGATCGTGGCCTACCGCCAGCATTTCGCAGTCGGTCTATAGAACGAGAAATTCTCTACGAGCGTAAGCGTCAATTTTCCACTGTTGAAGCGCTCGAATTACGAGTAAGTAAAAGAATATAGAATATAGTAATACTTTTAGTTTTAGACAGAAATTGCCAGCAGTACAAGAATTTTCAAGCCTTCATTGAGCCCATCTTGATTGCATTTAATTTGTTTTATTCCAGAAGCCATATAGTACTACACCTTCCCCGCAGGCTCTAACACAAGTAATAGTAGCCGGCACAAAAACATCCACGCCAGTCCTACCACCACCACCAGCCACTCCCTCAACACCATCTGCTGTAGTGGCGGGCCCACCGGCAACAGCAGCTGCTGCTACAGCTGCTATAATACCCATATTACCACTAGGAGTTGCCACCTTGCGTGATGACTCCACCGAATCCGAGGAACAGTCCGTGACATGCACTCATCACCATGCCGAAGCATGTCATCGCATAATGTAAGTACTCTTTACATGTATGCATGTATGTATGTATGTATGTATTTAAAGTAAACTATAGCATATATTTATTGGTTTACTTCTAATAAAATAAGTTTCCCGCAATCATATGAATGAATGAGAGGGGATCGTAAAATAATTTTCTTACTTCTTGAACATGTCAATGAATTAATACTTGCTGGTTGCAAGTTCAAATAGGTCGCTGCATTCAACTAACAACAACAACAACAAACATGAAAACTAAAAAAACTGAAAAAAAAAATTATTAAATACTTCAAGCTAATTAAATGTTCCGCTTGAGGTTGTACAAGAGTTCCCTTTTTGGTGTGTAGTTCCCCTCAAGGACTTCTTTCTTTTTCAAATTATATTATGGAACTATTTTTATTTCGTGGGGAAGCAGCGCAATAATAAAATAGTAAATATTTCCATTTAAATAAAAATACATGGAAATTTTTGCGCGTTTAAGCAAAAGACTTTAGAATTGTTGTAGAGGTGCTTTAGATTTTCAGAAACTTAAAGCCATTTCTTTTACCTTTATTAAAATGAGAAAATTTTAATTTACTTTATTATTTGTTTTATATTCAATACAAATAGAACTTACAATAAATATAGAATTTTTAAGCCTAAGATTACAAATTAATTCAACATAATGAGAAGGGAAGAGCTTTAGTTCCCATAGTTACTTCTAGTTAAGCTCCTATGGACTAAAAGGCGCAGGAAGTGTTTTGATTGCCTTTTTTGAATTGTTCTGCTCTTTTGGAAAGCATTGGATGAACGATTGCGCCCCTTAGACTGCTGTGTGTATGAGAGCTTTGAATAGAGTTATCCTGGTTGATGAGGCAGTACCTCACAGCTGAAGATAATTGATAGATATGCTTGTCATTACTCTCCTTCGAGGCTTGCAAGAAACACAATCTTTTATAATGTCTATTGTTAATTATTTCAGTTATTCTTCCAACCTTGACGTAATTGCCTTTAGCTTGCGGCACTCTTCACCTGCCAGCTTTAACTCTACCTACTTCAAAAAAGTTGTCAACGAATAGTATTCAACTCCCCTAAGAATACTTTTAAATCATAAGTTTTTTTCTTTGCCATTTTGAAAAATTTTCTACTATCTGTGTCAAAAATGTCCAAATGTATCTTTGTGCTGTTCCCCAAGCTCTTCCAACTCTTCTCTTTTAAAACAATAGCTGTTACAAGTGTTCGATATATTTTTATTATATTAAACATGTCCATGGCTCCATGTGGCATTTTATATTGCTAAACAAAATGATTCTTAAGGTTTACGAATTTTTAAAATAGAAAAAGCTCATGTCGCACAGAACTTGTAGATTTTTTATGGCAGCTGCCTACGTAATTCATGTAAGGTAAAAATTAAAGCAATTTTGGAGTCTGCATCCAGCAAAAATATTACATTTTGCTTTCCAAATGTCCTTACTATGAATTAAAAGCCATATTCCTTAAACACACGACTCCTTTTAAGAAACCGTTTGAGTATTCGAATAACTTTTAATCGAATGACAATATTGTTTATAAGCTTCAGGAGAAAAAGAGTGAGTGTTTGTGAGAGACACATAGAAAAAGGATAAAATACCCATAATCTTTCAAAAGGAAATGCAGGTCGCAAAAAATAAATACTCTGCTTTTTCCATCACTTTACGTTTTTCATAATTTTGGCTCATTGTATGAGTGCGTCATACACCCTCCGTACCCCTCCGATCTAAGAGAAAAAAAATAACTAATTTACATCAATAAATAGTGTGGTTTTATTTGGAATGAAGTAAAGGGGATTTTGGGCGATGCGAAAAAGAAATTAGAGGCAAAGGCCATAGAAGAGGTACCCCTGGTCTAAATTTCTTCACTTTTAACCCTAAAATCAGCCTTTGTGTGGAAAGCAACAAAGGACTTTTAACTAAAAAACTTTCTAACAAATGACAACTAAAAGTATGTATAGTTGGAGTGTCCTAAAGAAATTTCTTGGCTCTGTTTATTTAAAAATAAATAAATAAAAAACAAAGTATTGCAAAACTTACGTAAGTGAATTTTTTTTGGTTTTCCATACATATGAAGTCTGTACGTACAGCATTTTATTATTCGGCGGTATTCTGCAAATCACTTTTCACGAAAGTGATTTAAAATCACTGAAATGGTGTTCTGTGCAGAAAAATTTTGAAAAATCTCGTGATTTCAAATCACTTGCAAATGTTTTATAATTATTTAGCTTTTAACTTAATAAAAAAGTTTTTATTTATTTTGCAATATCATTTAAATAAAATAAATTAAAAAGTTAACAAATTAATGGAGAATAAAATTGCTCTCGATATTTTCTGAATTTTTATTCTTTTACAAATTTGGACTAACGACAATAAATATCTAATAGTAAACAAACAATAGTGATTTTGATAGAAAAAAACATGTGATTTTCATAGAAAAAAAAACGCGTGATTTTCATAGAAAAAAAAGCGTGATTTTCATAGAAAAAAAAACGCGTGATTTTCATAGAAAAATAACAAGTGATTTTATGAGAAAAAAACGCGTGATTTTCATAGAAAAAAACGCGTGATTTTCATAGAAAAAAACGCGTGATTTTCATAGAAAAAAACGCGTGATTTTCATAGAAAAAAAACGCGTGATTTTCATAGAAAAAAAAAAAACGCGTGATTTTCATAGAAAAAAAAACGCGTGATTTTCATAGAAAAAAAAACGCGTGATTTTCATAGAAAAAAAACGCTTGATTTTCATATAAAAAACCGCGTGATTTTCATACAAAAAAACCCGTGATTTTCATAGAAAAAAAAAACGTAATTTTGATAAAGAAAAACATGTGATTTTAATAGAAAAAAACGCGTGATTTTGATAGAAAAAAAACGCGTGATTTTCATAGAAAAAAACGCGTGATTTTCATAGAAAAAAAACGCGTGATTTTCATAGAAAAAAAACGCTTGATTTTCATAGAAAAAAACGCTTGATTTTCATAGAAAAAAACGCTTGATTTTCATAGAAAAAAAACGCGTGATTTTTATACAAAAAAAAACCCGTGATTTTCATAGAAAAAAAATACATAATTTTGATAAAGAAAAATATGTGATTTTAATAGAAAAAAACGCGTGATTTTCATAGAAAAAAACGCGTGATTTTCATAGAAAAAAACGCGTGATTTTCATAGAAAAAAACGCGTGATTTTCATAGAAAAAAACGCGTGATTTTCATAGAAAAAAACACGTAATTTTCATAGAAATAAACGCGTGATTTTGATAGAGAAAAACACGTAATTTTGATAAAGAAAAACACGTGATTTTAATAGAAAAAAACGCGTGATTTTGATAGAAAAAAAACACCTAATTTTGATAAAGAAAAACACGTAATTTTGATAAAAAATAAAAACAAGTGATTTTGATAGAAAAAAAATACGTGATTTTGATAGAAAAAAAATACGAGATTTTGATAGAGAAAAACACGTAATTTTTATAGAGAAAAACACGTAATTTTGATAAAAATAAAAACAAGTGATTTTGATAGAGAAAAACACGTAATTTTGATAGAGAAAAACACGTGATTTTGATAGAGAAAAACACGTGATTTTGATAGAAAAAAACACGTGATTTTCATAGAAAAAAAACGCGTGATTTTCATAGAAAAAAAACGCTTGATTTTCATAGAAAAAAACACGTGATTTTAATAGAAAAAAACGCGTGATTTTGATAGAAAAAAAACACCTAATTTTGATAAAGAAAAACACGTAATTTTGATAAAAAATAAAAACAAGTGATTTTGATAGAAGAAAAAGACGAGATTTTGATAGAGAAAAACACGTAATTTTGATAGAGAAAAACACGTAATTTTGATAGAGAAAAACACGTAATTTTGATAGAAAAAAATACGTGATTTTGATAGAGAAAAACACGTGATTTTGATAGAGAAAAACACGTAATTTTTATAGAGAAAAACACGTGATTTTCAGAACAACAAGAAATCACCTCCCTCCCCACAAAGTGGTTATTGTAAAAATGGCGAAAAAAGAAATCGGAAATATAGTGTTTGTTTTGAATGTGAAAGATTCTTGAATATACTTAAATATACTTTGTGGAAATATGTAAAATAATATAAGTATAAAATAAATAAATTTAAAATGAATATATCATTGATATGGATATGTATATATGTATGAATGTATGAATGTATGTATGTATGTATGTATGTATGTATGTATGTACTCGTATGTAAAGTCAATATGGAAATAGTGACTTCAATTGCAACCTAACTAACTATGTTGCTACTAAAAAATACACAAGTAATGCATATGTATGTGTGAAAAACCACACACGACTGTAACCAACGTAAGTTTTTCAGAAGGTGATTTCAGGGTTAATTAATTAAACAACAAAGAATTTCTTTACTTTTTTTTCATTCGTTTGATTTTCGTTTTCAATTGCGTAAAGGGAACAGCAGACACTTTTATATATCTTTTAAATTATATAATAAATTATTATATATTTTACTGCAACTGAATGTATTGAATGTAACTGAACCATTGCAATTGCCACTGTTTGCGTTGAAGCAATACAGCGAACAATAAACACTGACAAACATTGTGAGGCAGCATCTTAGCTGCTTTCCAAAGGAATTTTAGCAAACTTAGATATTTTCGGAGTATATCAACTTGAATTATTGATCAATTACTAAAGTATTAAATATAGTGTTGCTCCCCAAAAAAAAAAAAAAAAATAATAATGTTTTATAAAAAATCCCGATTTATCATTAATCCCCATAATCTCCATTAGCTGAATTTTTATTCTATTACTCTTTTTTTATTTCGTTATTTGTGGAGAAAGTGCATTTTGCACTTTTTAAAAGAGACTCCCCTTTTCATTTTATTAATTATTTAGTATCTATCGTGAGGCTTATGTGGTGCTACCTGAACCTTTTACAGCCGTATGAAATATTTTCTAAAATTGTTTATAAGTATATTTAGGATTGTTAGTAAAAGAAACGTTGATTGCCTTGTAATAAATCAAATTGTTATGTGAATTATCGGTTTCTTTATTTAAAATCCAATAGGAGATCGCATCGAGGCGATTTCCTCTTGTAACAAATAATGTGCATTTCCATACAATATTGCTTTTTGTTAAATAAAATAAATATTTTACAACAACTAGACAATTATTTTAAAATGCTCTAATTGTGTTAAACCATAATTTTCAAACAATTAAATACAGATCCAACAATATGCTCTTATATAACAATCATCTTTGTGCTGTTGTCTAATCAGAATGATTTCTCCCTCCTCACATGCACCAAACAATACTTGTACTTGTGTCTGTACTCCTTCGTCTAGGTTGCTCGCTACACGCCAAACGAGAAGTGCAGCAAAAAAAAAAAAAAAAAAAAAGCAACAACGACAACGACATGTAATTGTATGGCATCAGCGATTACAAGCTCAAGTTTTTAATCACATGCACTTTTGTGTGCAGTTTAATGTCGTTGCAGATAAAAGGACATAGAAGAATAAAAATGTAAGAGAGGAATCAATGAAAACACATAAAAGTCATTCATATTGGCAAAAAGCAACAACAAAATGTGGAAACGCTTTAAATGGGGTTGTAAGCTTGCATAGAGGAAAGGCAAAAACACATACGTCACAAGACCACACTATCACACAACATACATACGAGCACTCGTACATTCATTGTTGCATATGAAGACTTATATTGAGGTCATTTTATATACTCGCATTCGTAAATTACATTAGATATCATGTGTGCCTTCCCAATCAAGCTTTTTTAGTTCCTGTCTGTTTTGCTGTTTATTTGTTTATTGTCTTCCTCCTTATGTGACTTTTGCAATGTTCTCTGTCGGTTTAATAGCGGAAAAACCAAATAAAAATTAAAGCAGAAATTAAAGCAGAGCTAAGCAAAAAGTAAACAATACTCGAGCGCAGAAGCGAAAGTGGTGCAGCAAACGGCTGGCGAATAACAAATAATTATTGTTGCATGTAAAGAGAGGAAAGCTTTTTATATGTTGAATAGAAACTTAACAGATATAAAATGTTTATAAGTAGAAGAGAGCAAAATGTATTAAAAGTTGGCCAGCGAATATTTCACAGTGGGCAAAACAAGAAATATTATTTGGTTATACTTTGGCCAAAGCTTCGAATATGAAGGGACAATACTTGGACCGAGTAGTGATTGAGATTGAGATCTAAAGAGAGATATGAAATATTTTAATAGAATTGGGTTTTTCATTCTTTTTGAAATACTTAGAACTTTGGAAAGATAACTTTAAGGAAAAGCATCGAATAAGTATTAAATAGCGAAAAAATCCTTTTCTGGCTTCCCTGGCTTTTTATGCATTTAAATTAAAACATTTCAATTTAAGTACGTCTTGATGGTTCGGGCAGTGGAAAGTCTTTTTAAAAATATTTTTAAAGCTTTCGCCTTGTACGCAGGAAAACTTATGCAGGAATCAAAACTACAATCTCTTGTTTAGTAGGATGTTCATTATCCATTCGCCTCAAGATTTTCTAGTTCCTGGAGGTAGTGAGCTTATAGCCGAGCTCTAAATTACATGAGCTGTTACAACCATGCATGGAAATTTTTTTGACAGAAAGTTTATTTTTAGGGGTCGCAATCCAACTCAATCAACCAGTACAATTTAAAATTTTTTTTAAGGCAAATGGCCGCGCAGGCAAAGGAAAAACCATTTGAATTCAATTTCGAGCAGAAATACATTAAAAATAAATAAGGTGGGGGGAAATAATAATCAAAGGCATCCCGAAATGTAAAGAAGGAATTTTAGACTCCGGTGCCAAAGGTTTGATTTATCCACTTATCCCAAAACAAGCAAATTATTAGTATTGATTTTAATAATTTCACATAAATTTCTATTCTAAAAATGCATAAAATCTAAATAAATCAAATAAGTGCTGATCCTGCTCTTTGCTTGCATCCTTTTTTTTTTTTTTTGCTTTTGCTCATCGCATAATTCCGTGATGGTTTTCAATGCTGGCAGCGTATTTGCGGCATATAACCATTTGCATTAAAATATTACTGTGAGTTGAATGGCAAATGTGTCTTCTGGTTCTGCTGTTGACAAACTTAAAAAAGCACGAGGCGCCTTCGTATGAGGTATGAAAATATAATTGAAGTGCACTACGTAAACATAAGTAGCAAAAAACTTTCAACGCAAGTGCATGTTATTCCTTCACACGTTAATCTTGTTTTTAATCAAACAGTTATTTGTCCCGTGCTTTTATATTTACTAATAACAGGAGGAGTAGCCCTGCAGGCTAAGAGCTACCACTCGCACAAAAAAAGGCAACACGACAACATCGCTACATAACTGCACGACAAGCATTGTAGCTTTAAAATTATATTATTTTTTGCATTAACATCGCCAAAGTAATTATATATCCTTTTAATTTAGACGTACTTCCTGTACGGATTACTTATTATTATTATTAACAAAAAATTATTTTAAATATGTAATTTTCCCCCCCCGCCTCAAATACAGCATTTTGGGAGTGACTTTCTAGAAACATTCAATGTCAACTTCGAAAGCCTCCTTCATAATAATTCACTAGTCAACTACAAGGCTACAATAGAAGGCGGCAATGTGTTTTATGTTGTAGAATAAACTTTTTATGATATTATATATCATTTGTGCTTTAGCAAAACAGAATTTAGAAGCATTCCGTCATACGTCATAAGTCATATGTCAATTTCTGCAATTATCTCAATGAGTACTTTGTTAGCGGATATACAGTACCAAAAAATCTGTATAAAATTGTAGTGAAAACAAATTGACGTACGTAGAAATTAAAAAGTAGTTCAGCTTTAGTATATGCGTTAACGGACGCGTCACTTTTGAAATCTAACGGAATTTTTTGCCAAATTACTTTCTATGGATTTCTTTTTTAGCTTTTTTAAATCAAATTGAATGCAGTTGTTAATTAAGTTGTGAGTTGAGGTTGTTTCCAGGAAGTATGACCTGACGCGGATTCCATGTCACTAAGTCGCTACATAAGAATGATCTTGCTTTAAAGGGGTTTCAAAAAATAAAATAAAAAAATGAAATTTGAACAAAATGCTGGCAAGTGTTCTGCAAATGAAGCCAACGTCACCGCAATTATGGCAACATATTCATTTTTATATGTTTCCTAAAGTTTAAAAAAGCAATTATTCTTTAACTGAAAGAATAAAAGAGAAATAAAAAAATGAAATTGTTGAATTTGTAAACGCTTTTCCTTTCACGCTTCTGCATTTCACAACTTTTTTAATTTATTTTTTTGTGGCTTCTAAAACTTGCATGCAAACTATTTTCTATGTTTTATTACTTTTTTTTTCCTTTTCAAGTTAAATGGAAATATTTTTTTATTGTATTTAAATGAAAACGTGTCACGCTGAATAAACACTTAAGCAAAGCAGATCATTTTGATGTATGAAAGCGAAAAATAAGATTCGTAAATACTGACTTGATTATAAATTGAGTTGGATTTCAGGAAATTTATAAAACTTATACGTGCGCCTTGCATTGACACAGATAATTGAATGTGTCAGTATTCAGTGTAAATCCTGTGGTCCATGAAAATTTGTTTTCTGCTTGGCTCCTTTTAAAAATTTACTTGCTGGGAAGCAAGAAACCTTCCCAGCAGGCATTTTTGGTGTGTGAAATCAAACTATGATAGAGATACATTTCAAAGGATACTCAATATTGACAAAACCCGTCAAGACATTTTCCTTTTTTGGTGTACTTAACTTTCAGTTAATAATTCTTTATTTCATTTTTAAATGTATTTCGTAAATTTCAGTACAAATTTCTCAGTTGTTTCCAGAATTTCGGACCATATTAAAATACTTGAGATAATTTTTTAATTCTTGCATATCCTTTTTTTTCATGACATTTGACATTGTTAGGCGCTTCTAATTTTTGCTAAAAATGTTTTTTAAAAAATTTTTGAAATTTCAAATTTCTTTTAATTTTGTGTGTAAGTGTGTTTATAATCCTTTATAAGTTTTCCTTTTGTTTTCAATACTTGTTATATCCTGCTGAAGGTGGCATGGATCCTTAAACTGCCTCTTTCAACTATCAAAAGCCGCACAAGGCGTGCAGTGGTACATCGAAAGTGTAGGAGTCTCTGTGGCTACAGATATGAGTAGTATTACTTGTCTCGCTTAGAAGTTGGTTTTAGTATTTAATAGATCGAACGTAAGCAAGTAAAGAGGGCTTCAGGGATCTATCTTTATGTGTATCTGGCTTGCGCATACTCAGACCAAAAATAATTACTTGGTGTGGCGCCATGAAAAGCAAAGTAATAGTTTTAAAATTAATTTGCAAACATTAATTGAATACATAGTAAATAAAAAAATATATTTTATTAATTTTCATTTTTATTTATGTAACGGAAACAGTTCAGCCTAATAAGAAGAAAGTTTTATTATTTATAGCTTTAACTTTAAGCTTCCGGTTAAAAAATGTTGGTTTTAGTTAAAGCCAAACAATTCTTAGAACTTACTAAAAATATCAAAATTATAAAATGATAGTAAAATACAAAATTATGATAATTTTATATACTTCGGAAGCAATATTTTCTTTAAGATCGCTTTAATGTGATTAAATGCAAAAAAAAAATTACTTGCTTACTTTATTGCCAACTCAATTATACGAGGCAGTAAATATTTGTTCTACAATCTGTTGTTCCATAAGCAAAAACAACAGCTTCATACAACAGGTCCTTTTTTTAACACAGAACCATGAATAATTCATGTATTTAAATGAACAGGACAGTCACTTTTCAATTTATGCCATAAAATTATGGCATGTATCCTTTGCATCTGATTGCTGTCTCTCTATGTTACACCATTGCACGTCTTTAGTACGTCACTGCACGTCTTTAGTACGTCACTGCACGTCTTTACTGCAGCTGATTGTTTTCTTGGCTCTGCTAATTTTTTTTCATAACGCACGGCAAAGCATTCGTTTTCTTACTTGCATGTCTTTTCGCTGAAGCTTTTGGGTTTTCTCTTTAATATGTGCAGACATTTGTGACGTATATACCTTATAGCTTTGCAGAAAGGCCAAAACTGGCGAATCAGTTTTACTTTCGCCGTGCAAAGGGCTTACACCGTGATCTGCATAACAGTTTTTTTTTCCAGTTGTCTTTATTTCCCTTTAGACAAGTCCTGACAACATTTTCGTGCAATTTTCTGTTGCAATTTAGTAAGAAATCTACGAATCCATGAGTGGAAAAATTCTTTCCCTATTCGGCACTACAAGGACTCACATTAAGGCTATTGCGAAAAGTTAACTGTTGCGTATGATTGAAGTCGATTTAAATTTAGTTTTCAAAAATCATACGCACTGTGGACTGAAATATTTTCTTAGTCAGAAGCTTTCAGTATGTTTAGAAGAAGCTTTTTTCCATAACATTACTGCGAAAGCTTAGGCAGCTTTTGAATTTAAAGTTTAAAATATTGAAATTTAACAGAGTGGCTACTTTGAATAGAAAACAGATGAAAAAAATGAAAACTTAAACAGATAAAATATATATTATATATAAAACGAATGGAGGCATGTGGCCAACAACACATTCAACAACGTAACATTAAAAAGGATGCAGGCATATACTAAATAACAAAGACTATTCAATTAAATAATGTTGAAAATTAGAAATTAAAAAAGACTTTTAATAAATAATTTAAATGAGAATATAAAAATATTTGAATAAAAGCGACAATAATCCAGCAAAATATGTTTGTTGCTCGAAAAGTGTTACATTAAAAGCTAATCACTTCATTTAAGCACAACTAAAGAAGAAAATTAAAAAAAAATTCACTTTTCTTACACGAGTTATATTTTCAATCCTTTCGCACATGAAAAGCTTAATGTCAAAAAGCAAACTTATTACTTGTTATTTATTTTTATTGCCAAATTCATGTTTATACGACTAAAAGGCATTTCGTGTTTCCACTTCATCTTGTGTCTTCGAATTATTTCAATGCTTCCATATACAATTTAAGGCATATAAGAAAATAAGTGTGTTAAAGTGAATTAAAAGGACGAAAAATTTTAAAAAAGTTATACTAGATTAAAAATTAAACTGCAAGTGTAAAGTGATGTCTGAAAGTACGAAAGTGGCTGAATAACTTTTGAATGCGTTTCCTTCATTAACAAACTTTCAGGTAATTAATTAATTGTTTGTAACTTAAAAATTATTATCATTTGAAATATTTTATTTACAATAAAGCGAATATTTCATCATGTTGTATGTTTCATCGTATGTTGTAATCTTAAATTAAATATACAATAAAAAAATATATTTAAGACAGCGTAAAAATTTAAGATCTTTCCCCCCGTAAATTTGGTCTTCAAGCGTAGTTTCAATATAAAAGTTTCTATGAAAGTGCTTTAAAGGATTTTATAGTAGTGAAATATTTAACTTGAAAAGCATAGAAAATTTTGAGCTTTCGAGGAGAAATTAAAACGTATTAAATGTTAAATTTCAAACAAGAAATAAAAAACTAATTAACGTAGAACACACTTTTAAGAGTCTTATAAGAATTAATTTACTTTTGCCCTTCTTGACTTTCATGAAAATTAATTTAATAAAGATTTACTCTGTAGGGATACACATGCCGCAATTCAAGGAGAAACGAATTGCAAAAATTAATAAATGAAATAAATTAAAAAACTGCACAGTTTTTATTTTATACTGAATGGAAGGACGCATCACTTTTCGCGGCTATAAGGGTGCAAATTTATTTTTTAAAGATTGTTGGGAAAGCTTGTACACTGAAAAAAAAAATTAGTTTGGCCGACTAATGAAGCCGGCTAATTTAAAAAAAACATATTTTCTGCGAAACTTATTCTCATCTTTTACTTCATCAATACGAACTAAACAAATTAAAGTCTAAAATTTTAAAGTCATACATATTCACGGCTTGGATTTTTTATAATTACGGCTACATCCGTCCGGCAATGGAGGGATTAAAAATGCTCCTGCACAAATTCTGGCACCTCGCAGTCTCAATTTAACCTTTCAACCATTATCGTATAGATCATTTTGTTCTTTTGTCTTTGACTTAAACAAACCAAACAACTCCTTTTCCTGTTTTTGACTATTTAATTTTATGGCATTCAGTGTTGCCAATCTCAACCTTTCAGAATGATTACATTTGCCACCTTTAAACAACTAGACAATTTAATAAATTTATTAAATGGACATTTTGTATAATAAATTGAAACACAAGTTACATATAAACTGATATAAAGTTGTGATTAATTATATTTATAAAAATTATAATTATTATATATTTATATAATTATTAATATAAATTATATTTGAAAAAATCTAATGTTTGCTTCACCTTGACTTGACAAAATTATTCTGTTCATTTTTGTGTTTTATTTGATGGAGACTTTAGAATTTCCGTCTAAGCGAATAATTTAATTCGGAAATTAAATTTTTACAGAACTTGAATGAGAAATGTATTATTATTAGGGAAGAAGGAATTATCGTGTGAAGGAAGAAATAAAAAGGATTTCAGAATATTACTTGTGATGAAGCGAAAGATGTTTGAATAAAATCGATAGAAATTAAAATTTTAAGAAAACATTCTTTTTAAAAAAAACTCATATATAATAAAAAGGATTTCAGAATATTACTTGTGATTTCTAAGGTGAAGCGAAAGATTTTTATATATAATAAAAAGGATTTCAGAATATTACTTGTGATTTCTAAGGTGAAGCGAAAGATTTTTATATATAATAAAAAGGATTTCAGAATATTACTTGTGATTTCTAAGGTGATTGAATAAAATCGATAGAAATTAAAATTTTAAGAAAACATTCTTTTTAAAAAATATCATATGTAACAGCTGAGTAGACTTGTGATTAAAAAACTCTCCACTTTATTCGTAATCAGTTGTGTGTTGATTGGGAGAAAATCTCCACTGGAGTGGAGAAACACTCTTTGAAAAGTTTCAAATACGGATTCTTCCAAATACGATTTGATTATCAAACTTCTCTACTCCATTAACTTTTGTCACACCATGTATTCGATAACAACCAACTTTAAATACATGATTGCCAATACAGCGCTATGCGTTTGTGGCTGCAGTTGTGTTTTACATTTTTCCTTTATTTCACGCTACAGCTCGTATGTTTGTGTGTGAGTGAGAGTCCTTTACTCTACCCTCGCTGGCGATGGTGTATGAAAATGAATTGATTAATGAATTGCTGTGCCAATTTCGTTTTTATGTGTGTTTCTCGTTTAATTTTTAATTGAAAGTTATTAAAATCTCTCGCCATTCTAAGAAACGCTTGATGAGCTGAACTATCAGTAAATCCTTTCAAAGCCTTTTTTAATTAACAAACATTAATATAAATTTGGTAATATTGTAGAAATTAATTAATTCATTTTTATTTGAATTTATCTATAATATTATTATATATATAATATTATTCTAATAGAACTTATTCATACAAATTCACAAGCAGTTGTTGACTGACAGTAAATAATCTGATAAAAACAGTAGCCCACTGTTCGCATAAAAAGAAAAATTTTGGCTTATGGTATTCAGTAACACGTTGAAAGTTAATCAGGTGCGTTTAGCTTTTGTTCGCTAATAGAACTACAATTTGAGCTCAATTTTAATATTCTGCCGAATATTATTCTTTAGCACTGTCAGTGCAGAAAATTTAATATGGTTCAGCATTTGACTGAACAACTTCTTGCTCCACATTATTAATGCATAATTAAGTCATTTACAAGGAGTATTTGAACATTCAAATACTCCTTCCTATTGCTCAATATTATTAAATTTCTATATGTGTTTTTTTGTATAACAAATCCTTTTTTTTTGTAGAAGGTGCCACATGATTTAAGCTCAACTGAACAGCGAAAGCGCTAAAACTTAGTAAATCGTATTAAAGTTCATGTTTTAAATTAAACACGTCTAAGAAAATAAGAACTCCACGTACGTGTTGGTGCAAATTCTGCTTGCTTAACTGCTAAAAAAATAAAACTGATTTTATAGTTGCCGGCAAGTGAAATTTTAAATTGTTTCTAAAGCAAAGCAGAAAATTAAAAATAATAAAAAAATTCTATTTATTTTCATCACGAATATTTTTTATCTCCTTAATAACTCAGTAAACTTATTTCATAGAGAAAAGTTTACAGCCAAGTTTATGGCAATAATAAATGCTTTTTTTTATATAATATTTTATTAATTAAATTGGCCGACATTGCATAAAGATCCATTACAATGTAAGCAATAAATGGTACAGTGATAGTAAAAAATATGTTTCTATTAGATATAAAGATTCTGAATGGAATCAAATGATGTGGGCTGTCCTTAATCAAAAGCTTATTTCAATTACTAGAAGATATTTTAGAAATAAATAGTTATTTTGAGAAATATTAAAGGTTGCTATTGATTGAATAAAAGGGTTTCAAGTCAGGCAGGTCAAGGTACTATTAGAAGAACTTTTGACTGAAGATCGTCAGTATGAAGTTCAGTAGCCAAACTTTCACTAATCTATACAAAAAAAAAAAAAAAAGAAAAAAGAAAAGAAAAAAACTTTTTTAAAAAATAACGTTGAATGGATTTTGTATTTACTGTTGACTTCTTCAAAACTTTTTTATTCGCCTAATAGATTTTTTAGCTTGAGCTTTAATTCTACTCTTAAAAACTGTATATAGAAAAACTAGTAACAGCTGCACTGCCATAACACTAAGGAACATAGTAACACCAACACAATTGCTACTAGGGCAAGATGTCTGCCCGAGAGGAGATGATTCCATCTTTTGACCGACATGTGCAATACCCTGTTTTACTTGATTCATACCGTCACGCATTTCGACTATAACAGCTTGAATATCGTAAAGCAGTATTTTGAAAAATATGTTCCTCTGAAACGCTTTCAGGAATTTTTTTGATAAATTTGAATCAACGTCTCCTCAAGTGATTCACATCAAAAAAAAAAGGGTCGTTCGTTCAATAATTTTATATATGGAGATATATCAGCAAGCTTTATTGCGCAATTGCCATATATTTTCTATATACAGACTCTGTTATTTTGAAAAATACGTTCCCTCTGAAAAGCTTTCAAGACATTTTTTGATAAATTTGAATCAACGTCTCCTCAAGTGATTCACATCAAAAAAAAAAGGGTCGTTCGTTCAATAATTTTATATATGGAGATATATCAGCAAGCTTTATTGCGCAATTGCCATATATTTTCTATATACAGACTCTGTTATTTTGAAAAATACGTTCCCTCTGAAAAGCTTTCAAGAAATTTTTTGATAAATTTGAGTCAATACCACCTCAGGTGATTCCCATTTAAAAGGGTCGTTCGTTCAATAATTTTACATATGAAGATATATCAGGAAGCTAAATTGCCCAATTGCCATATTTCTTCTATATACACTTATATACACTCTATATACCCTTCTCGCTTTAAGTCTGTCTGGTATATTTTTCTATTCATCACAGTTAACTTTCTGAAAAATTGAGAGATTTTTAAATGATTTGTTGTTGTAAATAAAGTGAGTGCGGAACTTTTCTATATCGTAAAGAAATTGTGTTCTTTAAAAAAAATATATATATACATATATTCCTTCGCAATTCATTGACTATTTTATTAAAATTTATTAAAACTTGCAAGCTTTACAATTTTATAAATAAAATTTTGAATTTGAAAAGAATTTTTAAAATATTCAGAAAAGCAAGTAACGAAGAAACGTACAATTTCATTAGGATTCTCAATTTCTAATAATTTGGAAATGAATGAAAAACTTTCGTTTTGCATTCTTAAAAACTATTTTATGATTTTGCAAGGACTCAACATTTCCTTTCACATCCTTTTGTTTTTCCTCTAATTACTATACACTGAAAAGAGTTTCCAAATATATTCTCAACTGGCCAGAAGCTTTTCCCTGCTTTACGTGCAATTAAAACTTATATAAGACTAATCAGGACACACGTGCATAAAAAAATCAACACAAGCGAGATAAAATTGACTCGCAAGGATTTTATAAAACAGATTTCGCTAAATAAAATACAAATCGTTTATACTCCAATAAAAGTGTTTTTTCTCGCCAATCAAATGTATGACGTGAAACATAAAATGTGAATCAACAAGAATCAAAAGAAAATTCCATTTAATATTGCAGATTTTTAACAAAGTAAGTTTTGTTCTTTTTTAATCTCATATTTCCTTTCATGGATTTTCCTTATTTTTCAAAAAGCCTTTTGTTCAAAACTTTTTAGCCATGCAATAAATATCGGCATAAAAAGTTTAATTTAAATAGAAAGAACCTTGAAAAAGGCATTTTTGCACAGCATATATTTATGAAACGGCTTCAATTGAAAAGCGATGTCTAAAAAGTGACCATAAAGTAGAGCAAGGACGATGGTTCAGGCATGTATGCGAACGTTTGTTTCTCTACTTTCGCTACGCTTTTACATTTTCAATATTTTCCGTCAATTTTATAATTTTCGTAAATTTAAATAATTAATTAATTTTAAATAAAAAAAAATTAGAATTTTATTTAGAATATTTTCATCTTTATTCGAATAAATATATCTCAAGGCTAAATTTTTAAAAATTATTTTAAATCGAATTGAGTTAAGGAGCGGCATTATCAAATACTGACTCTGCTGTCCGGCAAACTTTGACCAGCAAGAATAAAAATCTAATCCGAAAGTCACTGCAACTCCCCCCTTTACAAGCAGTTAATATAAGTTTAGGAATCGGGACGTAACTCGTGCCATAACTTGTCATACAATTAAGAAGGCATTCTGTCGTGGTAAAGTCAACAGTTGGAAGTCAAAATCTTTTCTCAACTTAAACGAAAGTGATTGAATTTTATTCAGTGTTGAAGGAAAGCTGTTGGCGAAAGCTTTTGGATATTGAAATCGAAGATGGAATCTTGAGATACCTTCAGATGTAGACCAAATAAATTTTTTATTGCCTTAATAAATAATTTAATTGAAAATTTATATATCGGATGTTTTAAAAAAAGTTTTATACGCTCAAAGAAATATTTTTAATTAGGAAAGCGTGACCTTTTTTTTATACGAAAGCTTAAGTCGAAACGAACATCTATATACGAGGTGTGATCAAAAAAATCCGATATTTACAATTTTTTCCAAAAGTATTTATTTATTCATCAATAACTATTTCGCGACCATCAAAGTAATCCTCTTCAGATTAATGCACATGCAGCGTTTTTCCAATCCTCGAAATACTTCGGAAATGTGCTTTTTCGTATCCCCAACAGCTTCGGTTTCGATATTTCTTTTATCTCCTTTATCGTAGCAAAACTCTTTCCTTTTATCGTTTTGGCAGCCAAGTCCGCTGCATACGGTGGTTGAGGCATGACTACGGCTTTCTTTTTGGTCAAAAACTAACGCTGGTACATTATATCATGGTGCAAAATTTTGATCACACTTCATATTAGCAATTTTTCGTTTTATATAAAAAAGTAGAGACTATTTTGTTAAAAATAAATGGATACACCGATAAAATTAAAATATGTTTTCTTCTATTTATTTCTTTTTGGAATTAATTTTTTTGCCCACGACTTGAGATGAAAACTAACGTAGAGGCCACTGCATCCACGTTGGACATTTTTCTGCATTATGAGACAGTTTAAAATAATTTGTCAATTTATAAAAGGCAATTGGACGTTTTGCTAAATTCGTAAGTACCGTTTTTGGGAAATAAAATTGTCTTCGGCTTTATTATGAGTGTCGTTATCGTTACGTAGAAGGTCAAAAACTACACCCTTTCATGAATTGGCTTTAATCGTGCAGTAAAAACGAAAATTTGCAAGACTTTCTGCAGTTCTAGTATAATTTTCGTTACGAATAGTATCATACAGAGCTGTCCAATAACATCAAAAAAATTGTTTAAATGTTTATTCACAATAAACTGAAAAATGAATAAACAAACAGGATTTAAACCAGAAGTCAGTTCTATATAAAAAACTATAGTTATATATAATTTTAACAAAATGGAGATCAAAAGTAGCGCTCTATTCATAGCGCTCCATGATGGAGCTTCTGGTAGAGACTCCAAGTGCTGCATGAGGATACCACAGCGCTGTTAAGAAGATAAAGCGGAGGACTGGGATAAAATTTAACCTGTAGTGTCTTAAGAAAATAAGCATAATCCTATAAGTGCACGCACATCCCTACACACACACATAAATAATTTACTCGTATAACACTTGCATTGGTGCCGAGTAAATATATTATTCTGTTGCCGCAACCCTCTTCTTATAGCATTAAGCTATACAACACTGTACTCTTTTCACCTTCAGAAGAGCACTTAAGATATATCAAATTTTACTTTTATAGTGATCTAAACAAATAATAATAATAAATTGTTAATCAAAACTTATTTTACTATGAGGTAGGCTTCATTTTTTATTCTGCTCCACTTGAATTCTTGTAACTTTAATAAATTTTAAAGCTTTAATTTCGTAGAATCAGGAAGAACCAACTTTTCTTTATAGCGGGCTTTTTATAATTGTTTATTTTTTTTTTTGTTTAAAATTATCTAAATATGGCTGCCAAAAATAAATGTAACATTTACTATGAAGGTTATGTGGAGGCTGGAATATGTTTAAAAAACAACAAAAATATATTTAAGGATGCAAGAAGAGGAAAAATAGAAGAACATGCACGCAATAAACTTAAAAGAAAAGTTTGGAAAATAGCAATAAGAAATCATTTATTTGGCAATTTGCCGACAATGTTTATTTAAATGTGTATTGCTGAGAACATTCTTATATACTTTCGTCTAAATTGACGTACACGCAAAGAAAATAAAGTTATCGTTCCAGTGTACTGGAACCATCATTCAGAAGATGATGCAATCCATTATGCCGAAACTAGAAGAAGGATGGAGAGGTAAAGAATAGTGTTGGTAAGGTTAGTGCTGAAGTAGACGACTTTGCGATATGTTTTTGCTTGTTTTACATTGTCAAAGAAATACAGCATCAGAGGATGGGTGAGAGCTGATCTTTACAGCTGATCTTTCAACAGTGCTGTAATCAACTGAAATAGTTGCAGTGAAATGGCCGATAGCAGATGGCAAAAACCAAATACAATGCAGTAGGTAAAAGTTATTAAACAAAGAAGTAACAAAAACTTTTTACTTTTGTGACTTATTACATTTTTGCTAAAACCAGTATACATATATGGAATATGCAGCATATTTTCAGGTGCTAAAGCAAATGCAAGCTGATAATTTTGGTATTATTTCTCCTTTTTTTAACCCATTATTATCTGTTTTATGTATCTGTATTATTATCTGTTTTAACCCATTAAACGCCAAGACCATTAAAATCGTTTGCAGGAAAACTCATACAAAAATCTCTTTTAACCCATTAAACGCCAAGACCAATAAAATCGATTATGGGAAAAGTTATACAAAAATCTGTTTTAACCCATTAAACGCCAAGACCATTAAAATCGTTTGCGGGAAAACTCATACAAAAATCTCTTTTAACCCATTAAACGCCAATACTAATAAAATCGATTATGGGAAAAGTTATACAAAAATCTGTTTTAACCCATTAAACGCCAAGGCCATTAAAAATAAAAAATATATAAATATTTATACTTTTTTCCCCAAATGGTGTTATTAAGGCATGTTTAGCACAGAATTGAGTCCCCTCAGCATAGCGTGCGAATAAAGAATGAAATGCAGTCTACGCATAGAAAAATCGAGAAACTAATTCGATCTTTCAATAGATTTGGGAACAACTGTAGCAGCTTAGCATCGTTGTTGTTCCTCTAAGTTGAGTGTTAATAAAACTTCTGCACTGGTTAGTTGCAAACTTGCCATTCTTTTTAGCTCACTGCGGTGGGGGGGCCATGAAAGCGCAGCAGTTATGAGGAAACTGTCAAAGAAATTGGAATTTTGTTTTTAAAGCCACGCTTTATTCTTAAAATGAAAAGCTTTGTGCATATATATTACGAAAACACGACTTTTAAAAAAGTAGTGCACGTAAAACTTGGCTTTTTACATCTGCTTCTCTTTCAGTCACTACAACAATGCTTTTGGCGTTTTATTTACCTGCATATAAAAATATACGGAAAAGTCGTGCAACCAACGTAGTGTAAGCCTTGAACTTGTGTTTGCTGGGTATCTAAAAACACACACATCTGCAACCCGAAATACATAACAAGCATTTCTTTAGCTAAACAAAAAAAATATTTAAGATTTCACAACGCAAAAGCAATTCTCTTTAGAAAAATTTCATGAAAATATCATGCCTGCAGTGGCGTCAGTTGGTCCTGACAAACAAAATCTTTTCCATTCTTCTCCTTAACACTGTTGCAGATGTTGTTGTTGTTTTCCATTTTTACTTGAGTGCAGGCATGTACTCGCATCTCGTGTTAAAAAAACTAAAATATTTATACAAAAAACAAGTTTACACCCAGATGCAATTCTGGCAGGCCCAAGGCAAAAAGCTCACTACTGATACTTTCCAATAAAAGTAACAAAATTAAGAAAACATGAATAAATAAAAAAGTAACATCAAGAAAGGCGACAAAGAAATCTTTTAGATTCAAGTATGTCAAATCAGAGAAGCTCTTCATTCCCGATACCGTCATAAATATAAACCGCTAGAAAACAAGTCCTTCATTCACATTTGTAATTGTATTTTGCAAGTTGAAGACGTCACATAAAATTTAATTCCAAACTTTATTTAAAAAAAAAATCGAAAATATTTCATTGTAGAAGACAATTTCATGTTGTTCACGCAAGCGACCAGCGATAGAGTTCTAAATCTTCTGTCCCCGGCTACACTTCGAAATAGTGGAGGTTTAAGAAATCTTTGATTTTTTTTTTAGAAACTTAAATCTGTGAATAATCTGTTGTCGGTTTATAAAAATGAAAATTTTTTGTTTTTTATCTTTATTTGATATTTAAAACGCGCTCAAATTTCCAAATTACTATGCAACTTTTTGCTTAAAAATACACTGAAATGAATTACTGTGTATCAGGTCCCAGTCATTTCTTATAATAAATATCCGATTTAATATTTTAAATAGAGACAGCTAAAGCTTTTTCAGGCAACTGCATACTAAAATAACTGTTTCACAAATTCAGATTCCATACTTGCTTAATGTTTATGCAACATCCTTCTTTTGAGTGTCAACAAGGTTAATTCGTTGGTCTCAAGTAGAAAGGCCCCAACTGGCATTTTTTTGCAATAGATTTTTTTAATTGGTTTTAATGTATATAAACTGTATGTACATTGAAATCACTAAAAAAAATCTATTGGAAAAAAATGCAAGTTAGGCCCTTTCTAATTAAAACAAGCAAATTGGAACTTAGCAAATTTTTTTAATATAAAATATATCTGTAATATATTATTGAAACACATATCATGTATAGTAACAAACAAACATTGTGAGCGATTGTTTAAAAGTATGACAGAAATAATAAAAAAAAAATTTTTTGCCAAACCAAAACAAAAAAAAAAAATTATAATTTGCATATTAAATATATTTAGTTTTTAAACTATCAATAATTATATTGTCGATTCATTAGAATGCACAAGTGACAAACTTTAATTCATTGTTTAAGTATATGAGCGAATTAATTAAAATTATTAGCATAATTTAATGTCAATTCCTATACGATTTAGAGTAAAAATAAAAATATAATAATATTTTTAATTTTTTTTTTTTTTTTTTATAAATACACAATTATTAATGAATATTTAAAGCAAATTTTCATAAATATATTAGAAGACTGTATTATGGCAATGGGGGACTTAGTGTTATAAAATTAGTTCCAGCTTGCAAGGGAAATAATGCACCACTTGGGGAATTAGGAGTCCTTTCACAAGATACTTTAATTTGTCTGGCCTCAGTAATGTTTGTATCATCTACATCCGATGGAAAATGGAATACAAATCAAGTCGCTGTATGCTGGAATTCCGTACTTTATCGCCATTGCCATGGAACGAGCTTATGGCATGGGCCCGCATACTATTATCTTTATCCTTTATCTTGGAAAACCATTAAATTTTTGTAAATCTAACATGCGGAACGGCCATTGTTTCGAAGAAAACAATTATCATTTTGCTATAAAAAAATTTGGTATGTTGGCAAAGAAATGTTGCCTTGAAAGCTTTTCTTTAGATTATGACTTTTACACCATTCGAATGTAAATGGAAAATTTAGCAAAATTCTGTGTCATGAATTTGTGTACAAACGGCTTTACGCAGAAATTAAATAATTGTTGTTAAGAAAATTTTAAGGACACTATTTCAGACAACACTTGCGAACTTTTGTTTTTTTTTTTGTCTTATTTTTTACTAATGAATTCTGTGCTTCGTTGGGCTTGAATTACACTAACTTTTTCACAATACATTAATCTTAATTTTAGCAGTCGGTGTACGAATGTATGCAGGTGTACACATAAACATGTAAACACATAAAACACACACACACACAGATAAATACATATATTTTATTTAATTAAAAATATATTATTTCGTGTACAGATTGTTCATGCTGAGGGGAAATGTTACCACTCAAGAAATGTTAATATAAAAATAATAAATAATTCCGATTTTTTTTTTTTGGTAAGAATCAAATACGTTGACTTGCCTAAAAGGGAAATAATTTTGAATTCTAGAAGCTGTTACGGTTATTATTCTTTAGATTTTAAAGAGCTTTCCAAAAACCAATTATTTCTGATATTTCGATCAGTGTGTTCGTCATCTTTGAAGTGTTGGGATCGTTGCTTTTCGTTTGCAGATAAAAATTAAGGTAGTTTTGAGCGGCTTGCGAGATCTGCGGATTCCCTTTTACTTCGAAGAGCACAATCCTCTAAAGTTTCAGCGGCTTCAAACATTCCAGATATATTTTCCGAGATTTTGTTTTAAATGAGTTTATTTATTTATTTTTCGTTTGCGGCTGGCAAGTTAATTTTTAAATATTTTCTTAAAACTTTCCTAATTATCAATTTCCTCTTCTTAGTGAGAATGTAGTGTGTTTTTGGTTACTTTATTAATTCACCGGACAGGACATTTTGCCAGCAAGTTATCTTGAGTCTGCGGAAAGCAGGAGGTCCCTGTTTGAAACAGCAATTCGTCCTTGGCTTAAATACAATATATTATTAAATATCAGATACCGAAATATCATGATTAGCGGGGATCTCTGAAGAAAAAAAATCGAAAATATTTCCTTGTAGAAGAGAATTTCATGTTGCTCACGCAACCCAAAGCAGATAAGAGTTCATAATCTGCTCTCCCCGGCTACACTTCGAAATAGTGGAGGTTTGAGAAATCTACTTTAAGCTTGCTACTTTCCTTTCCCCTTTGAATTTTAGTAGAATCTATCAAACGATTGCTATTTAGACACACTAACTTAAGTAACAAAAAATAATACCCAGCAAAATATTACTTTTTTTTTTAAATTTTTTTTCAAAGTTTGCATAGTTTTTGTGTTTTCTTTTCCTCAACTGTAACGTAAAATGTCATTTTACGAGGGGCCAAAAAAAATTTAACAGCGAAACATTTTCAAAGTAGAGAAAAACTATACCATAAAAGATTACCTTCTGGCAACACCGTTTCACTCTAATAGGAATTGGAAAATGCTGTTACTGAATTCATAATCTGAATTCTACTGTACGACAAGAAGGAAATCGTATCGTAACAGAGTTTGCTAAATATTTTATCAAATAAAAGCGTGTCTAAAACCGCTTTCGCCAATTACAGGCGTTATAAAAAAAATAACGCTAAAACTTGTGTTTTCGCTATTAAGCAACATTAGAAGCCCATCGCTCTTCTACATTTGCGGAACTAAATGGCGAAATATTTTTCGTATTTATTTAAATAAAAAAAAGAAACTCTTCGAAATGTTTCTAACTTATTTTTGCTTAAACACATGTTGCTCCTCTACTATAATACATAAGCAAGTAATTTCCAGGAAAAGAAAAAATATATATTAATATTTAAATATTATATTTAAAAAAATTGCAATTGAATAACTTGTTTGGCAGACACAAATTCGTCCTTTGAAGCAAAACATTTATTTATTTCTATGGTGTTTCACCTGCCCCTGGATTTCAAAGTAAACTAAACGCCACACATTACAGTTAAGCTGACATTACCAGTTAATTTAAATACACAGCTGGAATACCTTTTAAATAGATATAAATAAAATCTTGCGAAACGAAAAGTTTATATTCATGAGAGGTTTTACAAAACATGACAATAAAATCCAGTCAATAATGTAACGAATATTATGTGATTTCAAAAGATTCGCATGTGGATTTAAATGATAAAGTTTATTCGACAAGAAAAGTAATTGACATAACAGACATATTTTTCACCTGAAGGATGTGATAACTAAAAATAAAGCAGTTCTGCTCTTCTAAGGGCGCTTACACAGGATGTCTCAAAGGAAAGTTTACATTAGCTGACTGCTCTTCTAGGGCGCTTACAAAGGATGCCTCAGAGGCAAGACTACATTAGCTGACTGGTTAACTGCATGTTGGAAAATTTGTTGGTATTGTTTTTGGTTATAGCTAAGGCGCACTACTACGGCGCTCTTTGAAGAAAATATTCACTAAGGAATCGCAGCCTTTGCGGAGTCAGAATGCTGGCACATCATTACAGATTTCATTTTTAGGGAATCCATTCCCGATAACAATCAGTAATAATTATTCAAGGTGTGTTTTATACATACTCTTATATTTTAGTTTTTACTTGATCGTTTTGTAAAACATAAACCTCTTTTTGTATAGCCTTGTATACTCCTGAAACAAAATTTATATTTCAAAACCAGTTTTGCCCCCCTTTATCACATTTGTGTTGCTGGAACAAATTGACCACCAACCCTTAAAGAATAATAATAATGGAAATTGGAAGAAGGTTAATAGGAAAAACGTGCAGATATAATTTAGATGAATACAAGGATGTAACTTTCCTTTCTTTGCCTTTGGGTCTACAACAGCCGCCAAAAATATCCTTCAAAACCAAGTGATGCACATTCTATTGCTTTCTGCCTCGTTGTTCTAAAATTTCTATGTATGTGAAATTAAATGCGCCGTTAAACGCAACTTTCAAAAACATATCAGTATGAAACCCGGCATAATGAAGTAACGGTCTTTGAATAATTTTCTTAGCTTTGCAACAAGTTAAAGTAACGTCCTTTTGGCTGCAAAGTCACCCATTTACAGGTTTTAAGAAGGACTATTTCTGGAAAATATTTATTTCTTGATTTTATTGTTTTATTTAAAATAATAATAAAATGTGCAAAATTTATGTTGGCTGCATTTATACATTTTTGGCAGGATTTACAAATCGTTTATCTTTTTCACTCGAAGGAAATGGTGCTTGTCTATGCAGAAACTGAAGTGGAGACATAAACCAAAATGCTTTAAGTTTCTGTTGCTAAAGTTGTTACAAAAGCTTTCGCAAACTAGACTAAACAGTAGGATTAATAGAAACGACAGGAGTATAAAGTACCACACGAGTAGAAATAAATTATATATTAAAAAGTTTTCATAATACGAAAAACAAATAAAGGAAATGTGCAGCCATAAGTTCTTCGTGGTTGCGAAAAAGGATATCTTTCATACATTTTACAATTATGGAAAACTACTCATTTATTTTATTTGGTTTTTAATGTTAAATAAAATTGCAGTGTGCAAATTGCAATTGATTTTTGAGGGGTCAAGGGGGCTCTAATATGCGTTTGACAGCATGCTAATGCATTTAACATAACAATTTAACTCTACAAAGTCATAAATATATTCAAATATTAATTTTATTTAAGATATAGAATTTAATTTAAAGCTCGCAAGTATAATAAAGTATTTCATTTACATTGAAAGGAATATTGTGGAAATCAATTTAAATTGATTCAATTTTATTGCTATTTGTATTTTTTATTGTATTTTTTCGATTAAGTTATTAAATATATTTTTTTATTTATTATATATTTCTAGTATTAATAATATAAATATATTAACTATTAATTTATTCAAGTTGCTTTTCGCAGACAGGGAATGAAGATATAAATTATATCATGTTCCAGGCAGATCATTATATATATGCATATATATATTGTTATGAGAAAATGAATGGCAATACAATCATAGACGAGAACACAGTGTTTACTGTGCATCAAAATTGGTTCGTCCTTTATAAGTCGAACAGTGATGCCAAATGAAATTTTCTGGCTCAATAGCAAATACCACTTTAACTCCATTTGTTTTTATTAAATGTATGTTCTGAAATAAATTTTAAATATCTTTGAAAATCTGTAGCAGAGATTAAAAATTTAATTCATCTGAATTTATCTGAGATGTGGAAACCGAAAAAGATGAAAATACTTTGAAAGTACGAACGCGGGTGACTGAAGTGGAATTTCTGCACCAAAGAAATATTCATTTCCCTCCAATGGATAAACGCTTTCCTCTTCCCACTCAATACAAAGCATTTCTTAAGCTTGAAAATCAATTAAAATCAAAAAAAATTCTTGTATAGTAAAAGCGAAATGAAAAACTTTAAATTTCAAATGAAATATTCTTATTAGTAGAGTCATGTTTTGAAATACTGTAAGACCAATAAAAAAGCTTCACATGTTATATCAAGCAAAAATTTATTACCGAAAATGTTCACAAGAAGTTGTTCCAGGGAATTATTGTTAAAAATAAAATTAAACATGTTTAGCCTTAAATTTTAATTGGAAGGAAAGGAAGCCTGAAATCAAACGAAAAGCTTAGTTTAGTTCCTGCGAGACATGATAAAGTTACGAGGGAAAATAATTTTCCGTTACAGGGTATATTTACGGCGACTCTTCTTTTCACCTAAATATACTCGGCTGACTTACCTGAATTGCTTGTGATGGGTAACATATAAAAGGTTAGGGGCGAAAAAGTCATCCATTGAAAGGCTTAAATGTGGAGACTGGCATTCATAATAAAAATAATAAAAAATTCCATCCACTTTTTGTCAAGTTATTCATTTTGCTGTTGGAATATTTAAGTGATGATGGCACTCTTCCTTCACTTATCGAAGCCCTTTAAAATAAGCCAAAATTAGTGCAGAGTGCATTTGCGGGAATAGGGGGCATTTCCTAAGTGTTATTATTCTTAGTATTAGTAGAGATTAATAGAAATTTCTTTTATGGCTAAAAAACAGGCGTTACTTGCAGATTTGTTACAGTTTTGCCAGGATGTAAAAGCTGTTTTTTGGCAGCAGCAAAATTCGTTCAAGAATTTAAAATAAATCACTAAATGATTTATTATTCTTAAGAAGCAGTTTAAGATTAACTCTAATTTTTCTTCTAAAGTGCTGAGTTTCTACCAAATGAAAAATTATATTTATACAGTCATGTACTTACTTTAATATTATATTTTAATTAATCTTTAATGTTTTTGGGAAATCCTGAAAGCAGGCATATCCCATTCAATAGCTGCGTCATTATTTATGGGATTTAAATATAATAGTAATTAAATGAATTGAAATAAAATTAAAGAGAAGTGAAATGGAATACTTCAATTAAAAATCAAAGGGCATACAATATTTTGAACTGATTCAGTTTAAATTTTATTAATTTGTTGTACGTTATTTTTCAATGCTTCAAAGGATAATGCTTGTGTAATTACTCTAACAAAAATCAATAATAAAAACTAATTATGGAATTGTCGTATGAACTTTGTAAAGTAATTTAGAGCTTTTAGGTAAAACTCATTTATAATGTAGTATTTTAAAGCTGATAAATTTATTACCTCCCCTCTTGCCATCAAATATGTGAATCCGTTGGTTTCCAGATTTTCATAAAATTTTATAAGCGACGATATATTTTCGTGTACCAAAACTTTATTTTTACAACTCTTTCCTGCCAAAATAATTATTATAAAGTAAATTATTATTATTACAAGTTTGTATAAAGTCTTAGCTGAAATCTCTAAAGTATTGAAATTAAAACATTTCAACTTAAATGTTTACATGTATCGCTCGAATTCCTTCCAACTAATCTCAATAGGGGAAAAGGTGAATCACCATACACTTAAAACTTTAAAGTTGCCTTTTTCTGCCAAATTATTATTGTAAGTGGAACTGCAGCCTGTGCAGGATACACATACATGCAACACGAGTATTCAATGGAAATACAAATTACTCATGCCTTTGAATGGCTGCACATTTTTACACATGCTCAAACTCACACACATGCACACATACTCAGGCAAATATATTGTATACAAACGGCCCTCGCTATAAAGTTATTTTATTAGTTGCCACTATTTTGCCCCTTTGCCGCATTAAAATGTCATTTATGCAATACTTCTTCTAAACGAATAAAAGCACGAACTGGATGATTTCTGAAACGGAAAAATCTATGACAAATACAAATAGAAAGAGGGGAGGGAAAGCGTGAGATGGAAAAGAACGTAGAACGAAAACAAAATTGATAAAAGTTACAAGGCATGACAATTTTATTTACATTATTTGTGGAAAAATCATTGCACAGCGGCACAAAGTATATGCTTTTCTCGTACATAAACACTAGAATGTGTGTTTAGCCGACTTGTAAGCTACGCAAGCATTTGTCTAAATATAGAAATCGAATATACTATTACAACATGGCCAAAAGCTGCAAAGTGTTAAGTGCGGCACAAATTAAAATCGTACGCTGCTAAAAATATTGATAAAATGAACGGTAAACAGTGGAGTCGGAAAGATTATTTTATTGTAAATTGTGGTACTGGTCGTAACATGCCCTGAACTTGTATAACGCGAAAAAAAAATTCAATGAATAACCTGTTGATGGGACCGTATTGCGCCATGGGAAAATATTTATTATAGTTGAACTATATAGCTTTTGTAATATAAAAATTAATCCGAATATAATTATGTTTTTATAAAATAATACGGAACAAAATTTGTTGCAAGTTAGTTGTTATATATTTAGAGCAAATCGTCTTAAATATATAAATCGTGTGAAATTAGTAGATTAGTAGATTCTTTTAGAAATCATTGCTTTATGCCTTTTCTAATAAAGATTATCTATAAATTTGTATCTCAATCAATATGCCAGCCGTCTCTTTTATGCCTTCCCCAGAACTCTGCATAGTTTAATAAGAATTATTACAGAAAATAACAGAGATATTAATTAATATTATAGTTGAGGCATAGTAAAATTAAAATAATAATATTTTTACCATTTTATTTCTTTGGCTGTATAATCACACACGCTTTAAAAATTATCTATTCTGCATTCTAAAGCATAAAAAATTTATTTTTAAAAATAAAATATTAATAATTCGTTATTTGTTATATTAAAGATTGCTAAACAGCTGATTATATATAGAGCTGCAACTATTTCTTATACAAGTGTGGATACGGATATTAAATCAGTAGTTACCAGACTTTTCTGTATACAAAAATCATATTTTTACTTTATTTATTTCCTCTAAAATAATTTAAATATTAAATATTAAAATATTAAAATATTGAAATATTAAATAATTTTTTATTTTTTTATAAAATATTATAATGAAGCTGAGCACATTAAAATACGATATTAACAACTTTTCTTTAACGTGTATTTAAAATCAAATTTTTCTTTAAAAACAAATTTCCAAACAATTTTTTTTTATTTAATCTATTTGACGTTTGTTATTGATTAGAAAAAAAAATAATTAATAATTAACTAAATTTGGCAAAAGAAGTTACAACTAAAGTTTGAGATGAAAACAGTATTGGCCATTGAGAATATTTTCATAATATTATTTAGACGTGATGCCTGCTTTTGTACTATTAACTCAGTTATTATTATTATCAGTTTTGTTATTATTATTTTATTTATATTATATCAGATTGCTTATTTCAATTATTTTAAATCAAATATAATAAATGATTTTTTTTTTATTTAAGCGAAGTAATAAGATTTGTAAATATTTAAGTTTACGAAATTCCCAAAACTTAAAACTCGCCAGAAAATATTATTTTTTAAGGCTGGCAAGCGAATTACTAAATCTTTGGTGTATCTTTAACTAAAGAAATTAATATTGTATTATTAAATTAATAAACTTAATATTTCTAAAAATTACTATTTAATTTTTAGAAATTTTTTGCGATTCCATTATTAAAACTATAAAAAAAGAATATACGAATATTTCCAGTTAAAGGCGTACGTGAAGTTGTATTTCATCAGAGATTTTCTTTTCGATTATTTTCCGTTAAAGTATGGCAACTATTTCATCATAATTCTAGAGATTATGGTAGAAATAGAAAAATTAATATTATAAGAAAAAGTCATGAAATGTTTTGTGGCGACAAAAGTGTAGAGAATTAGATCGGGAGACCAGTATAGCAGAGGCTCTTATGAGAATCATTCCAACAATACAATAGAATTTATACAATAGATTTTAAAAGGCTTGAGAAAAAATACGTGATCATTTTTTCTATTTACCGCAGGTACTCTACGAATTTAGCTCCTCTTCCAACGACACACTTCGAAAAAGCACTTCAGTAGTATTATTAAAAAAAAAGGAAAATTTTTTTATTATTATTCAATATTTTGAAGCACTTGCCGAGAATTAGTCACACTTCCATACATATGCCTAAATAGAATCAACAATGTTTCTTTTTAATAAAATCAACGAGGAGAGCTTTGCATTTCTAATAAAATCTACGAGGAGAGCTTTGCAATTGTATGAATTTTTTTTTTATTACATAACAGTGGCAGGTATAATTTTAATTGCCCTGCAGCCGCTTTTTTATAAACGTTTTGCTTTTAGTTATGAATTACTAGAAACTACACAGGAAAAATGCTTTCGTATGCTAAAGAAAATCTTTCAAAGATCTGCTGGTATACATCAGCACAATTGTTGTTGTCCGGTCCTCAACTAAAGAGTATTTAAAAAACAAACAAAATAAACTTTTGCAGAATAAAAATCCTGCCGAAAGAATAAAATTAATAGAACCGACTGCTTATTTCTAGGAAATTCAACACGATTGTTATAGATTTCTTGAGATAAGAATTTATTCACCACTTTAGTGTCTCCTTCGCTCTCTCTCTTTTTCAGTGCTTTGCATAAAATAAAGCTATAAGGAGAGAAATATTTAACAAGAGAGTGAGAGAGCTAGAGAGTGGTATGCAAGAAGGAGCACATGATTTTATCAGGAAGTTGTTGTTTTTGTTCTAAACACGTGCTGTTTATGGCCAAAAAGTCAACACAGTGACATGATTTCATATGTTTCTTCCTTTTTCATTCGGTTTTTTTTATAATGACTGTGCAAGGGAAACGATGTGCATGGGAGCGTGTGTGTGTGTATATGAGTATTTTTCTTTTTATTCTACAATTTGTTATGCATTTTCTGTTTCTGTTTTCTTTTTGCTTGCTGTTAACACAGTTTGGCTGTTATTATTGCTGTTTGTCTACTTGTATTTTACATTTCTAGTGGGATTTGCAAGAAAATCGGGTCTTATATGCGCCTGTGTGTGCGATAGTGAGTGTGTGTGGTTGCGTTTTCGTTTTCATATTCAAGTCTTGTTTTGTGCTGTATCTTTTCGGCACCAAAAAATTTTGCTTCATTGCGGTGTTACGTGTTACGTGTATCAGACGCCACGGCGGCGTCTAGTGAAATAGTTTTTTAATATAAATCGTAATAAAATCTATATAGAACACTAAATTTATAATATATTTCAATGATATCATTAAATAATATTTATCATAAAAATTATTTCAATATATAAATATAAATTTTAGAAAAGTGGAAATGAATATAATAAATCTTCTAATTAGAATAACAAACTTTTACATTCCAATGGAAAATAAAGAAGCTTAAAGCGTATAAAATCTATAGTGAGAAAATGCATTCTAACACTTTTTCAGTTAAATATATTTGAAATATAAATAATATAAACACGTTATGAATTTGAGAGTAATTTTTTAATTTAAACTTGTCTGCCTTAAAAATTACTGAAAAAAAATCGGAACTTTTTTTCGGTTTTAGCCCGTTTTAAGTTTAGTAAATTAATATTCAAAGTCATCAACTTGGAAACAACTATTTTTATTACAAAACACAAACTGACATACTACACATGATGGATATTAGAAGGCATATGCAAAACCATCGTTAGCCGTTAAGCCCCAAATACTGAAGGAAGCACAGAAAAAAAATATCTGCTAGTAGAAAATAAGCACTTGTTTGTTAAAATCGTTTGCAAAGAATTTATTTTAACGCCACTTTCAAAGTGGGAAATATAAAAATTTTTAATTTTCAGTAAAACCGAAAAATTTAAAAAAAATTTATTAATTAAATATTTAATATAAAGAGTTTTGTTGCTAAGGAAGAATAATGTTTCTGATACTGAGCAAGACACTCAAACTTTTTAAGTTGTACTTGGGATAGCACATGATCGGCGTCTAAAGAAATATGTATGTATTTACTAGAATGTTTAGGATTTTTATAAGGCCATGGAAAATTTTGATCAAACACAATTACATTTCAAACTAACAGACATTGTAGGAAAAATAAGAAAATTGACATAATCATCCAACCGATAAAAACTTCTTGGCAAATTCTACGGTTTGGTTTTAAATCCAAAATTAATTTTGATTTTTTCTTTAAAAAATAAAAATTCTTAGATAAAATTTTTAAAATATTTTCCTCAGCAAATTCATTTTGTATTCGAATATAACTAATTGATAATATTAAAATAGATGTTCTTTCTAAATATATTTATAAGTCACAGTTATTAGATTCGAAAGATTCCAAACTGTTTTTCAACTAAATTCAAAAATGGGAAATTAAAGAGGGGAAAATGGGGAAATATCTTGAAATCGGAAACTTTGAAAATCATTAACAATAATATATATTCTGATATTTCAGCTAAAGCCCAAAATTAATCGTTAAAATAACTAGAGAAATGTTCATCAATCTCTTCAGCCCGAACAATTCATAAACGGAATATTTATGGAATGATATAAAGGCTCGCTATTCAGTGGACGCCTCGACAGAGCAAAATAATATGAATGGAAACAGAGTTGCTGAAATATCCCTTACAATATCTATTTCGCTTACTACTAGCCACGCCGTGGCGTATGATTAACATTTACTTCATTTCATACTCCTAATTATCATACGACCTGGTGGCTTTCAGTCAGTAGCATCTTCTACATAAAATATTAGCCGAATCCACAGTTCATTTTAAGATATGTTTTCTTCTACATTATAAACAAATACAGATTGTGTGAAGGGCTCTAAATATCCCCGCTTTCACATTGTAAGCAAATGATTTCACAACAGCTGTTGCAATTTTGAGCATTGTAAACGTTGTAAATGTGGTAAATTGAAAATGTATGCATTCTATTGCTATCGTGCTTCAAACTTTTCACAATTTGGCAAAATCTCAAAGATAAGAAGGCTTATGTTACAAAATCAAGAATTCTGCCATCAAGAAGTTTAATTGTATGGGCCTTAGGGTTGGGAGCACAAAGTTGATCGTAATAACGATATTTTTTGAAAGCTCTTAAATGCGAGTAGCTGATATTTACTTATATGGATATTTGGGAAAGAAAGAAATATATATTTTACTTCAGATTATTATTCGCTGACTTTGATTTTTTAAAATGTCTTCTTATAGGGAAATAAATAAATAGAATATTTATGGGCATCACTGTACTGGTTTTATTTATCCTTCGAATTGCCCAGCATTAAATAAAAACAAAAAATACTCAGCAACTGATTACTCACGAGTATCAGTAACCCCCTCGTTCCCTTTTTTACTATTAGTAATGAAAAATATTTGCAAAGTATAAGTGCACTTAAAAAAATTTTCTATTTTGATAAGTGCTAACTTTCGCCATACTAAACTTTAAACAACATAAAACAGTACGTTTGATAAGTTATGCCATAATATTTACATGATATATTATTATTGAGCTATTCTCTGTATTCATTCATAAGTGATTATTTTGTTTTATGTGTGGATAAGCTAGTCTAGGTGGCTGCATTTTATTTGGTGCTAAAATCATTAGTATGCCTCTAACAAAACAGTTTTTCAAAAATTATCTCATACTAAGATATACTTTTATTTCCGTACACGTTCCGTAAATGCATATAAATATATATATATATAAGACAAATAAAAAAATTGATTAGTCAGGAACGAAATATGTTAGTTGAGTAGTTTTGCTAAAGTTTCTCAACGCTTGTTATCCTTGTATTTATCTGATTCTTAACTTTTTTTTGTAATACAACAGAAAAAAGTTGTTACACTGAACGAATAAAGAATAAAGAAAGAGTAAGGTCCCCACTAATAATCTCAGTTACAAGTACAATGTAAAATTCAGATAAACGTTCTAAGTATTTTTTCGGCCTAAGATTGAGCTGCTTTGTGCCAATAATTTTTCCAAAAAAGCGTCCTGATGACTATTACGATAATTGCCTTGCTTTTGCGAGTAACTTAAAGAAAAGCAAGGAGATAACGGAAATTTGCTAACAATCAAATCCTTACAATCAAACCACTTTAAAAAATTCAGATCAAACAGTGCAGTTGGATAGAACCTGTTCAATTTTTAATACGAAAATACTAATCCGAAATATTCTAATTTTCAGTAGGAGGAGACAAACATTTTATAGTTTCCTCCCTTGCAACATCTAGTTTACAACGCAAAGATTTCCTTTAGAAAGTCTGAGTTTGTAAATGGCGATGAAAAGCGATGGGAGTGAAAGGAAGAATATACTTTCAAGTCCGTTGCGGTTTGCTTGTCTTTGCTTTATTTGTACACTTGCCACCATACAGTTTTCTTTTTTATGTGCTCTTCTGCTTTTCTTTCCGTCTGTTAATGTTTCTTAAGCTTTTTGTTGAGACACTTGAGTTTTCCTTATGAAAACTTAAAACTATAAAAAAACATTTTCAAATAAACTTGATCAAAAATTACAAGCGAAGGAAACCTCAAAAGAGTTGTAACAACATGTACTGGATTACCATATACCATGAATATGGACGCTGTCCTTATTGAAAACAGCTGTGCAATCAAAATTGCTTTTAATCAATTGAAATGTTTAAATTATTGGCTAATTATAAACAATAATAAACTATAAAATAATTTTTTTTTTTTTTTTGGAAATTAACAAAATTTTTAAATAAATTTATTTATGCTGATTATTGTAGCAATTCCATTTTCAAAGAATGAATTCCTGAAGATTTTACACCTTTTTATATAAAAAAAATATTTCAAAAAGAAATTTCCATTTGCATGTAGACAATTAACTGTTCATATATATCACAAAAGTAAACACTATCCATTTAAATTAAGGGTTCTTATTATTGATACTACTCGTTATACACACTCCCCCGCGCGTGCTAATGCAAATCACTAGAGAATCTCTCCCCCAAAATATATTCTAAAAAGAACTGAGGATTTTTTTCAACTTCCAATTAAATGTAAATGAGAAGTTTAATAAACAGAATCTTTAATGAAGAATAAAGGAATCCATTTTTATAGCATTAATGAGCGTTACGGCACAACTGACATGACCTATTTGTAATTATTCTCTAAACATTTAAATGCATAATTAATCCATATAAATGCATCTATTCAGTCATACAATTGGCAGGAATTCACATTGGCAGGAATTGTCTAGTTGAAACGCAAATAAAAAAGGAAAGGGAAATAAATATAACAGAAGCACAGTTATAACTGAAACCAGTGTTGCCAATTAGGTATTTTAAAAACCGGCTAAAGTTTTTAAATAAAACCGGCTAAAGTTTGAAAATTAGTAAATTTGAAAAAGTTAGAAAATCTATTTTGCGATATACTATTAAGTAAAGGAAAAATTTATTAAAAAAGTGGAATTGCCGAAAAATAATATAGACTTGAAATTAATCTGATTGTTTATAAAAAAAACGCGCCTAAAAATGGAGAATAATTTTATATTCATATATTTTAGATTATTTTATCATTGGCTGTAGCAAAAGGCACGCTTGACAAATTTTCCTTCATGTTTGGCTGTTACATCTTTAAGGCCTCGTTTCACTATATTACACAGCAGTACGATTTGACAAACTTGACAAAATGAAATAGCGTGATTGTGCGATTTTTATGACAAGCAAAAGTTTATGAAAATTTCCATAAAATTCTAATTTTCATACGATCAGAGTTGCTTTCACTTCAAACAGCTGAGCAAAGAATTACTCTTTAGTGATGCTAAACAAGAAAAGGCTGGAAAAAGTATATTATTATTAAAGTTTTCTTTATAGTTTAATTTATTATGACAATCAAAACTTTTCTACAGCACCTTATAAAATGAATTATATTTGCTTATATTCTAAAATCAGAAAATATATTTTCGTGTATAACATTTGAATGATACTGCGGCACCAGTAATGCCATTCTGAGGCAATTTTTTAAAATAGGAGGGCATCACTATCACATTTTCGTGTAAAAGAATTGTACGACTGTGTAGGATAGTGAAAAGAGGCTTTAAAACAAAAAAAAAAAAAAAAAATAATTAGAATGAAAATGTTATAAGATCACTGTGATATGAAAAAGCCTGAGGAAACTTCTCTCTGAAATGAATGCGTATACGAGTAGAATATCAGAAGTCTTTCTTAGTATGAAATTTGACAACAGAGTTTCAAATAAGTTTCAAATATCCTTTAATGAAATTACATTTATTATACGTATTTAACAAAAGCCTGCCAGAAACAGTAATGCCATCAGATAAACTAATATTTATTTAAATAAACGACTGAGTGCTTCAAAATGACATCAATAGGCTAAACAAGAGAACCCCTGAATTCACAGAAATTGATTTCTTTGATTAAATAGGCCTTTTGCTGACTAGACTCTTTTGCCTATTATGCCTTATTCAGGGCCCATTTCGATTTGTTAATGTTAGACTAAACGCGTTAGTCATAACATAAAAATTATAATGTAAAGTGGCGGCTACACAAAGAATTTAATGACCAGAGCAATTATTAGTGCACAAAGCAATTCTTTTTTTTTTTTTTTTCTCATGTGCTGACCCACTGTCGGTAATTTATTTTCTGTACGTTCATTGTTATCTACATTTAACAACACAGCACTTATAAAATACAAACCAGAGCTTGTCATTATACGAGTACATGTTGTAATTTCCTTTCTATTTTTTACCCCCCTCCTTTTAAGGTTTCAATGTCATTTTTTCTTGTTTGACATGTACTTGTTATTGTTGCTTTGTTTGTTTGTTTGTGCTGCAAGTGTTTTTAGGCTTTGTAACCTCAAAGATTGAAATATTTTTAAATGCAGATACGCACACACCTCATGATGAATTAAGGGAGTGAAATGAACGCATTAAAATGTGTGTTAATAGTGAAATTATTTGACTTTTTGAGCTTCTTTTGGCAGTTTGATCAAATGAGGTATTCACTTAAGTAAGCAAAAATTTATTAAGTTAATGTTTTTGAAAAACTATTTTTTAAAAATTGCTACTGAGGGCAAATTTGTAATAGAAAGAAGAAGAATTATAAGAAATATATTTTTATGAAATAGTAATGGGTAATCCATTTTGCGGTTTCAAAAGTAAACGTAAATAAAATAAAAAAAAATAATTTTTTTTCCATGATATTTTTTTTTTATTATAACGTTTGATTGTTGACATTATGTGTGACACACTACATCATTTAACTGAGCACTACGCGAGGTATTGCAAGTATTGATTTTTTGAGGTAACTTTCGACCGTATTGAATGAGTGCTGCTAGCTCAAGAGTTAAAGGTTCATCTGCATGACCACGGTCTTTCGCATAACCCCACCCAAATAAAGTCTAATGGTGTCAAATCGCATGATCTTGGTGGCCAGTAAATATCGCCGTGAGGAGAAATTAGGCGGCTAGGAAAAGTCTCTTGCAATAAAGCCATATTTGCTTGAGTTGTGTGGCATGTGGCACCGTCTTATTCTCCAAGTCGTATTCTTCAATTGCAGGTAAAAAAAAAAAATCGGTTATCATATGACCATAAAGCTCCGAATTGACGGTGACAGTTGTCCCATCGCCGTTTTCGAAGACATATGGTCCAATCACACCTTCGGTCCAAAGGGTGCACCCAACAGTGACTTTTTCTGTTAATAAAGGCCTCTCTTCAATTACTTAAGGATTCTCAGAACACGAAATACAAAAATGTTGTTTATTAACATAACCACCAAGTAAGAAATGTGCTTCATCACTGAAGAAAATTTGGTTCAAAAAATCGCCGTCCATCGCCTCTCCACGTATCTAACACGTTGGAAATGCTTAGCTGGCTTCAGTTGTTGTGTGAGCTGGACTTTATATGGATGCAGGTATATATCTAAATGCAAAATACACCATAATGTGCCACAAGACAGTCCTAATTCCTGACAACGACGAGGAATCGACACAACCGGGTCTTCTGCAACACTTTCACTTAAAGTAGCGATATTTTCAGCGGAGCGAGCGAAACGATAATGCTGAAGCCGTACAATATTTCCAACTGCTCCAGTCTCTTCAAATTTCTTCACAATTTTGCCAATTACTTCCCTAGTTACACGATTATGTAAACCATACTCTCCTCTTAAAAGCACGACATGTGGCTTGGGCTGAATCACCATTTTTGTAGACTATTTTGATCATTTTTATGCCTTGTGTGATAGTTAAGCGATCAATTTTCGTCAATGTCAGACTTTCAATTGAACAGAAAAAAAAATGGTTTAACAACTTAGTTGGACTGATGTCGAATTTCGGTCCGTTACTTTTGAAACCACGAAATGAATAACCCATGACATCCATCAGGCAATGATGTCTAGATAATGCCGAGTCACTTCAGTGTTGAAAATTCAGTATAGAAATACAATATATTGAAGAGTGTTTTTTACAGCTTTCTAATCCACATTCTTCCAAGGTTACTCTCGGGCTTAAGAGCCCTATTTGTATATCCCAGAAATCCAGAAGTTTTTACAAAAAATCTACTTCGAACTCTTGGGGTTTCTCGTGTAGAAAGGCACCACACCCAACAGAGTGGTAGTTACACTTTTTCTGTAATGTATTGGAGTAACGAAATATTTATGCCGCTTCTGTCGAAATATCGTTAACAGCGATTTTATTATCTGTTCTAAAAAGCAATTCGATTAGCATAGAATGGCCTTTTCAGGAAGTCTACACCTCACACAAACTATAGTCGACTCAGTTAGTCCCATGCGGTTTATTGCTGGACAAAAATCTCCTTTACTTTAGCAGGTTTTACTCGATGATAGCTCGCTAAGGAATTTATTTTGAGGAGAATCCGCTTTATAGCGAATCTGTTTAAAGTTTTCTTTAATTTTTAAAAAGTTTTTTGAGAAAAAGCCTTGCAACCTTCATTAATGCAAAACAATTCCTTTTTGGAAACTAGTTTCCTTGCTATTGCTGACATCTTATTGACACCACTATTTCCTTTCTATATTGTGTTTTAAGGATTCATTGGCATAATGCAAAGTTTTGCTTTCATAGAACAGACTTCACTGCATTCCTTTAAAACAGAATTGACAATTTTGCAAAAGATTTTAATTTCACAGATACACAGAGCACAACTATCTAAAGCTATTATTTATTTATTTATTTATTTATTTTCTTAACACAGAAGTACGATTGTGTAATTTGCAATTGTATAACTTCCTGCTTTGCTCACCAGTAAAATATTGTGTAAAATAAAAATATTTTCTGCGAAATGCATGCAGGACTAAATAAATCTGTGTAACGATATCAATAAACATTCGTAGTAATTTTGTAAAGAAAAAACTTTTCATTATTTCTTTTTTAATTTTTTGTTTTATTATTTTTATTCTGCTAGACAGCTTTTACTTTTATTTCTTGCATTGAAAGCTCATGAGACGTTTGGCGGTAAATAATGGGAATGGCTTTTATGCAATTCATTATTTGAATGTCTTTTTAATTTTTCTCCATTCTAGTGCCAATATTTGAATTTGTGTGTCAATGTCTAATAAAAGTGGCAACAGAGGCGATTGAAAAATTTATATTAACTTATGCTGTGTACTTTTTTGTTAAATCAATAAATTAAACAATTCGATTAAGTAAATAGTGATAAATCGTCACTCGCACAGACAAGTGAGTGGTACGCAATGAAAACGCCAATCACACGCCATTGTTGGGTTGTGGAATAGAGACGTTTGCGAGCGCGGCATATGAAACTATTAATTCTCGTTAAATATGCAACCATAATAAAATTGCTACCAATAAATTATTTTCTAACAAATTCTATAATTAATTTATTTAAAGACAAAATTTCAACAAATTTAATTAACAATTAATTTTTAGAAAATCGCCCAGTAAATGTTTTTATAAAAGTATATGCATTTGGTCATGGGAACCAAAAAAAAAAATCGTTTTCATTTTAGGCTTTACATTTAAATCATACCTTTGGTCCAAAGAGCACACCAAACAGTGACTTTTTCTGGTTGTAACGGCCTCTCTTCAATTACTTGAGGATTATCAGCATCCCAAATATAACAATGTTGTTTATTAACATACTCAGCAATTAAGAAATGTGCTTCATTCGTTCGAAAAATCGAAATGGGTGCGTGTAGTTCAGGCACTACTTTTCCATTTCGGAAGATCTGTAGCTAACAAATTTAGATTAGAAAACAGGTGATTGGCTTCTCTAATTCGAAAATGGTACGTACAGTATGCAGGCAAATGCGAAAGCATAGAGGAGCTAGACAACCGATCAGTTTTCTTTTAGAGCTTCTCAACTTTGCGTTGGCATCACTGTCTAAATGGCAATCGATATAACAGCTGATAAGTACTTGCTTTATTAGTTTGCTTTGACGTTTCTTTATACTTTTTTTTTTATTATAGAGGAGCTAGACAACCAATCAGTTTTTCTTTTAGAGCTTCTCAACTTTGCGTTGGCATCACTGTTTAAATGGCAATCGATATAACAGCTGATAAGTAGTTGCTTTATTAGTTTGCTTTGTCGTTTTTTTATACCGAGACTTACATGTGAAGAGATGGGGTAAAGCACAAGTTGATACAGAATTTTATTCTCAATGCTGAACGGTTCAAGGACATGAGGAGAAAGTTTTTCGTACCAAAAATTATCTCACAGTACGCGCTTTAATGTATTTACTCAAATTTACTGGTATAAAATTGGTCAAGATCGTGTAATCTAACACTATAGGATTATTCTCTTTAACGTCTTGAGCAGTCTCTTAACCAGTTCAAACACCTGAAACCAATATAAGGAGAGCTATCAGCAAAAGAGGGGAAATTCGCGCGTTAATTATGTAAAAAGTTTGGTTTCACATACGCCTTGCACGCGTTACCGGTAGTGGCCACATCCCTCACTGCGAGTCCATTGCAATAAAATCCAATTTTTTCCTAATAAAATTATTTTATATACATTTTGCCATCTCTCTTTTAGAAAGAGACAGAGAGAGAGAGAGAGAGAGTTGACCACTTTGGGCTTGAATTGCTTTAATTTAATATTTTATTTAAACAAAATTGAACAGAATCGCCAACAGGTTAAAGTGTTCCATTGTAAAATTTTCCCAGTGACTTAAGTGTTTCTTCCTTGTAAATTGCAGGATGTTAAATTCCACAAAGGACATTTTAAAACGTAATATTACGTTGAATTTATTAAATTTTTTTTTTTTTTTGGATCCTCGAATTTTACGAAATGTCTTTTTGAAATGGGGAAACCAAAATTTTTTTTTGGTAGAACCATTTTTAGAACCATTAACAGGTATTTGACTCGCTCCACACTGAAAATGAGAAGTTTGGTAAAAATTTTGAGTTTTGTTTTGAAAAGGTAGAAAACGTGTGCGTACCGTTTTAAAAGGCACACGTTTCCTTTTACTTTGTTTCCGCTTTAGAGGAAAAGCTAGTCTTCGCTTGAGTATTTACATTTGAAATGTTAAAAATAAATTTGTTTGCATGTAAAAAATTTAATATGAAACTAGTCTTTGAGTGGGCACGAACTAAAGAAAATTAAAGAAAGTTTCTGAAAGAAAACTTTACTGTGAAGTGTGTGTGTGCGTGTGTGTGTGGGTGCTTCCAAATAATATGTAAACACATTGAAGAAGATTATTTTTTGTTTAAGAAATATTTAACACAAAGGAATTATAATAAAGGAAATTTTTTGCCAAATGCATAACTGTTTATACAGGTTTTCTTTTTCTAGTAAGGAATGAAGGACATGTATGTTATCTGGCATCCAACAGGATGTTTACTAAAACTAGACACCTCTTCGTAAAATTTTAGTTGTATTTTGATAGAGATAATAATTTTAAAAATTTTATACACCAATTATTTTTTTTTAATTTTAAGCTTTCGCATAGAAGATAACTGTTAATGTAGTTGAGGAAAGATTATATTGAGACTAATTTTTGCGGTTTATGTTGCTTATTGAGTCAAATAAATACGACTATATATTCACTATTAAATCTATTGGGATTATTGGGCTTACTTAAGAATTATAATGATGACTTACTTTTAGGTTTTTAGATTACATTTATAAGGCGAAAGTTTTTAAGAACATTGTCAACTGGATAAAGCTTTCTATTGAAGCTTACGTAGGCACCTCATTCTAAGGTGTATACAGAAAGTATAAAAGCGTATAATATAATAATAATATGCAACCTACTAAACACAGAGGTCCCGTGTTCGATTCATGCCTAGACCCTGGCTATTTTCCTGCTGTCAAACCAAAAGCTTTGCAGGTTAAGTTAAAAAAAAAATTATTCTATTTTCTATTTGCTTAAAATGCCCACCCGAAGTAGTGGAAAATGCAATTTTCCTTAACTGCTGCAAAATAAAGCTTAACTATTCCTCATTTTTTTTATTTATTTATTTACTAATATTACAATTATATGAATGTAATTATAAAATGGGGAGAAGCAATGCTTGCAGAGGCCATCGGCTACCACCTTATTTAATATCCATAATTTAATTCATTATTAAAAAAATTGATGAAATTCTAAAGCAATTTTCTTTAGAAAAAATCAAGGCAATATTCTTGTATCAAAAAATATCTAAAGACCACTCAAGCCAACAATCTCAAAAGCTAAACAGCCATCCATTGTACATTTATGAATACTTTATGACCTTTTCCGTTTAACGCAACTGCCATGACCGGTTTGATTTTTTTATTTATTTACGAATATTATAAAGTTGCTTTACACTTTCTGTATACAACTGAGAAGCAAATTTTTTTCTTTTTGCTTTGACCAGACCGTGTGGTAAAAGTTAAACACAGAAAAAAGCAATTAAAATAAATTAAAGTATTAAAGGGGGGCAAATAGTTATGATTAAAGTTAGCGGAGCATAATTAAAATTGAATTTTTTTTTTTGTTTATTTTTTTTTTTGTAAGGAAACTGCAAGTGTCGTGAGAAAAGCAAATATGTCTGTCCTTTGAGCCGTAGCATTACAGCTATATGAATTTGCCCCGTTGGCAAGCTGCTTAGTCCCCTTGCCAGCTGCATTTGGCAGGTGCGTTTAAAATTTATAAATATTACAATATAAAAACACAAAGTCGAAATTTCATATATATACATATATATATATATATATATATATATATATATATTTATAAAGAAAACTCTCAACCAGGTAATAGTAACAATTATTAAAATTACAAACAACATTATGGCATGGTCTTTACGGTTTGCCATAATTTCCATCACGCACAGCCATTATATACCACCATCATATTCATTCCTCTTTACCCTCTAGCAAATTACTTAAAAGAAAAAAATTATATAATATTTTTTATGTGCCATAACTCTAGCCACATTTTCAAAAGGAGCCCTCAAAAGCATATATAAATCGCGTGATATTTTTAAACTCTTTTACACAAATATTGCAGGAAAGCTATTAAGGCAACTATATAAAGCAGTGTAATAAAACAATGGCTCAATATTGAAAAAAAGAAGCAAAAAATATACATTTAAAAGCAACTTCACTTATGCATTAATTTATAGTAAAAATATAAAGTGCGAGGAAATAGTTTACTAAAGCCCCAAAAGGATTTAAAAGGATAATCTACATGAAAAGTCAATAAAAAAAGTTTAATGTTTTTCACACAAAATCACTAAATTTATATTAAATATTAAAGCATTAATAAAAAAAAATGAGAAAAATAAAAAAACTAAAAAAAAAATGCCAATCTAAGGAAATTTTCGAGCAATTAACGCGTTTACATTTTCTGGTAAGGCTGCTAACATCGTATTGAATGAAAAAAAAAAAAAAAACAATTTTAATTACACTTCGTCGGCACACAAGCACTCACGCATAGCAATACCGCTAAATTCCTATTACGCACACTTTAGTTTTCTCCATTTCCACTCGCTCTCTCAAGTTCATGACGGAGGCGAGCCAGCTGAGCTAAGAATTTATATGAAAAGTGATGCCCACACGCCTGGATTGTGTAAACAGCAGTGTAATCTGCTTCGCTCCCATCACATACACATACACATACACATACAGGAGTTTCCCAGTAAACATGTGCTTGTCAGAGATTTATGATTCGAATGTGAATGCCCATATGCATGACCAATAGCGGATTTGGAGTATAAAATAAAAAATATTCTTTTTTTTCTTGTATTAGAAGAGAGTATTGTATTCTACATCTTCTTCACATGCAAACGTCCTACTATACAGCTTTTAAGCACAACTAGCACGTGAGAAGTTATTTATGCGGAAGGTGTAAAGCCCAACCATAATATACGTAAGCCAGCTTAAGTCAACTTAAGCAACAAATCTGATGCATATAAATAATATCTGATGCATTGCAACTTACTTAAAGGCCTGTTTTCTACTACAGCGCACGATTTGGAAAACATGGCGTATATGCCGGACAGTCATGATTGTGTCCAGTCATATGATTTGCACATTGGGTCCACATGCGACCAGAGGAACTTTTAATTTAAACAGCTGCACGAAAAGTTTCTTTTCTTCAATTCATTTTAATACAAATTTTCTAAGAGAAAGAAATTACGTACGATTTTCATCTGACTGAAGAGTACGACTCTGTGTAGAATAGCGTAAGTAGCCTTAAAATACTTTACGTCAAATTTAATCAAACGTCATTTGCTGAAGTAAAGGGCCAAAAGGAAAGCCCATGCCATACCGAAACAGCTGTTTAAAATGTTACCAAAATGAATTTCATTGAACTTGAAGAGAAATTTGAAGTGAATTGAGAGACCGGTGAATTGCGAGCTGATTTCATTACGTCAAAGCGGTTTTTAGTGTGTTGGATAAAATAAATCAGTTGAAATCAGTTTCTTTTTTCAACAAATTAAGGGACACTTTTTAGCCTTAAATTTCAGAAACAGTTTTTGTGCCGGCTGCCATTAAGCAAAACTCCATCTCATTAAGCGCAAGAAATAAAAGCTCTAATTATAAAGTTTACATAAACAAATAAGCTTTAAGGATCAAATGTTACTCACGTTAAAGTGTAACTAATTGATTACGTTTCATATTAAAGTTGCAGCTAAATTTTCGAATAGAGCTCTCCATGCCCCAAACGAGCCTAATTAGGTGAATAATTTTCCCCAAAAGCTTTTTTTTTAAAGCTGTAAAAATAAAAAATTATAAATCAAGAGATTCCCTGAATTAGTGCACCGTTCCCAGGAGACATATTTTTATCTATGAAAAGAATATGTCTATTGGAGCTGTATTGGGTGAACTTTTCCAGCTTTAACTGCCTAAAAGAGCACAATTAACATATAAGTAATTGAGTAGTCGCTTTAAAATCATCAAAGCGAATTTTATTAAATTGTAATAAACAATGCAAAACACACACGTTCAGTAAAACTTTTTGTGGTGCAGACTTTTGCAAAAAAAAATTAATTTTTTTTTTCCAAATATTTGCTTTTTGCTGATAATCAACAAAGAGACACAATTTTACAAATTTTAAGGTCCTTTATTATGTAGCTTTTTTTCCTTGTGGCTTTAGCTTTAACGTGCTTATTTCACTTTTGCCATGTATGAACATAAAAAAATTCAGTGTGGCTTCCCTGGGCATTTGCATTTGCATGTCTGTTGTTGGTCCATGAATGCTTATTTTATATAATTATTGCTTACGACTTTTTTATAAAGTATTGAAAAACTGTCATTTAATGAGAGCTGAAGAGGAAGGAAAGGATTTCCCAATCGAGCAAGTTTTCCTCATTCTATTGGAAAATGAAACAAAGATTGTTAAAACGTAAACAGTGATTTAGAGTTGGCCTGAGCCGGTACCTCTATTGTTCAAGATAAGCACATACGGGTATTTAAATTATGACATCACTTGCAAATAATGGAAGCTGTGCTTTTTTCAGACGATGTCAATATCGAGTATTTAACCATTTATTGTAGTCTTTACAAAAGCTTTTCACGCCTCAGCACGTTGCTATGACGGTTAGCTGAACAAATTATATTTTCAGTATGAAATAACCGAAAAGTTCAAATTAAAAATAAATGTGAGAATAAAGCTTTTTTCATATTTAATTTTGAGCAACTTAACCATACTGGCTGTTACTGACATTGCCCCCACCAAGAAAGTGTAAACTCTAGGAAAACCGTAATTTCTTTAAATAAATATGAAAAATTGGTTTATCCGAAAAAAGTATAAGTAGGGAAGCAAAAAGTAGCCAAGTAAGCTAAGCGGCCAAGTAAAGTGAGGGGAGACGGAATTACAATGGATATGGTACAGTTCAAGCAAGTCTTAAATAGTTTATTAAATATCTTAACAGTTGCCGGTAGCAAATATTTCACTACAATATTTAATCACAAGTAAATAAATAATTTTATGAGAAAAAGCTTAGAAAAAATGAAAAGCTAAATAATACAAAAAGCTCTGATTAAAATTCGTTGTTGAAGAGAAAACTGTTGCTTATAATTTGTGTGGGCAGGAATGTGGAATATTTTTAAAAAATTGTTTTTTTACTTTAAATTTAATTTTTGCAAATTAATAAAAAGTTAATAATTACCAATTTAATGATCATCAAGTCATATCGATTTAGCACTTGACTTAACGAGGAGTCGTTTTGCATCATTTAGATTAGCAGTATGGACGAGTTTGAAAACGTGTTATTACAAAAGCGGCGAATGAAAGCAATTACTTTAGAACCGATGCTGTTCTTCTTCTCTTAGAAATAAAACCGCTTCGCCACTGGAGTCTAAGCGAAAACACGACTTCAGCTTTAGCCTGCTAACATTGTAATTGTAGCCTGTAGACAGCTAATTATCATTTTGAAAAAGTTCAAGAATGTCAATTCCAAAAATTTTGCATCTGAGAAAATAAAATTATTTAGAGAATAAGGAAACCCTTCCTTATTTTCCATTTAAGCTGAGAAACATCAGGCAAAGTAGAAGTGCATTTCGATTGAATTCTGATGTAAGTAAATTTCCTCCTTATCCTTCATTGGAAGTTTGTTAAATCTCCAATTGTTCTAAGAAAATATTTAGCTAAAGGATTTCCAAAAATCGTCCTTGCTAAATTTTTGTGCTATGAAGTGTAAACTCGATAACAATTTTTCTAGAATGTTAATTCATTTACAATATTCATTTTCCAATATTACATGCTGTTAAAGAAAACAAGTTTTACCCCTTCATTCTCAAGTTGCTTAAAGCTACAAAGCTTGTCGTGTAACCATATAGCAGTTTTGAAAGGAAATAATCATTTCATAGCTACACATTTATTCTATTTCCGATACGTTGTAGTAGATAGCCTGCTGTGGCGAATGCATTTGCTGCTTTACAGTGTTTCTTATATGTTTCTTATACGTTTCTTACGTTGTTTCTATTACGTTCTTCTATGCACTTTGAAAGGGCATGCATTATTAATGATTTCTGCCCCGACATTATAAAACGTCTTAAGTACGCCTTATTCGTATTTCCATATAAAGCATTTGGTGTTTGGGAACTCTCTCCCTCTATAGATCGGAAAGTACTCTATATCAGTGGAGTATTTCGGAACTACATATTATTAGACTTGTGAATATGAATAGTTTAAATAAATTTTAAGTCTTATTTATGATATTGAAATCGTCAGAGGAATATTTTTTGACAATTTAAAGCAACTCAAGTATTTAATAAAAAATAAAAAAGAATTATTTTATAAATATTGTTTTGAACAAATTATTCATTGACGTATTTTTAATTAAAATTTTCTTCATTGTATTATCAAGCCTGCTGCTGTTACAAAGGGATTCCACGAAAACCATTTTCTTGCGTTCGCAAGCAAGAAAATTGTAAAAATCTAAATACAATATTCCCCTCAAACAAGACTGGTTGGGAATCTCTGTGCGGTAGTATATAACATGAAGGCCTGCCAAAAACTTAAAGTGCAAACAAAATTATACAATTTACTCGCAATTGTTATAATGTAATTTTCATAAACACTTTCGAAATGAGGATGTTTTAAGTGGAAGAATGACTTTAAAAAATTGTGCAAGTTGTAATTCTTCACCCACTTCGTCCTAATTCTTTCAAGGATCACAATGTTTTGTGCTTTAAATAGCAAACAACTCACAACCATTTAACACTTCCTGAGCAAGAAAAATGAATTTTCATATCAGAGTGTTTGTTTTCTTATTTTCGCAAAAAATGGTTTTTCTGAACACGAAGCTGAAGCTGTTCTAGCAATTTTCTTAGCTTGTTTTAACAAGAAGAGGAAGTTTGAGTAATAAAAATAACTAATAAAAGAATTTAAAAAGATTTGCCAAAAAGTATATGCACGTATTTAAATGTAGAAAAAAGATTTAAAGTGCTTTTTCTCTCCTATCGTTTTTCCAGTATAGCAACATTTCTTTAATATTTTCCGGGTGTTGTTTTAGAACGTCTGTTCTTTTGGCACTTTAATAAATTGCAGGATTTTTTTTATGCAGCATTTATAAAATATGAACTTCAGAGAGAAGAAATTTAGAAAAACAATAATAATAACTCAGAGCTTTTTTTCTGAAAGCATCTTTTCTGCGATTAATCATACTTTTACGATTTTCTTGAACAAGTATTTCATGCACAAATAGATATAAATAATGTCTTGAAAACAGAATATAAAGAAGGACTTGAACTTTTTCACTATTCTTCTGTGAATATGAAAATTAAAAAAACCTTAAAAGCAGCATTTAGACAACTTTGTAAGGTCTCGAGTTTTTTGTAAAAAGTTCTTAAATGGTGCGCTGAAAAATTATTTTTCCTTTAATGTGGAACGTAATTGAGTGACTTGAGTCAATAACTGATGCATCTTTTGCACATCTGGTCAGATAGATTTGCTATAGATTGCTAAGTCATACTTTTGATTTTCGTATAATCATTGAAATCCATTGGAAATTATATTACATTTAATAAAATTTAATTTTCTCTTTATAATATGTTACCAATAATCTCTTTGGCGAGAATAGCTTCTTCTCAGGCATACAGCCAAGTACCGATCAGTCTGACAAGCATAAAAGAGTATGAATTGTTGTACAACTGAAACCTCAAATTAGAGTCCACTTATAAAACTAACTGAGCATAAAACCACTCCTGCATGCCCACTAAGTCTGGAATCACACAATGATGCCTTGTAGATTTTAATAAGCTCGATTCCTTATATACAATTTTTGTGGCACTATTTTAATTATTAATTAACATTAGGAATTCTTTGGAACTAACTAGAAATCGGTTTGAGTAGACTCTACTCCTAACCAGAAATCGGTTTAACTAGACTCTGCGCCTAACTAGCAATCTGTTGGACTAGACTCTACTCCTAACGATTTAGGAAAAACACCAACCAATCACTAAAATCACTAAATAATCCACCACGAAATCGGTTTGAGTAGACTCTACTCCTAAGTAGAAATCGGTTTGAGTAGACTCTACGCCTAACTAGTAATCTGTTGGACTAGACTCTACTCCTAACGATTTAGGGAAAACACCAACCAATCACTAAAATCACTAAATAATCCACCACGAAATCGGTTTGAGTAGACTCTACTCCTAAGTAGAAATCGGTTTGACTAGACTCTACGCCTAACTAGTAATCTGTTGGACTATACACTACTCCTAACGAGTTAGGGAAAACACCAACCAATCACTAAAATCACTAAATAATCCACCACGAAATCGGTTTGAGTAGACTCTACTCCTAAGTAGAAATCGGTTTGAGTAGACTCTACGCCTAACTAGTAATCTGTTGGACTAGACTCTACTCCTAACGATTTAGGGAAAACACCAACCAATCACTAAAATCACTAAATAATCCACCACGAAATCGGTTTGAGTAGACTCTACTCCTAAGTAGAAATCGGTTTGACTAGACTCTACGCCTAACTAGTAATCTGTTGGACTATACACTACTCCTAACGAGTTAGGGAAAACACCAACCAATCACTAAAATCACTAAATAATCCACCACGAAATCGGTTTGAGTAGACTCTACTCCTAAGTAGAAATCGGTTTGAGTAGACTCTACGCCTAACTAGTAATCTGTTGGACTATACACTACTCCTAACTAGCAATATGTTGGACTAGACTCTACTCCTAACAATTTACGAAAAACACCAAACAATCAGTAAAATCACTAAATAATTCGCCACGTTTTCGATTATGCGCACTTGGCAACATTTAAGGTAAAATCTAAGAACAATTTTTTTTTTCTTAAAAACAAATAAAAAAGGTTTCAGAATTCTCGTTTTGGTTCTCGTAAGAAAAACTTTTTAGTCTTTTCAAAACAGATTTCAGAATTCTACTTTTGAACCGAGAAAAATAATATATAATATAATAAATAATATATAATATGTAGTGTAATAATAATATACAATATATAATATGTATATAATATATAATAATAATATATAATAATAATATATAATAACAATAAATAATATATAATATATAATAATAATATATAATATATAATAATAATATATAATATATAATAATAATATATAATATATAATAATAATATATAATATATAATAATAATATATAATATATAATAATAATATGTTATTACTACATATATATATATATTATTACTAAGAAACTGGTGCTGTTTGAGCAGTAAATATGAATTACAGTGGGAACGCGATAAAGCAGATATATATATATATATATATATTATTACTAAGAAACTGGTGCTGTTTGAGCAGTAAATATGAATTACAGTGGGTACGCGATAAGGCAGATATATATATATATATATATATATATTATTACTAAGAAACTGGTGCTGCTTGAGCAGTAAATATGAATTACAGTGGGTACGCGATAAAGCAGATATATATATATATATATATATATTATTACTAAGGAACTGCTGCTGTTTGAGCAGTAAATATGAATTACAGTGGGTACGCGATAAAGCAGATGCTAGCAACTGTAAACTTAGAAATTTTATTACTTCTCGAATTATTTATACTTATTATATAAGTATTATTACATACATATTATACTATTACTTGTTATATGCAACAAGTAATATAAGTAATATATATTATTAAGGTCTTTCCTATCTTCCATAAAATCATGAATTAATATATAAGGATTTCATTCGTTTGCGGATTTAGAAAAACCATATTGAATATTACAAAATAATTTATATTTTAAAAGTGTTAAAATCAGTAATAAGAAACGAATGGTTCCAGTCAAAAATCTATAAATTTGAAGAAATAAATTTTTACTCCATTTGGGAGAATATGCTGCCAAAGGCCACCCACAACCGTCTGTTTTTTATTTCAATATCATAAAACATATTTTTTTTTATCTAAATGGCCGACAATTTTCCTAAATATTTATTGCTTTTAAGATTAATTGCTTTCCCCTAAATAAATATGTAGGTAAATACAAACATTCATATGACAAGGCAGCAATAAAATATACACAAAATAGGCTTTTATCAGAAGAACATTAAAAATATGGGAATTAAAAAGCAAAATCAGGCCCTAAAAATCGATATTTCGATTTATTTGATATTTTTTACAAGCCATTGTAAAAGTGGCCGCAATGCCACACTTCTTGCTGACAAATTCCATTGTATCATGGCAATTGTATTAAAGTTGTAAATCCATATTCTGGTTCTCAAAGGAGTCCTTTATAATATAAAATGAATAGAGATTTCAAAAGTTTATTTCAAAGTCGAAAGCAAAAATTATTAATTACTTTCGTAATCGTCAAGCTGAAATGGTCAAAGAGAATTTCGAGTGGTGCCCCCCTTTAAAGAGGTGCCATTGAAATACACGCTAGAAAATAGTAAACGGCCTTAAACTGCTTTTGCATTTTAATACCATTCTGTTTCCCATATGATACAAAAGAAAATTAACTTACAAGGAGGGGGCAACCATTATTTGCACGTATCTAATGTCGAAATGATACCCTTTTGTGCTTTTTCTTATGGACTTTTTCTTAAGGCTGCTGGTGCATAAAGAATTGTTTGGGTGTGAACCGAAGCAGAGAAGAGAATTGCTTGCAAAGTGGCATTTTATTGCTGTTTGGGAAATTGCTGGCTAAAAAGTATCTTGGAATTTCATCAAATGAAATCAATACCGTCTGCGACAAAAGAAGCCATACACCTCTTTGACTGGCTAATGTGGTGTAAGGTCATGCCTCACTATGCCACATGGTCACAACAATTCATTCGCAGGGAAATCTAACAGTGATTCCCTCCTATTGTAAGAAATCGCTTCAAAATGTTATTGCTGGGGCCACACCTTCATACAAAAACAATGCAAACGATTTCTTTTTTTACGGATTGAAGTAAAAATTTTCTTAAAAAAAAATTGGAAAATTTTCATATATTTTCGCTTGTCATAAAGTTTATACATTGTTAGGCGACAATATCCTACTTTTGCAGCCGAGATGCCGGTGCGCTTATACATATAGGACAATGCATTGGGGCTTTAGTGGGGAGATGTAAGTCAATCTCCTGCAAAACATTTTTTGTTATAACTGAAAAACATGGAGGCAGCAGAACCAGGCAAGTCAACTACGGCAAATGGATCTCCAAAAAGAGGCTATGCAAACTTTTGTAACTCCTATAGAAAATAATTTAAAATTTATAAAAAAAAAATTAAGCTCTATGGGTTTTTGAACGGAATTGAGCGAAAAATTTTAGAATACGATATATCGATAACTAGTCTTATTTTTAATTCCATTAATAGATTTTCTTACTTTCTTAAAGGAAAAAGTTTTTCGTGACTAATCCAGGAAAGCTTTTTCAAATAAATAATTTATTTATGAAAACCAAGAAACATGTTATTGTAAGAAAGTTTTGTGATCTACTGTACTCGCCTGTTCAACTCAAAGTATATCGTTAAACAGTATTTTAGATATTTTCTTAAAATATAAAACGTAAATAAAATAACATAAATTTTTTTATGTATTAACTGAGTTCCGGAATTGTTTTTCGCATATTAATTTTATAAGACTTTTAAATCACATGAGCAAAACTTGAAAGCCACCACTTTTCATAAGAGGTTCCAAGAGCCCCAATTACTTTTCATTCACATGAAGAAAAAATCTTTAAGTATATTTTCTAACTTATTTTTTTTACTTCACTTTTTTATAAGAAACTCAAAGTGGTAATTTTTTTAAGCACTGCAATTAATCTGAAGTAGAAATGCATTAAAATGAAATATTTATAAATTTCTCATAGCATTAAAGAGCAGCAGTCAAGCCTTGACTTAATTCAACTTCCACTTCTTAAAATGCTTCGTTACTTTCTTAAATTAAAAATTTCGAAAGTCTGGAGTTCGAGCAAATGCGATAACTGCGTGGGATGGCTGACAATATTCAATAAAAAAATTTTATTAATTTTTTTTATTAATTAAAAATTTTATTAATTTTTTTTTATTAATCAAAAATTTTATTAATTTTTTTTTATTATTTAAAAATTTTATTAATTTTTTTTTTTTTTATGTGAAATAATAATAAACTAACAATATTTGCTACTAATGAAATTTCTTGCAATCTAATAAAATTTACTTTTAAGTTTGTTAAGCAGTTAAAATGCAACGAAGAGTTTGAATTTCAGAAGCCTGCAACACCGCCTTGCATAGATTTCATACATGAAGCAAATGAAATTAAATTAATATTTTGAGAATAAAATATTTTATTTATAAAAGCCATTAAATATAATTCTCAACATTATGAAAATAAAATAAGACTTACCGTTTTGCATACGTAGTGATAACTAAGCAAGCACGATATAGCAAATCATAAATTCATCCGATGCAAAGCACTGAAAGTAAATTGAAAAATATGGTTTTTTCATTTAAAAATTTTTTTTTAAGAATTACTTTATCAAAATTATCAATATAAATTAGTTTTTTCTTCTATTACAAGTCTTATTAGTCGGGGTTAATAAAGTGCAAATATTTTGAGAAAGGCATTCCTTGCAAATGCATTCGGCGTATCAGTAAGCTTTTTATTTTTGAGCTTTTATTTCTCGTTAAAAACTGTTTGACCTGTCTTTTAAAGCTCTGCAGAAGGCAGCAGTCAAGTCAAGTTCTAAACTTCTCAGTGGAAAGGTCTCAAGGAAATTACATAAAAATTCAAAACATTGTATAAGTTAATGCGAATCCTTGGACAGGATACTTCTACTGCGGCGGAAAACTCTTTCTTATACACTCACTGTAAACCTACACCAGCTGCCTCAATTTTGTATTTCAAAACTAACAAAAATTAATTAAATTGCCGTTTGCCATAAAACTAAAAATAAGAATTGCCATATTGTTTATATCGGCGATATTCAAAAATAAAATCCTTTTTAGAATATTTCCTCCAACTAAAAAAGTGTATAAATGATTTTAAATTTCTGTTAAGATGAAAATAAGATACTTGCAATATCTTAATTGAAAATATTGAAAATAAAAAATTTAATTTCATTAAAATTCATTATTAATTTAGCCCCCGCTTTTGCGCTGGGCAATGTTAGCAAACCGTTAAGGAGATATCGAAAAATAAGGTACAAGGAAATGAAACAGGAAATACCAAAACTAAAATAAAATAATATATATATTTTCAAAAATGTAAAAGCTAATTTAAAAATCTTTTTATTAAACTCTTTAAGCATGGAAACAACAATACAGGACAATATTTATTTCAAATAAATTAATTTTTTAATTTGCATAAATAATTTCTAGGCTAAGAAGACTTGTAAACTTGTAAACCAGTGCAAGTATTTATATATTGAAAATTTAATTATTTCTTTGAAGCAGAGGGAACTTTAGTTCCGTATTTAGTTAATTAATTATTTCCATCTATTCCTGTAGAGGTGTAGAGTAGTTTAATATATCAAACAGAAATTTACTCTGATAAGTTTTTAGTTTGCTTTTGGAGAATGGCCAAACACCTCTCGTACTCAAAGGATTATACTGGGAAAAACTAACAACCCTATTACAGTGATTTGAATAGATACAATTTTTATAATGATGTGCGTTCAAAGCAGATAGAAAAATCTAAAGAGCCAACTATAAAAATATCACCCTTTATTAATTACAAAGTCCCCCATTCAATTATTCAATTCTCTTTACATTCGTATTTATGTATTTAAAAATTGTCAAGGATATACAAAACTTCATATGCTCATTCTAGTATCCTTTACTGTACAGGAAGACAGTTATGCAAACAAACTTAAATCGTAAGCAAATAAAACTATAATAGATATTTTTACAAATAACTCGTTGAAATAAGAAATTTATTTAGTAAATAATACAAATTCAACAGCTTGCAATAAAACTGTTGATACGAGCAGATGGCACACGAAGTCCTGCAAATTTATTTTGCGTACTGCATATGAGAAAATATATCATTTATTACGTTACTATTGCATTCAGAAATAAATAAAAAATAGTAGAAATAAATACGGAAAATAAATAGTAGAAATAAAATGCAATGAATAGAATTATACGCCAAGTAAATGTAAAAAGCTTTGCTATTTTCATATTTGAACAATTTTTCTAAGCAGAGACGTAAGAAAGTTCAATAAAATATTTCAAGTAAATTTAAAAAAAAATAATAGAATATTACCACAGGTTTTATTGGCCAAATTGTAAAATAAATCGACCATTTTTAATCATTGAGAAGAATGAAAAGTTTATGGCAAAAACCATCAAATGCTGTAATAACACAAAATTGAATTGACTCGTTACAAAATATCATGCAAGCAAGTTTGTGTACAGTGGCGGCCATCAGGGATGTTCACTTTGAAATTTTTATTTTCAAACAAGATGCGGTGAAGAATGTATGAGTACCTACACAATATACAATTAGGAATGGAATCACTTTACACTTAAAACACTCTAAAATTAAAATTAACAGAGAATAATTAATGATTAGTTGAGCTTTTCTCGCTGGTGTTATGAATGGCAGAGTGGAGAAATGGAAATGCCCTGAGGCGAACAATTTCTAATATTCCAATTGGCAATGTCTCACCTGTACATAATAAAATAATAATAATAATAATAATAATAATAATAATAGATGACAGAATTTAGGCTTTTTGCGGAGTCTGATAACTGCGCTAAGATTTTTAGTTTTATAGAAAAAGGACTAGACAAACGATTACAAGAATTTTGTTGCGATTAATGTGAATAAGCCCAGCGTATGCTCGCAATACTGACTTAATATAAAGGGTGTATTTTTGAGAGTCACTCCAATTTCAATTATAAAAAAAACATAGAAATATATATTCATTGGATAATGAAAAAGCGATATTAACGACTAATCCTTACAAAGTCTTGACTGCGTTTTCCCAGCATTTGCGTTCAAAAATATTAACTCTTTTATTATCGACTTCAAGTTGTTCAAGTTCTTATCAACTTAGACAAGTTACTTTATATCTATAAGGCGAAAGGAAGTAATCCAAAACCCTCAAACAGCTCGATCATGGGCCATTGTGTAAACTTATTCCTTCCTTAGAAGTTTCTTTAAATAAAGCAATTCTAGCGCGCACTGTACTTCGCACTTCCCTACTGGCATATCGTGTCAAATACATAATATATATGCAGTAATTTCTAAATAACGTCTCTATATCGTGGCCTGGCGAAAGCAATATTTTGGTAGTCATTGTTTTTTAAGGCGGTCTCATACCTTAAAAGGCAATTTTCTATATTTCGACAAAAGCTTGTGGAATATCTTCAGTCCAATAACTTTGAAAAGAAACATAATGGAAAGCATACACATCCTGCATTGCATTTTATTTGTATATTTCGTTTCTCCTTGTGTGGTAAAACTCGGTCATGAATGCAGAAATGCTGCTGTTAATACTTTCATTATTTACGTACACTCACACACACACACACACAATTTGGAAATTGTTTGTATTTTTTTTTTTTGCTTTTATTATGGAAATATTCCTCGTACAATAAAAGGTTCCCTTATTTAGTAGATTTTATTGCGGAGACATTTTATTTTGTTGCCTAACACGTTCAGTAGACCAGCTTGACCTGCTTATGAGAGCTGCAGTTCAAGTACTTTTATCTGCATTTTATTTGCTTTCCATTTGTTTCATGTATCTGTATCTTTTCCCGTGAGAAATCTACAAATAAGCTGTAAGTGAGCTTAAATTAAGTTTTTAGGCAAAAAGTTAAAAACACTTTTGATTTATTGAAAGGAGATTAAATTTTCTGCTGACGATATATATAAGAAAAAAAAAATATTTATCTCTAAATAAATGTTTAATAAAGAAAGAAAAAAAGTATTTTTTTTTTTGCAAAATGGTTTTTTCAAGTCCAATTTGAGAGAGGCCAGCAATTATAGATAATTCATTACATTAGACTTATCACTTTGAACTTAATAAAAGAAATGTTTATTTTGATTAAAGTAAATGTTTGCGTAAAGTATTACAGATATTAATAATAAGCCAATATTTAATTAAAATCAATTATTAATATTAATTATAATTTTGGAAATCAAAAGAAATATTTAATAAATTAACATATAAAACATGTACAGGGCCAAAAAAAATTTTATATAAATATATAACTAACAAAAATATTCAATATTTATTTTCAAACATATAGCCAACACCTTCAACGTATCAAACATGTAAAGAGAAACCAATCGAGACCAATCACTGCAGAGTGAACATTAAACATTTTTAAAAGGACTTAATGAGTCATTTGTGTATTGAACTGCTTCTTTTATTCTGGTCACAACAAAATATATCTGTTTCCAGTTCACTTGTATAAAATTCCCCATTTCAGTTTATTGCTAATTGGATTTGTATTTCGATACGTGTATTTTGTCTTTCTGCTGACAGTTTGTTAGCCTGTCAGTTATTAGTTTGTTAGCCTTGTTGTTATCGCTCATTTTCCGTGGCCGTTTGGCTGAATTCGTTCTCTGGTGGCAACTTAAATGAGTGCCATTAACGGGTTGAATTCCCTGGTGAGGTGCCATTAAGTGTAAGGATAATTTCACCTTAAAAAGTGCAATGGTGTGTAGCTTATGTACAGGGTCTGCCAATCAGAGGTGTCACTTTATTCTTTCGATTTGCCGCAGAGTGCTAAATAAATTGTAAAAGTCTTAAGAATGAGCTCTTCATGCAAAGTACGGCGAAATGTGCTTTATGGAGTGTCAAATTCCGGTTTTTTTTTCAACTCTATAGGCAACAATAATAATATTGAGAATTGCTGGTCGACAGGGTGACCAAGTGTTCTTTCGACAGTTAAGCAAAAATTTTTTTCTTTGGCAAACTGCAACAACGTAACTTTCTCTGTGAATTTTTTTATGCTCAATTCATTGTGTCATGAAGACACGATTTATTTACTATATATGGCCACCGAAACAAAAAACTTATAACTTATAAGTGATTATTCTAGAAATGAAATCCTATTTCAACGATCCTTGAAAGGAGTTACCATTTGCGCTTTAGTACTAAATATGTTGCAAGCACTTCAGCCGTGGCACTGAATTAAAACGAAAAAGCTAAGAAAACAATTTTAGTAAAAAATTTAATTTCAATTTTGTTCAGTGTACTGCTAAGTCAGTAAAATGCGCTTAAAACTTTTATAAAAAAATGTTGATTAAAGAAATAGATTTTAATTAAACGTTTAGGTTCAGCGCGGCTAAGCAAAGCATTGACAAAATGATTTCTGCTTCTTTAGTGTTTCCGTAGGCGAATGAGCCTACTAAACAGCCTACTAAACAGGAAGTCGTGCGTTTGATTCATGCGTAGACTCCACCTGTTTTCCTGCAGATAAGTAGAAAGCTTTACAAGTTAAGTTAGTTGAAAAAACAAATAGTAAGCAAAGCCCCTTAAATAAATTTTTGACTTAAAGTATTTTATTTGCTGTATTATTGGCCTTGTTCTTGCAACCAAGAATGCAATTTCAGTGTTCTTGTATTTGCCAAGGACTTGCAGTTTGAATCTTGACAACTATTATAATTAAACCTCTTGTGGGAACACCCTGTATTATGCCAGACAGTAATTTAAGTGATGGTTCCTTTGTATATAACACTTACGACTTACGAGTTAAACTTAAATAGTTTTTGGATTTAATTTAGTGGCATATCGATATGAAAAATATATTGATGTCGTTCTAATGACTGCCGTATGGTCTATGAAATAGAGGCATGCATTACATTACATTATTTTCTGAAAGCATTGTGGATCGTACAATATTGTCGTAGTAAAATTTTTTTTCTTGCTTCAGTCACATATGCAACAAACGCCTTTTGTTTGTAGCAGGCATGAGCTGTAAATTTCAAAAAAAAAAAAAAAAACTAATTTAACAATATTTTATATAAAAATATTACAGTGGAAAATTAAAATAACTTGAATAATATTTCTTAATATTTCTGAATATTTCAAATACTAAATGAACAATAATAATAATAAAAATATATTAAAAATTAATCATTATTATGAAATAAGAAGTTTAAGGTGTTGAAGAGGTGTCCTTTACATGTGTTGACCACACTTGCGGACAAAATGTGAACAATTTTCTTGTGGAGTTTCCACATTTGAAATGCTAGTAAGCTGAAATTTTCCATTGGATCTTGTTATATTTGGGCACGTGAAATGTGTGCTTGCCAATGTTACAAATCGTTTATTTTTCAGTGATTTTAAAAACGTTTAAACGTGCGTTATTTTTGGCCAGGATATGCCTCATATACATAAATTCATGCTTGCACGTGTAAACGTAATGTAATGTAATTCGGCAGAAATTTTCCATTGGGTCTTGTTATTTTTGGGCATGTGAAATGTGTGCTTGCCAATGTTACAAATCGTTTATTTTTCAGTGCTTTTAAAAACGTTTAAATGAGCGGAATTTTTGCCAGGATATGCCGCATGTATATAAATTCCCGCTGGCACATGTAAACTTAAGAATTATAAATTGTATGTAAAAAAGGTAACTTTGAAGCACATTTGGATGTTGACACGTCGTTGAGCAAACCCCTTACCTTTGCCACCTAAAAGGGTTTAAAAAAAAGCTTAAACATACGAACAAGCACGATGATACTTTCGTCATCACAATTCTAATAGTTTTTTTTAGGTTCTTCCATTCACAACATAAAATTTATGCAAATTGAAAATGTAAAATATTCAGCGATTACAGATCCAAAAATTAAGTCAAAAAACAAAATTATACTTTATTTATTTATTTATTCGCCCAAAAATTCCTAAAAATTAATACTCAGAAGAATTTTAATTTTTTTTACTTAATGAGGAATTGAAATTTTTTACTATTTAATTTTAATTAAATTATCAATGAATAAGAAAATAAAATTCCTTTCAGTTTTAATTACTTAATTACAGTGCATATTCATAATTTATTAATTTGTTTATTAATTAGTAAATATATAAATAAAGGAGTAAATGCCAGGCTTAAGCTTGTTAAAGGGGCGAAAAGTTTGAAACATCGTTTATCACTAAGTTTTCTTGTTGTCCAATTCAGGAATGTTATCGCTTTGAAGCAATTAAATTTGCTTAAAGTGACACCTTTTTTGACTTAGTCATTCCTTGTTACGACAACATTTTCCTCTGACAATAAACTAAAAACTTAAAGACAAAAAAAAAAAACAAAGACCACACTCAAAGTAGCCATACGATACACCGCGAAAGGTCATGGCTGGTGTGAACTTAGTTGGAGGAATTTTAACACAAAAAATTCTTTTAAAATAGAATGTCGAACAATAGAGATGGGAATCCAATTTATCAAACCAATTTGATATTTTTTCTTCATGTAATACTCCTACATACTCCCATACGGCTTGCAAGCAAGGTCACTTTTAACTTAAGCTTCACAAGAAAGCACGTAAGGCATTCACACAAGTCTCAGTCCTACGACTCCTTAGACATGCATTTGAAAGTGCTCAGAGACATGTGCAATACAATTCTAACTTAAAAGTATCGCTTAAGGCCCCGATTCAGTATCCTACACAATCAACCGATTTATTAGCTGTGATATGGCAAAGTATGATAGTGTGTCCTACAAATGCATTTCTGCAACGACTTTTTAATAAGTCGTACGTTGAGAAAAACTGTATGATCAGAGTTGAATTTACTTCAAATCACATACAAAAATATTGTTTACATAATAATGTGGCATCTATCACAGCAGATTTCCATAAGAATTAATCGCAGGACTGTCTAGGATAGTGAATCATGGCTTTTACACACACATGGACGTCGTATAAGCGAGATATACTTGCTGTATGTTTTTGGATACATTTTTACACAAGTTTAAACATTCCAAATTTTTTCCACAAGCTTTTATGGAATCATCTTTACAATTTCCCCAATGAGGATAAATACTTTGATAATGATAATAATTACCACTCAGCTAAGAAATCCTTTAGAGACTCAGAATAAAAGGAATTTCATTATTTTATTTAACTTTCACGAGTCACTCAACTCCAGGCAATATATCAATCTTGGCATACCGCATAGAATTTCTTAAGTAAGACAACTATTATCACATCATTCCAGCAGACAAGTTTTACTCAGTAAATAAATAATAAAAACCAAATTAGCGATTAAGGACTCAGCTGCGCTAATCGAAATACAAACGCACGAGAAAAAAAAATTGTTGAAATCAATTCAATGACATCCACGCAATACTAAAACTGCTATATGGATAACTGTGTGACTTCAACCTCATTAAATTCGCATTTGGGGCAAGTTTGCTTATTCTTCCAAATTCAACTGTGTTAGTGCAGCATCCTTTTCACTGTACGCTTTGGCCACTATTGAAAGTTTGAAGGGGAAAATAGAAATATCAGCAGCATAGACAAACTAAGACAAATAATAACATTTCGATGACAATAGTTACCGCAATATAAAAATATCACATCTGATCATAGAATATACTTCAGCGATATAATCACCATAGTGGTCAGCAGAGAACACGTTTCTCACGAATTTAAACGAATACAAAATTATATGATGTTGATTATTTTACATTTTAATTTATTTTCAACTTCATTTTAAGGCTTGCAAATTATTTTTTCATATCTTTCTGGCTCTGTATTGATCTCATTTCCTTTTTCCTGCTACACACAAACAAATGACTAATTCATCATACTCTCTCTCTCTCTCTCGCTCTATCCTTGATGGGATTAAATGCTTTCTTTTTTTATTGTAAAATTATTATTTGATTATATGAGTATTTTATCACTTGTTTGTTATCTGAAAACATATTTTTGCCACATTTCGCAATTATATTAAACGTGTCAAAACTTCAATAATTCATTGTATTAAATTTGACTTATTATTCAGAGGACATTGTTAGTAAGGACGTGTAAGGATGTAATATAAAGTTTTTTATAAAACCATTATTTTTACGTAGTTACCCTAAGCCCAAAGGAAATCTCTCAAAGGAAACTGACCTCAATTTCCCCTCCTTTCCTTGACACATTAAATAATAATGTCGATAATTGCAATTTATATAAATACAAGAAAACAATTTTTTTTTTCTTATAATAATTTTCACACTCGTATGAATTTTTATTCGCCAGTGAAATAAAAATGTGTGTGTCAATTGAATTAAAGTTTCCAGCCCACTTGGAGAAATATTAAATTCGCTGTACGTCAATTTATTCCTCAAGTAATAACATTGTGGCTTGAAAAAAATGAATAAAACATTTGCAAGGAAATTGAGGGAATTCTTCCATCCTCTAAGTTATTTGCAGTTGGTTTCAAGATAAAATGGAATTACTCATAAAATGCTTGGATAAGACCATGACGTGAGATTTTTAAGTACAAGGAATAAGTTATATAATGTAGCCACAATCGCTTCAAAAAGAATTTGTTAAAAAGCTTTTTAAATTAAGTTCTTTTAATTGCCAGCCTTTAAGGATATTGCAATACTTTACGTATTAAATAAGCAAATAAATTATTTATTAAACTAATTATTAAAAACCCGTTTAGTTATGAATTTAAATCCATTCGCAGCCAAATAGCTTTGCAGGAAGCTGAAGGTCTCTTGCATATTTCGTCACATGTTACACATTTCCCTCCACCTCATTCTATTGAAGGACCAAATTTTCCTTAAAAGGCAAATTTTTACATGCAAAAAATTCTATTTTAATACTTTCAAATTGCTTCTTATTCGATGTTGCGGCAATGACAGACCTGAATTTTTAAGCGCATATTTTTTTAATTTTTTTTAGTGTAGTATTAACACTAATTCATTCATTTAATCCAATTGCTTTCAATATTATTTATAGCAATATTGTTGGCCATGTTAATTTAGTTTAAAGTTAAATATGCTTCACACAAAAAAAGCTCCACAATAAAATGATTCAAGTTATTCGATTCACGCCTCCGTAGATAATAAAGCAATACTTTCGAAATAACTGACCAAAGAAACTTAAACTTTAGCTGAATCCTTTTTGCGAAAAAGAAATTTCATTAGCAGTACAGTTAAAAAAAATAATGCATAATACTTTTCTAATTTACATGAAATTGATCCTAATTCGTTAATCCTTTAACTAGCATGGCCTTTCAGATGATAAGGCTATAAGGTTTTGTTTTCCAATGCGAGACGTACAAACAACCATGTCAAACAGCATTAATTGTATTGTAACTGAAGCATTCTCAGGATGCATCAAACATCATAATTCGGTTCGATTTCGTTGCTTTCTAAAGTGGTTAAGCCAACTCATTGTGCAAACTACGCGAAATACATCAAACAAACATCAAACATTTATGACTAACCAACAAAAATTTTGTTCTGTCAATCATAACTCACAACGATCAAATAATTATTCGTCAAATTACAATATCAACACTTTGTGGTTTTCAGCAATTTCAAGCAGTTCCCAGCAGACAATCACAGTATTCTAACAGTCTCAAGTAGTTGTCAAGTTAGTCATGCATATATCCTGTATACTTTTCTGTATACTTCAGGCGTGCTCCTTGTATACTCCTTGAGTATTTCATAAGCTTTACGCCTAAAAGCAGAACCCTTTCGCAAGTGTATGTGCGGCATGACCACAACTGAGATTCAGCTGCATTGTGATGTGACCTTAAAATATAATGAATGATTTTTATGCCACAGACCACCATTCATTTATCATCAGTAAACCCAGAAGTTAATCACTTCTCACATGTATTTCACATATAACAAATTGTACACAAACACATTTACATTTGGTATTAAATTGCCATTTGCAGGCCGAAAGCTTTAACCTTTAAAATATGTCTACAGTAAATTTCACATAAAAAATTTACGAAATTGCCAATTTAAACCATTTTTTACTCCGTAACAAACACACCACATTTAGATATGCCGCGTAGCAACTAAATTCAATCAGAGTTTTTCATGCAAATACACATCCTTCCATACTTAAAGCATCAAAGGGATTTATGGTTTCCGTGAAAGTAATTAGAAATGAATATTTTATTATTAATTTTACACTTTGAAGAGCTTTCAATAATTAAACAGTATGAATTAATAAAAACTTTTACACTTTTATACCACAAAGTTTGTGTAGATTGTTTTTAATATATTATGAGTACGAATATAAAGGATTAAATATGTTGCTTTGGTTACAAATCCTGCACAACATGCACACATCCTTTTGAGATACGCTCAAATCAATAGTGTGATTTATTTAATATCGATTCAATATTCTAAAGCAAATGCTGAAATAACTTTTCGATATATATAGTAAAAATCCATCTTATTTCCATTCATATCCTTCCAATTAAACTGAAGGATTTTTAATAAATAATTGGGACATAATTTGTAATCATGACTTTCTAAAGTAATCAAAAATTCTAAAATGTTTTTCATAATTTCTGTTCTTTGATGAAGATTTAACAATATCCTGTTTAGCAAATAGTGTAAATACTAAAAGGACTTCTCTTCCTCCAGACAACACTTACAAGCATCTCGTGAGGGTAAATATTATTTTTTTTTAAATTGCCCATATACTACAATTTTTTAGAGAAATATTTGTTTTATTTAACATGAAAACTTTATAGATGAAACATACCAGATATAAATTATGCCAGTTTTCTCATAAAAAAAGTGAATAACGAAAATAGACGTCAAGCAAGGAACCACACCGACTGCCAAAAGAGTCCTTATAAATAATGAAAAAATGTAAAGTCGAATATTTTTTTTTTGGCAAACATTTATTGTTACATAAAAATATTTGTTTGTATAAATCCTCATACTTTTTACTGCAAGGATCTACTGGCAACCACAAAAAGTGTCGCATAGCAGCCGCAATACACTGACAGAGTCAAAAAATTTCTCTTCTCCTTTTTTTTTTTTTTTTTGGAAATTCTAAAAGGACATGCTGCAACACCATAAATTTCAGCACACAGTATAACACACAGTGGAGTGCTGAAGTAATTCACTGTGTATAATTTTTTTATATATATATTTTTTAATTCCGCTTTCGCCGCCACAGATTTAAAAATTGGAAATTTAAAAAGCATGTGCTGGAATTTAAAAGCTCGTTATATTTAAATAATAAAAAAGTTTTCACCTAAAATGTCTTCAAATTATGGCCAGATGGCTCAAAATCAAGGCCATTTAGTTAAGTTAAGGGGGAAATGTAAAATGTATGTGGACTAGAGCCGCATAATTTTCGAGTCGTATATACAACTAACTTTCTTATTATACTTCTTTCTGCTTTATGTATATTTAGCCTGATCGTCCTTCGCATGTTAATCAGTTTTTTTTCATTTTATTTTTATTTATTTTTTTTTTTTTTTTTTTTTTTGTAATCAATTCAACCAGCTTTTGGTTTGTCAGCATTAAATGTATGTACATTAAATGATAACTTGCCTTTAAATACAAACTAAAATTACCTAAACCTGCCTCACCCCTTATATGAGTGCAGTGTGTAATTAATTCCAGATGAAGTGCATTCAGACACCCAGATAAGCAGATGCACAAACACACACTGAACTTGTAATTCAATGTTCTTTTTAATTGAAAAAAAAACAATTAATTTAATATAATTTTACAGTCCTTGAAGATAACTTAAAGCTGTACAAATTTATATATGCACAATATATACAAACTTATGTAGGAGGACAGCACAAGAGTAGTACACACATGTATTTGAAATGCTGTCATGAACTCAATCTTTTCAAAAGAATACTCATACTTGTGCACATGATGTAAATGAGAGATGGGTTGTATTCTCATAAGCGTGCATTATGTTATCCTTAGACAATAGTAATGCAACACATGCAATTTTATCATTTTGTGGTAAATTTCTGTTTAAAATATTAAACGATTTTGCTTTTGATGTTTTCATTCTCCTTTTATTTTCATTATATTTTCGCTCATAAAAAAGTGACAACATGAATCAATAATCAACAATAGACAATTTATTAAAACGACTTGTATGCATGCATTGACATGCATCTGAAAGTGTTAAAAATTTTTCAGTGGATATGTGTGTGTGTGTATGTCTGAGCTTTTGGATAACATGCAAGGACTTTATGGTATGGCCACGTGTAATGTTCATTTTCCATTCTTTGGTTCTTCTATTAAAATCGAAAACCAATATTTAAATTAGTTTAGTTCAAGGAAGAATCACTTAAAGGATCAGTAGATGCAGACATTTGCAGACATTTGAGAGACATAAATAACATGTATGACACGATAATAAGTTGATAAAAATTAGCAGCAAACTATGATAAGATTACATAGATAAGGTCTCTATAAAGGAAAATTATTTTATGCATACTTAACAACATTCTGTATACGGAGAAAAAGCTTTATTAAGCGAATGTGCTATTTGAAAATGAGTTGGTGGATAAAATCCTTTTTACAGCAGCATTGTCAAACTCTTTTTTATTATTTTTTATTCTGAAGATACGATTTAAACTATTCACCACAACAATACTTTATAAGCCAGAACAGCAGAACAAATAACTATATGACAATGACTCGAAATCCTTTCGTTTCATTTACCAAAAGTTATGTGGAATTCGGTTAGCGAAATCTTAAGTATTTATATATATAAAATTATATAAATGTGATTTAAAGCAGCCCAATAAAATCTTGGCTGCATTTCAGTAAACCATTTTCAGTTTTATTTTTTAATCGCTAAAAATCGTTTGTGAAAGGAGCAACCACAATAGAAACGTAAGAGAATAAATGATGCTTTTTGCGGTAGAGTGTAAACAAGATTTACACCATTTTATGCAATCATAACCATTCATGAACCAAGAGAAGCTGAAGTCATATATCTATTCATATATCATATATCTAAATTCAATATATCTATTATTGAAGGTGTGAAAACGTTCACACATTTACATATTTAAATGAAAAGCATGCTTTAAGAGACATCTTGAACAGGCAACAAAGCCGAACACGCTTAGCGACCGGCGCTGGATAAAATATCAAATAAGCTGATACGGCTAAAAGTTGTTTCAAGGGGGACCAAAAAGGATCAAAATTGGCACTAAATTTCAAAGCTGTTATTGGTTACCAATGGTTATCAGGTGACTCTTATACGCTCCTCACCAAATGAATATAAACGGGAAGTTGACTTAAATCCAATTTGTAACAAGAACTGAATAAAAGATTCCTTCTACGAATGAAACAATTTCGTCCAAAAAAAGTACCACCAAGCATTCCATTTTGTTACATAATCTTTCATTGGCAAAATTTAAAACCACAGACAGGATACTCACATATTTATAAGAGATAGAAATTAATAAGATTAAATTGAATTTTGAATCACAAAATAATTGCATTTTATCAATTAGATTTAAAAAAATATCTTACGCAGGACTGTGGGGCGACTGCTAAGCGATGCACTGTCCCCGGCCTTGATGATTCATCAATATGAAAAGCCAAAATTTAAATGCACTTAAAAGTATGGCGAAAACTTCTTTTCAAATTCGTTTTATCTGCGTAGATATTCTAAACTATCATTGTTTACAATTTACACAGAAGGCTACATTTGCGTGTGTATACGAGGTGGGTTCAAAAAATTATTATTATAACAATCGTTTTCCTTCTTCAAAGTAATCGCTCTCAGTTATAAAACATTTCTGCCGGCGATTTTTCCAAACCTCAAAGCCTTTCCGAAGATAACGGTTATTTGTTCATCACACCTCGTATGCATACAAGTATGTATTTATGGGAGTGGAAAGTTTTTAGCACATTTAAGAAATTTATTTTATACACCATTCATTCTCTTGCTACATTATTTATTTCATTTTCCGGCTGAAGATCCAATACATTATTGCTTTCTTTCTTCGTTCAAAATACTATTTTGTAAGCACACTGACATGGCAATAAAATCGTATTAATAAAAATCTCTATAAAATTAAAATATAAATTTTTTGAAAACTATTTCTCGCATGCTGTATGAATACATGCATGAATATAAAAGAATAAATTTATTTCAGAATATAAATCATCGCAATTGTTCTAAATGTATGCACATGAGTTTATCCAAATATTATATCATTATTATGTTGCAATCGACTATCTAGGCAAGCAATGCATTTTTTTTTTATTTTTTTTTTTCTTGTGTTAAGACTTTAAAAAGCAAAAATTTTTTTTTTGGAAATTTATAGTTCATGGCAACTGGCTCTCTTAGCACATTCCTTCCTTAACTTAATCTGTTTTCCCCCCAATTGGATGTAAAGGAAAAATGGAATTAATTTAATACAGTATACAGTATACAATATACAGAAAGTTGTTGGTTCGATACACGTGTTAAGGAAAACTTATTTTGGTTCCAAAAATTATTTGTTTCCATTTGCAAATCAAACTTTAAAATTATTTCCAAACTTTCGTTTCGTTTTTCAAACTATTCCAGTTAAGCGAAATCGGTTGTATGAAATATATAATGCAAAATAATTTCACTAATTATTAGTCCTTATTTTCTAGGATATTGTAAATTTTTGCTTAATTATATTCAGAACATGCATTTTAATAAAAATAATTACAATGCAAAAACGCTGTCGTTGAGAATGGCCGTATTGAAACAAAAATAACTTTTCGGATACTCACACACACATATTCGTATATGAGACTACGCTCCCTTTGAAATCAAAAAACAAAAAAAATTTGCCACTTTTGCTTCGTTTCATTACTTTACTACATTCATTTTTACTCTGAAAAAATATTTTTACTCTTGATGGTAAAGAGACGTTGGTGAAGAGAAGTGAAATGTTACAGATTTGAAAATTTTAAGTTATATATCCGCATACAATTCTAGCTGCTTGAAGCCATGATCCACTATCGTACGCAATCCTGCAATTCATTCTCATGAAAATGTGCTGTGGTTCCGTCCCATTTTAAAAAAATCCCATCAAATTGCATAAAAATTTTTTATTAGTGACTAAAAGCTGATTTAACTCAGATCGCATGGAAATGATCAGTTCATAAAGGTCACTTGTCATACAAAAGGACTTTCAGTATACACCATCATACATACCCAGCAGACAATGTCGTCTTTAACAACCTCTTGTGTTGGAGTGAATCATGGACTTTTATAGGGAAACGTGACATTTTTCTTTGCTCAAGTCGGCAGGTTGGTTGCTCGCTTATAGCTGCCATTCACTCGTATATGAAAAATCAATTTAGAACACAATTTCTAAAATAAAAAAAAAAGGCATTTCGATGGATTATTGAGCATACGTGGGCAAGGTTGCCCATACCAGGGCAAAAAAACCAACTGATCAAACCAACTGATCAAATTCGATTCGTTAGCTTACAGCGTATGTATAAACGTAAATCAGTAGATACTGATGCGTAAGGACTATCCGAACTTTGGATCTGCTAAATCGTAAGCAAAATAATTGATCAGAATTGGAAATAGCTCACCTTGACGCATGAAGTTTTTAAAAATATATCTTGATTTCAGTATTGATATATGAAATAGGAATATTACAAGTTGAAAAAACGTAAAGAGAATAAAGGGGGAGAGGTTTATTAAAATAATAATGATAACAAAATGCAGTGGGTCGAAAATGTTACTATTTTTTCCGAATTATGCCATAAAATGAACGAAGGACACGATAGGTTCGATGAACAGACCCCTTTTCAACTAATTGCAAGCGCCGGCATTTGTGTCAATCCAATGTCTAAACAAAAAAGGGTGTGTAAAATAAACCAGTGTTGCCAACTCAAAAATTTGTAAAGCTTCAAAAAATAAAATCTTAATAAGATTTTAAAAGAAATTGCTTTAAATGTTGCTTTTCAATTACGGCTTGTTTCTGTTATTTGATATATTTTTCAATTTCAATGAAGCTAAAGATTTAAGTTCTTTTCTTGCGATAATGACAAGCATTCCTTGTGGGAGTGAAGCCGTCGAAAAATATTCTACTTCAACATGTTATTTAAAAACGGCTTCCAAACTCTCCACCATACTTGTACTCATCAAGTGTATTACCGGTGGGAACACACAGGGCAAGAAACATTTGCAATCTTTACTTTTATGGCAAAATGGATTATCACTCTCCTGAAACCTTAACAAAACCAATATAACACTCTCTCATGTACATGTGCCGATAGTCACGTAAGTAGAACAGGTATCTGGCCAGATACACTATGCATTTCAGTACATTTATATGAAGAATATGCTGTTTTAGTGATAATATTATATTGTTATCACGCCAGTAAGTACATGCTAAACTAGCTAGCCGTGCAAAAATAAATTTTAAGTTTTTTTTTTTTTTTTTAATAAATAAAAAGTTATCCGTAAATTACTGTCTATAGCTTACAAAGTTCACCATGTAACTGAAGCGAACTGGCCAGATACATGCGCTACTTAGACGATGTATAAGTAGAAAAAATCCACATAAATAAAGTTTGCTGTTCATAAAACGATACCTAACAATATTTGTAGAGGGTGACTCAAACCCCTAAATTAGGAAAATATTTAAATCACAGTTAAATTCTCAAAATATCTTTTCAGATACATGTGCATGATGTAGGGTTAATACAATAATATTCTTCAGAAACTGCCACTCACTTAACGGGCGGCCCCACTGTGCAAAAAACACATTTGGAGAATAATGAAGCCAAATATGAATCCTTGTCATTTTATAAGGAACACTTTCTTCTTATTTCTTTCTTTCTATCTTATTTAATGTGTATCTTCCAAACTATTAGGAGCATCTTTGGAATCCTAAACAAACTCATCAAATGACAGAATGAATGTAAAGCTCTCTGCTGTTCCAGTTTTAGATAGATGGCTGGCTTTCTTTTATTCTTATAATTATGAAAATCATTTTTTGATGCATCAAGGTTTTGCCTGCAAAAAGAGTTCATTTAAATCACGACGAATTTCATCTGTCAGTGACACATACATATGTATGTATGTATGTCGTGTGTATGCTTGACATATTTTGAAATGTATTGTTGATGAGTTGGTTCACAATTTATGACTCATGCTTGCAGTTTGGTTTGGCTCCTAATGATTTTGATTGAATACAGCAAATCATTTTGCATAACAAAACATTTTCTTTGAATAGGTATCACAACTATTTAGCATTTTCAGTTTATTTTGCGTTCTGAAATATGTTTGAATACGCTGCAAAACAAAAGCCATGCAATGTATAGTAGCACTGCATCCATTATTCATTTCAACAATGCATTATACGCACCAGTGCACAAATAGAAATGTTGCAAACATTTTAAGAGACATCAAAGTGAATTTCAAGAAAAATTATTTTAAAAGGGCCAAGCGAATTCGCTGAGCTTAAAACAGAGGAGACAAATAATTTCACAGTGCACGTTCTTAAAGAAAGGCAAATGAAATAGTAACGTGCACCGACACACCACCCCCTTCCACCATTAAAACAAAAAAAATTTTTTTCCTATTATATGCCGCATTGTTATTTCCTTTAGTGAAAGCTAAGAATAAGGAAAAATGATGCCAGTGCAACATTTTCAAGTCAAGAGTAGAAAAAGATGTTGTTGGAAAAACAAACTAATTAAACAGCTTTCCGCTTGATTGTACGTAATGCGCAAACGAACAAGCAAAACAAGAAAAATATGTGGGAAATCAGAATTGTGGATATAAAATGGTACGAAACATTAAGGATACGAAATATAAGCCACAGTAGCGGAACGCAAACAAAGGAAGTACAATATAAACCAAAAACAAATGTCACGAATTTCAAGCCAACACACAAACCCACTTACACACACACGCACGCACACATAAGCCTAAAATAGCTATCTGACTTTAAAAAAATCGCACATTTGAAAAACGTGCTGCATTATTGTATTTATATTTCATATACTCGCATAAGGACAGACCTCTGCCACATGTAGCTTAAGTTCTTCTAGGTAGGAGCATAAATAAATACAAATAACTTGGTACTGCATACCTATACACATACACTTACACACATACTATGAGTCACATAATGCAATCAAATGAGCCAATCCTGATTACACTTTAAAAAGCTTTTCAACTTTTCACTTCTCTCATGCCGCGGCTTTGGGGAGAATCCTTTAAAAGAAAATGGCAAAATTCATTTGCAAGGCAATCTATCAGTTAGTATGGAAAGGGCAAAGACTAATTGCTGCCAGAACCGAATTTTAAAAATGGTAGACTTTCATTTTTAAGCCGTTCTAATTATAGATTTATTTCTAAAAAGCCAATAATGCTTAATTAAAATAGTTTGGAACCATTTCAACGTTTCTGTGGCAACAACATTTCTCTGATAAAAAGCTAAATGCCGTATTGTGATTGTACGGCACAAAATAAACACAAATTCTAATTTATGGCGATATTTTTATTTTATTTTTATTTTTCTTTTGCAAGCCCACCAAGCAGAGGATGGCAATTAGCAGAAAGGCTTAGCGGTGAAGAAGGTAGAACTTCATTAGAATGAAATAATCTGAAAATATTTTAGTTAAGATGTTTTGCATAAAAACGGCAAGAAAGAAATCATCTCGAAAAGATCTGCTGGCTTTTAATATTTTTGCAATAAACTTTATTATTTTATAACCAATTAAGAAAATAATAACTTCGCCATATACAATAGAATCGATACAAACTGCTTGGCTGTTACGTCCTGGAATTCGGCCATACTATTGCAGAAGATCAGCACAAGTGCGTTTATGCACTCAGCCTTAATGTAGACTCCGAAGCAAACTATTTGGGGTGGTAAATGAAAAGTGAGCAATGACCAAAAGTATGGATAAAAACAAAGCCATAATCTTGGCCACTTAAAGCTTTCGTGCTACATAACACTTACAATCAAAAAGAAAAATTGATCTGAAAGTCAAGACTTGAAGGTCCCATGGATCGTATGTTCCCAAGCTATTTTCTTTAACCAACCAATGGCAAATATTCTGCTGGTTAGAAAAAGTTGAACAAAATTTAATTAAACATCATTAAAAGCTTTTTACGAAATGGAATTTAAACTTTAAGATTCCTTTCTAATTTTTTACTTTTCTAATCTATTTTATATATCACGTTGACCCCATGATAAAGCAACCTTTTTCAAAATTTTATACCTCATTATATATCTCAACTTAACCTGCAAAGCTTTTGCCATGTCTGCTGGAAAATAGTCATGGTCTAGGCAGGAATTGAACACGCGACCTCCGGTTTAGTAGGCGGTGCATTATTCTCTCGCCTATGAAAGCACTCCTTTAAAATAACAATGAACTATTAGTTGACAGTTCTTGATTGAAAATAAAATCTTTTATAGTAATTTTTAGTTGAATTTATTCCAAGTTGCGCTCTTCTTTTTTAAATATAGCAAAACGTATCACTTAGCACTGGCCTGGCAGCCTTAGAAGCGGCTTCTCTACGTCCAAGTGTAAACCAAACCCATCAGAAAAACAAAAAAATCGAAAAAAAATTTAAAAGAAACGCCAAAAAGGAACTGAAGAGCAAACCACGGCACTACGTCACTAAATTAGGAATATGATTAAATGCACATACACAAATATACTATACATACATATGTATGTATTTATGCATGCAGGTGCATGCATTCATACGATTACGTACGAGTACATGTGTTTTTATATGAAGAAGGCAGTGGCAATTTAAATCGCAAATAACAGTAGCAGTTTAGCTTTTTATTTTAGTAGCGGTAACGGCAGAATATGAGAGGGTGCAATAAAGTTTCATTCGGCCACAGTGAGCAAAGAAGCAAGAGAGCGTAAAGAGCGGCACATTGTGGTGAAAAGCTTAGTGTTTCTTAGTTCTCAATGTTTTTTTTTCTTCTTTGTTTCTACTGCATTCGATTTGTGGCTTTTGGGTTCATTCTTTTAGACTATTTCATTTTCAAAGTTGCTTCATATTGTTGGCATATATTTCCCCCTTTCCACCGTTTTTCTTTCCGTTTTATTTATTTTAATTTTCTTTTTTTTTAAGATGTTCCATTTGTAGGCTTGTGTGACAAAAAGGTCGCAGCAAAACCCCACTTTTATTGGCTTTTAACTTTTTTGTTGTGAATACTTAATAACAAGTCAGCCTTTACATTTTTGTTAATTAATTGTAATTTTTTTTTTTTTTTTTTTTTTGATGAGCTTTTATTTTTTGAGAGAGAACTTAATATACTTTTGGTAGCATTACAATAAATATGGATTCGACTTCAGTTAAGCACTTGAAATATCATTAACGAATGAATGAATATGGGAAAAATTATTACATCAGATTGTTTACAGAGACTGGTTTGGTATCCAGCAATTCACTGCAAAGTCAGATGTACCCTCCTTCACTGGTTTTCAACCATCAAGTAATTTGTGTACTTGAAAAATTTTGAAGCAGTTACTCAAAGTGTGAGATAATAATACAGTATTCCTTTAATGTTTACTCTTTCAAACTGCCTTATTTTTTTCTGGTGGCGCCCATTTCTTTCCTTTGGAACATTTCTGTGGCAAATTGATGTTTAATAAAAGCTTTAGTTTTTTAAAACCATATTTTCTAAACCAGCTGGCTTTCTTCTTCATAATACGCTCCAAATCGGTTTCACTTAACGAGGCATTTATGGTATTTTGATAGTGTGATATGTTGCACCACATAAAGAAAAAATAGGGAACCGTACCATGTTGTTTCTTTAAGAAAGCTTAGTCATCTTTCTGCGTATGGCAGGCGAAAATCCAATGCAAATTTTACAGGGTATAGAGTAATTTTCCTCTTACGTTCCTATTCGTTGCAAATTAAAATTCGTATTATTCTGAAATGAAATTTATACGATTTCGTTTCTTTATTTATTTCTATTTAAACTTGGAAAGGAATTTTTCAGTTTAGAAGTTTTTTTTATTCCCAATTTGCTATGTTTTTCAAATACTTTGCAGATCTCTACTAATGGAATCTCCATTGCGAGCTGTTGATGGTGCTTTTATGCGATTTACGTATATGTACTTTAAAAGTACTTTATATGTTTATTGACACATTTACTCCCTACTGCTTGGCAGCATAAAAAGGTATGGTATCAATAGATCAGACTTTAAAATCTTGCCTGCTACTAAGAGTGTAAATGAAGCAGTTCCTTCCTCCGAAAATTTTTCATGAGATCCATTTCTCGAATTTTTTCTAATGAAGTTTGTCTTCATCATACAAATAATAGTGCCCATAGTTATGGGAATATACTTAAAAGTACTAAAGTAATTAAATCTAATACTTGAATATTGAAAAACTATTAATAAGACAGGATTTGAGGAAAAGAATTTAATCTCCAAAATTCTTAACAATAATTTGCATTTTTCATTAAATTGCAGCATCAGATCGTTTCAATATCTCCAATTTGTAAAACTTCATGTAGTGGAAGTTTATGTTTTATGTTTTAGAAACTAAAAATGTGTGTACACAGTTTGCTTACTCGTACATGGCAAATTTTTATAATACAAGAATTTTAGCATTTCAATACTTAAAAAAAAAAAAAAAAAAAAATTTATTTTTCAAATGTAACCGAATACGTTCCAAATATTCCGATTCTTTTCGAAATTCTCAATCATTTATTTTTTTCAAATTCCAAGAGAAAAACGGCCAATTCTTTTAAAAATTCATATGAAATCTTCAATAAATAAATTTTTTTTTGTAATTCTCAAACACAATTTAGATTCCTATTTATTCCATTATCGCATAACTTCCATCTTTAGCAGCATTTTGGGTATGCCCAAATATATCTAAAATGACCAAAAGACTGTCCAAAATTCTATAAAGTCTTCAAACTTTTTTTGGAAGTTTTCTAATAGAGTTCATGAATAGGACTTCTATCATGGAACAGTTTAGAACCTTATCAGAACCTTATCGAAATGGTGCAAATAAGTGACTAGGAAGGATACGTGAAAACAATCCTAAATCAGCAATTTCGGCATGGTATACATATGTAAGTGGAAAAGGAAGGATGTGTGAAAATATGCCTAAAACCGTATTAAGTCATTAAAAGGACATCAAAAACAATTTACTATTGTTATCTATTGCTATATTTTTCTATATTATTCTATTTCTATATCTAGTCCGAAATCTTTTTAAATTAAATATCTATAAATTTAAATATCTATATTGCCTTTTCAATATCTGTAATTACGTAATCTTTTACGTCAAACTACTTATCACCCGCGACATTTACCTTCACGTATGTAATCTGTGTTGCCTAAATCAATACTGTATAAAAAGCTATTTCCGGTTCCTAGTAGCAGCAGAAAGTTCGTTTCACTATTTCCGTTACTTGAAGAAAGTTTGATAAAATGAATTAAAGAAAATGTGATACCAATTAATTTTAAATCAGTTTTCTTAATTACTTTTGCAAAAGCTCGCACAGCAAAATTGTATAAATTCAAATTCTGTTTTTATATAAAACACTCGTACTTATATTTTCACTGCGACCTACAATGTATTTTATATTTTTATCCTTTAAGAAAAGTTTCAAATTTGTGCAGCAAAAGGACTCACACAGACCACAGCTAAAAAATATATAAAAAAAATAAAAAAAAAAAACAAAATAAATAAAAATAACATTTTTCTATTTAAGTTGCCTGCAATAATCTTTCAAAAGAAGCAGACATGAAAAGCTTCTGATGTTTTGTGTGCACTTTTTCTAAGCAAAATCTTTCAATTTGCCAACCACAATAGCTTTAATAAGTATTACCAAAGTAAAATTTTAATTTGGATTTACATTTTATATCTGCATAGTAAACTCAACTCAAGCAAAGTACGCCAAATGCTATTAAAGCGAAACTTTTCTCTTAATTTATTCTGTATAAAAATACATAAAATTTACTGAAATGCAGCAACATACTTGGAAAATTTCGTTTTTCCATTAATTTCACTTTATAAAGAATATTTCTAAGAGGACATCGTATCCTTTCGCTGATTTAATTACCAGCAAAATAAACAGTTTTCATTAGGATGTGATTTAAAAATGTGCCGGCTCTTTGTAATCATTAGAAAAAGAAAAATTTCAAATCGAAAGTCAAGAACATTGTAATTTAAACTTTTTTCTTCCTTTTTTGTTTTTTTTTTTTTTTTTTGTGAACCATTTTTTGCATTAATTACAATGTAGTTTCAACTTGTGTTGCTGCATTCTGCACTTTTTTGGGAAGTTCCTAATGAAAGCTGCTGGATTTTAAAAGTTCTTGAGTTAACTTTTAATTTTATGTAGCAAAGAAAATGAAGTAATTTGGAATTAAAAGGCAACTGCTAACTACGAGGTGATACAGAGAAGGCATCCTCTTATTAGTTAAGAAATTAAGAATATAAGAATAATAGCATATAGAAGATTAAAGGAAATTATATACGAAGTGTGATCAAAAAGTAGCAGTAATTACGTATGTTAGATTTTCCAATTTTTCATACACATGTTTGCTATATATATATATGTTGGCAATATCAGCCATTTTCGATTGGCAATTTGTTTTTGACAGATAAAAAGCTTAGTCGTGTTTTGGTGTGCCGTTCAATTTTTTACCATTCGAAAAATTGGATTCAAGAAACTATATTCAACTATTTGGGTGCCTCCGTAGGCAAGTGAATAATGCTCAGCCTACTGAACCGGAGGTTCTTCATTTGCGCACAGAAGAACCTGGATGTTTTCCTGCGGACAAGCCAAAAGCTTTGCAGGTAGACTTAGTTATAAAAAAAAAAAAAAAAAAAATTTAATTAAATGTGCAAAGGCCTTTGAAACCTTGACTTTGGGGTTTGGCGTATCTTCCATAAGCAGAAGAAAGATTTAATTCTGTTATAACCGGTTTAAGGACGGCCGAGAGGATGTCAATGATCATGCTCGTCCTGGTAACACATGCATGTCAAAAACAGATGAAAACATTGAAGGAAAAAAGACAATGAATTGTATAGTCGTCGAATCAATATTAGAGAGGTTGCTAATGATGTGAGTATAACCTTCGGCTCCTGCCAAGCTATTTTGACGAATGTTTAAGGCATGAAACGTGCGGCAGCGAAGATTGTTCTAAAATTGCTGAATCTTAAGCCAAAACAACATTGCATAGACATCATTCAAAAGCTTTTGAATGTCGTCAACGACGCCTCAAATTTGTTGAAAAATGTCCCAACTGGGAAGAAATAATATCTATGACCGATAAAAGGGTTTCAATCGAAAAAGAAGGTGTAGGCGATACCAAAATCCGTGTTTCAGAAATGTGTCGAGGTTTGGAAATATCGCTGGCAAAAATGTATTATACCTGAGGGGGATTACTTTGAAGGGAGCAAAGGAGTTATTGAATTATAAATAAATACTTTTGGAAAAAATTGAAGATAACGTTTATTTTTAGATCACACCTCGTATCACACGTTTTTAAAAACATTTTAAAAAGTTTCAACAATGTATATAAAAACTATCTGTCTTAAATGTAAAATTTAACAATATAATTAATATCCAGTGAAATTTTATTTTATTTATTCCAATAATTACCGAGTAATGGACGGCATTGTGTATCGGAGCAATTTTTAAAATGATAAAATTTTTATAAATTTTTTTTATAAAATTAGTTTTTAGCATTAATACCAATTATAAAAAGGCCATTGTCATAAAAAGGCAAGCTGTCCTTTTTGCATTTACTAGATACTATTATCCTTTGTGATACAGCGGACTCTGAGCTACGTTTTTACTTCCAAACAAATAAAATAAAATGCAGACCACAAAAAAAAATTATTTGCTCAATATTTAATTATTCTTTTATTAATAATTTGATGGAAATTTGCTGGAAATTTGTAGGTGATTGAATGAAAAAAACCCGTTTGAAGGATCACATGTTTTTTTATTTAAAAAACTATAAAATTTTATGTTTCCAGCGGCTTATAAATAATTATAAATGTTTAGTAAAGTAATAAAAATTGTAACTTTACAATACAAAAATCTATTGCCGATAATTTATTTACTATTTACTATTTCTAGGAGGCCCATTCACACAAGTCTGTTCATTAAAGTTAATCCTTCGCTTGTTGTCACTTAAAATACATTTTTGCATTAATGCCTCGCCCGTCGACTTTTTGTGTTTTTATTTAACAAGAAGAGTAAATATTTTATTTCATATTAAATCTGTGCTATTATTTACACTATATAACACGCGTAGAAGCTTGAAGACGTGTAGTTGTTAAATACCTTTACTGCGAAAGAGTGAAGGAAGAGAATATCCTTCTATCTAGAATATACTTCGTACTTACGCAGCTTTTGTAAATGCAATTGAAGGCTGACGTTTTTACTCTGTGCAAATATTTAACAAAATCTCGACTACAATTACTTTAAAAATGTTTGTTTGGGAAATTCTTTTATAGGATTAATTAAAGAATTAATGAGCAAAAAGGAGCACATTGTTCTTTGTATTGCATACATTATATTTTTCAGATAATTACACTTGTAGTTGCATTGTTATTTAAATGCAACTTTAAAATCAGTTTATACGAAGTACGTACAAGGGGGTGCAAAAGTTGTCATCTAGTGTAATCTCTTGTGCTTGGTCAGCAATGGCAACCGAACTTCTGCTCCTTAATGCAAAAAAATGTTATCTAAAGTTGGTTGATCCTTCCACCATGTCCTGGCATTGCATGGACATGTGTCATGTTTATCGTGTCATGTTTATCATACATTTTTCGAAGCGAGTAGCTAAGGAACATACGGTTTAACTAACTGGTATAGGACTGTCGGGAAGTCTAAGTTAAAATTCAATAAGTGCCCGCACCACAAACCCTTTATTATAAAGGAATCTCTAAGCCGTTATTCGGCATCCTTGACGAATATAGCCATCCATATTTGGTTCAACTCTAGTTTCTTTCTATTTTGATAACTTTTTGCGCTACATTGTGCATATGTATGCACTTAGTAATTCGTTATTATTATTATGTCCAACCTTTGTATTGTTATGCTTTGCATTGTCCTTAATGAAAATTAAACATTTAAAAAGCACTGCAGCAAAAGCAGCTACAAAAACAAATGCAACAAAGTTTTTTAATGCACAATCACAAGTGCATTAAATATACATATGCATGGACTCATGCACACATTCACACAAAGGCGCATTGTTGGATAAGGATTTTAAGGATAAGCAATATATATTTAATATGAGCTCTGTTGTCAGTTATTTTCATGTAGGTTATATAAGATGAAGCAGCGGCTGGCGAGTATTCTGAGCATTTTAGGTCTGGCGTTCCCTTTTTAGACAAATAAAGGAGTAACGTATGAAATATATTCTTTCGCAAAGGCATTGGTTTAAGGCGTTATTTCTGCATGTATTACTTTCACCATGGCAACAAATACGACCACAACTTTGTGCGAAATTTTACATTTCGCTTCAATGAAAATTTTGATCTTTTTCTTTATAATTCGTTTTCTTTGGTAAAGTATGTCCAAACTTTACATACAAAAAATTATACTTCAATGAGACAAACTTTATATATATCATTAAAAATATATCCTTTTTCGAAATTGCTACACACGGTAAAAAAGCAAAGGATTAACCGTTAAAGGCGAAGAAAATTTAAATAAATTACATCTATATCCTTAAAAATCTACTTGATTATGTTTTCTAATATAAACCATGACTTATTGCATTTCGGCAAAAAAATTATGCCTGCCTAAAATTTAATTTTTCTTCTAAATACAAAAAAAAAACAAAACAATTGTGTAAAAAGGTGAAATATTTTCCTTTGAAATGTTCCACAACAATTTATTTCCATTTTCAAAATTACTTAAACTAACTACTATCGGGGACATAACGATTATCCTTGGAACACACTGGAATTTTGTTACTATTAAAGTTTTTACTACGGCTCAACAACAGAGAACAACAAACTGGAGGGTTGAAGGGAAATTATTTCAACTGCTGAAACTGTCTGCTTTCAAATTGAGGAGCAGACCGGAATATCGATTCTATTGCAAGAACTGGCGGCAGTTTCTTTTTTGCAATCTAATATCGATTGTAGGCAGGAATAGAACCAGTGACTTCTGGTTTAGTAGACCGTGCATTATTCATTCGCCTACGGAGGCACCCTCAATATCTCATGGTATAAACACATGGATATTTTGCTCTCAATTCATTGGCACTATAACTATTAAATACATTTATCCTTGCTTTAAGCATCCTTACAATTTTCCATTCGCAAGGATCGTGATTTCAACTTGATAGATAGTTAAGTATGGTTGTGAGAAAATATGAAACATGTTTAGTAAATATCATGTTAAGGATCGTTAAGGGTATGTGAGGTCCTTGAGGACTATGTCATAACTTTATTTCACAAAGAGTTAAGTATGGTGGTGAGAAAATATGAAAACATGTTTAGTAAATATAATTTTAAAGATCGTTAAGGATATGTGAGATCCTTCAGGATTTTGTCATAAGTTTATTTTACAAAGAGTTACGTATGGTTGCAAGAAAATATGAAAATATGTTTAGTAAATATAATTTTAAGGATCGTTAAAGATATGTGAGGTCCTTGAGAACTTTGTCAGAACTTTATTTCACAAAGATTTAACTATGGTGGTGAGAAAATATGAAAACATGTTTAGTAAATATCATGTTAAGGATCGGTAAGAGTAGGTGAGGTCCTTCAGGACTATGTCATAACTTTATTTCACAAAGAGTTAAGTATGGTGGTGAGACAATATGAAAACATGTTTAGTAAATATAATTTTAAGGATCGTTAAGGATATGTGAGATCCTTGAGGACTTTGTCAGAACTTTATTTCACAAAGATTTAACTATGGTGGTGAGAAAATATGAAAACATGTTTAGTAAATATCATGTTAAGGATCGTTAAGGATATGTGAGGTCCTTCAGGACTATGTCATAACTTTATTTCACAAAGAGTTAAGTATGGTGGTGAGAAAATATGAAAACATGTTTAGTAAATATCATGTTAAGGATCGTTAAGGATATGTGAGGTCCTTGAGGACTTTGTCAGAACTTTATTTCACAAAGAGTTACGTATGGTTGCAAGAAAATATGAAAATATGTTTAGTAAATATCATTTTAAGGATCGTTAAGGATATGTGAGGTCCTTCAGGATTTTGTCATAAGTTTATTTCACAAAGAGTTACGTATGGTTGCAAGAAAATATGAAAATATGTTTAGTAAATATCATGTTAAGGATCGTTAAGGATATGTGAGGTCCTTTAGGACTATGTCATAACTTTATTTCACAAAGAGTTACGTATGGTTGCAAGAAAATATGAAAATATGTTTAGTAAATATAATTTTAAGGATCGTTAAGGATATGTGAGGTTCTTGAGGACTTTGTCAGAACTTTATTTCACAAAGAGTTAAGTATGGTGGTGAGAAAATATGAAAACGTGTTTAATAAATATCATTTTAAGGATCTTTAAGGATATGTGTGGTTCTTGAGGACCTTGTCAGAACTTTATTTCACAAAGATTTAACTATGGTGGTGAGAAAATATGAAAACATGTTTAGTAAATAACATGTTAAGGATCGTTAAGGATATGTGAGGCCCTTCAGGACTATGTCATAACTTTATTTCACAAAGAGTTACGTATGGTTGCAAGAAAATATGAAAATATGTTTAGTAAATATAATTTTAAGGATCGTTAAGGATATGTGAGGTTCTTGAGGACTTTGTCAGAACCTTATTTCACAAAGTGTCTAACGCATTACCATTGATCCTTTTGCGCACAGCAGGATCTATCACGGGCACTTTGTGCCAAAGGTCAACAGTTGTTATGGTAACGCTGACATTAATCCAAGAACTCCTGATTAGTTCAGTAAATGGTTTTGTACATTTACTTGGGATGCCTTTGCCAAGGCTAGTGTTTAACACTGCCTTACAAAATACCCGCTACCCCGAATTGACACTACAAACTGTAACCTGCTTTGTACCATCGCTGCTGATTAATAGTTAATCTTCCTTAAGCACACCATTTAATGGAAAATGTTATAAAGCAAAAGCTCATGATTTGATAATTACTAATTCATAAATGTATTGCTTTTTCAACAAACATATAAAAATAAAATCATCTGAAGCCAGCAAAGTTAAAATTCAATAGCGTTACTTTAAAAATTGTGTCAGTAGCAATTTATATTTTTATTACACGTCTTATTTAATTGAGTGAATATGTGATGCATTTCAATGACATCTGAGAAAGCAGTTTGATGTTGAGCTTCTAGAATACAAAATGTACTCGTAATTGTATTCATTTATTCAATAAATATAACACTGTAATATAAATGTAAATATGAACGTTTTTATCAGCTCGCACATGTAATTAAAAAGGATTTTTCGCACTCAGTTTGCGTTGTTGGGAAGTTTGAAAAGGCTAAAGGAAAGCATGCAATGAGAATTCAATAATGCAAGAAAATTATTGAAAAGTGTTTCGTTTTTAACTAAAGAATAACAAAGTTGACGGAAACATTCTTACGAATAAATTGTTAAATAAATATAACAAGAAAATGTCACGACTTATTTATTCTTTAGTGGAAAAAGCACAGTTTATAAAAGCTTTCAGTGAGCGTGGCATGTTGTGGCAACATTTACATAATTAACACAATGGAAAGAAATTGATTCCGATAAATAATTATGAAAAGCAAAGGGAATTTGATCCTACTTGACGCCCATGCAATAGTGATTGCAAAGAAAAAAAAAATTTGATATACATTTTCAGGACAATTTCTAATAGGAAATCAGCTGATTGTAAACTCACTTCCATTTTAAAAAGTGGCCGTCAAACTTTTTTTGTTCTATGGCATTCAACAGAAAAATAGAACCGCCAATCAGGTCTATAATATGGGGGAATAATATGCGAAAGTATTTCTTACATTTTTAATTTTTTATTTAAAATGTATTTTCATAATGTCTGTCCAACATTTCGTTACCAAACAAAAAAAAATTTTGAGTTGAATATTTGAAAAAAAAAAAATTTTAATAATAAAAGCAGAACAAACAATTTTAAAAAAATGTTAACTTTTGTACGATTAAAAATATTTACTTTTAAAAAAGTAATTTTGCAAAAGGATTGCAATGCCAAAAGTAGTTTGAACAGATTTAAAAAAAAATTCTTTTCCACATGGAGAAACTGTTTAAAACAAATTTTTCTTCAGTAAGAATTCCATTGGGAAAAACTAGTTATAGGAAATAAAGGACATTTTGAAATAAAGGCTCTTTAACACATTATATTTTTTTTTTACTATAAACTAATAATAGTTGTTTTTAATTGCACTGATGATCCCAAATGTTGAGCAAAATATTAGAAATGCTTTGAAAGTGATTATTTCGGGGCATGAAAGAGTTCCAATAATTAGTTTTAATGTTAAAGCTAATCATTAAAGCTCCTTTACCGTTAAAATCGTCTTAAACCCCTCTGAATTGGTTTTAAGTAGATTTTATTAATTTACAACAAGTAAGAAAAATAATAGAATTTCTTTAAATCTTTATAAATAGAAACCCAATTTCAATGAAAACTTTTTCATTTTATATAATTAGTTTTATATATAGAAAGCATTTTAGTATTAAAAAAATTAATTAAAAAAAAAAAATAAATAAATTTATTTTGGCAAATAAATTTTTCACCATATAAACAGAAATCAACATCTTTCAAAGCTTGAGCCACAATTGGGGAGAAATTTTTCTTGTAATTTTTACAAATTTAATAAAAAAATTAGTAAAAAAAAACTTCAAGAACTAATTTAATGAAAATTGAAAGTATGAACTCTTTTTGTGTGCACCAGTTTATGGCCTTAAAAAGTTCAAAAGTAGTCTTTAAATTAAAAACACTATAAGAAAAACATCTTTTAAAAATTTATATTTTTAAGAAAAATTTTTTTTTTCAAAGTAGACATGAAAAACATTTCATACGAGTACACAGTTTTATTTTAACAAATTAACATTAAAAAATTATATTTTAACATATTAAAATAACTTTCTTGCATTCCGTTTTCAAAAGTCGCAAAACTAAATGGCCTAATTTAATATGAAATATCCTTTCTTATGAAATGTCCTTTGTAATATAGAAAAGTTCTTTTATTCATATTGGCTTAAAGAATTTCACATATTTTTCGTTATAAAAATCCTTAGAAAACTCGAAAAGTTGAAAAGTTCAAAATTAGTTTTGTAAAAAATACGAGGGACGTTTATTGACTACAAAAGTTTCGTTAGCAGATCTCTCTAAAGGCTCAAGTGAACCTTTTTATCGAATGTATTCATTTCTCTAAGTCCTTTATTTTAAATTTTATACAAATATGCCATCGAGTTAGATTTAGTCTGTAAAAATCAGGAAAAAACATATACTAAAATAAAAAAGGATACAAAAATTCTCAATTTAAAATGAGAGAAATTAATTATAAATAATTTTGAATATTAAACAACTTCTAAAACACTCGTTTATGACAAAACAAATATAAAATAGTAGAGAAGTAAATAAATAAAAAAACACTTTTGTTTGCAACAATCAGTTAAAGCATAAAATATTACTCTCAGATCCATATAATTCTATTGAAAAAAACCATATTACATTCCAGTAAGAGTAAATAAAAGCGTTTAAAAATTAAAACTCAACAAAAAAAAACTGCCTTTAAAAAACAAAAAAATATGCAATATTTTTAATAAAGTTAAAAAAAATAAAATAAAATAAATAAAGCGATAGAAATTTTTTATTATAGAATAATATAAATATTTCCCGCTTTGTATGAATTTCACTTAATTTTACACAAATGAAAAAATTGCTAAAATAATAAAAAAAAAAAAAAACATCGAAGTTTTTTAAATATAAAAAATATGCGAACACACACTCGCACACATATTCTGACCAATATATTTTATAACTAACAAAACAACAAACCGAAAGGATATCGCTTTGAAACCAACAACAACAACTCAACCAACTGCTCGAAAATGGCGTCCAATATTTTTCACATTTAAATTGCAACTAAAACTTAAAAAAACAAATCGATAACAACAAGCAAAAATATAAATATAAAAACAAATGAAAGGATTTTTTTGTTAAAATTTATTTAAAAATATAATTAATTTCGCACGCAAATAGATTTACAATTTATTAAGGAAATATTAAAAACATTGTTTTAAATATAAAACAACAATGCCTACAACCTCTACTACTGTAACAGTAGTTTCAACCACCTCAATAACAACAACATCAGCGGGAGCAGCAACAAGCACTACAAATATAAGCAGCGATGCACTTGATACAACGAAAACAAAAAAATCGCATGGTGGCCATCAGCAACAAAAACAACTTTCCAACACATACTTGATTGGGCCAATACAAAATACGCCAGCTGGTGCGGCAGCACTTACAGTATGTGCTGCGGGGGGAGGCACTACAAGCAGCGCTTTAACTACCGCAAGTGAGACCGTAGTTTCAGGAACTCAAAGCAATGCCACATTTATCGCTGTAGCACATCATCAACAACAACAAATGCAGCATCAACAGCAGCACATACTGCTGCAACAGCACCAACAAACGGCAGGCCACAGTACAACGGGTATTGGTCCTCCGGCCACCTTGACCTCAAATCTGTTGGGCTTTGTTGGTGGCATTGGTATTGCCAGTACGACAGCACCCTCCGGTGGGCAGCCAGTTTTTGTTACTGGTATTTCAGCAATTGCCAATAACAACAACAACACCACGGCCACTAATAATAACAATAATCCCAATGATAATAACAACAATATGGACAATACAAGTGAGGATTCAAATCCCGTTACAATATACAGGTACTGTCTAACACAACTGAACAAATTCGCTCGCACACACACGCACACAACCACACACAAAAAGAAATATTTGTCAATTACATCAGCAAGAGAGGTCAAAGGAAAGTAGCCAACAATTAGGTTAATTAAAAGTCAAAAGGATAACATCCTGCCATTTTGCACGATTAAAACAGGCTGGCAAATGAAATTATTAGCAAATATTTATTTTAAATTACTATTAAAAACAGTTTAGTTGCTCGCATCCTCAACCTGTATGACTCCTTAGAATGAACACCTTTCTCTTCTCCCAGCCTACCCCTATAAAACCAGTTAAAACAATATAACCAGCAAAGAAACTTCCTCGTTCCTTGAAATGTTTATTTAAAATAACTATAAAATATTAAAATTTACTACTGATTTTAATATAAACTTTCTAGGAAAATATCTTTTCTTCTGTGTTTAAACACAAATTGAAAAGAAAACGGAAATAATAACAAACAAGTAAATTTACTTTCAGGTAAACAATTTCAATTGAATTTTGTTTTTATTCTGGCAATGCAAATAAGATTGAAAATATCTTGCACAGAGAGTTGAAAGCTTCAATCGAATTTAGACATGGCAGGCAAGCAAAGAAATCTGGAAATGGATTTGGTGTACATAGTAAATCTGCTTCCAGAGTAGTATTTTAAAAAGGATAATAAATAGATGTGCCAAGAAATAAATTAAAAAGGTACCACACCATATTTATCGCCCCTGTTAAGACCAAAGCCGTCTGTATGTGTACCGTAGAATATATTTAGGTGGAAGATAAGCACAAAGGAAGCCTTAAGTGAACCCCATAAATTGTATTAAAAGGTTGATTATCGTTAAAAAATATATATATATAAAAATCAAATGTCTCTGTACGAGAGCACAGAGTATTTACTGCCAGAAGCATTTATTTATTCATCAATAACTATTTTGGCCCCTTCAAAGTAATACCCCTCATATATAATACACTTTTGCCAGCGATTTTGCCAATCCTGGAAACAATTCCGAAACGAGCTTTTTGGTATCGCCAACAACTCTGGTTTCGATTTTTCTTTTATCTTTTCAATCGTAGCAAAACTCTTTCTGTTTCCTTTCATCAGTGCCTTCAGTTTTGGGAAGAGGAAAAGTGAGGGGTCCAAGTGCGCTGAATACCTTGGTTGAGGCATAATTACGGTTTTGTTTTTAGCCGGAAACTGATGCACAAGCATTGATGTGTGACCTCATGCGTTATCAATTCTGTGGAAAATAATGGTTATGTTTTGATCGCACCTCGTATGTAATTTACATACATAAGTTAAAATGGAAACAAAAAAAAAACGATAAACAAAAGCCAATAACCAGCAACACTTTTACTTCAATTATTTTCAAAATACATAAAAGGAAAAACTCTTTCATGTCAACAAAATATTAAAGGATTGTGACGTCATTGTTTAGCTTTGCCGGCAATATCATTTATTATGTTAATTGACTGGTGAATCGGTGAAAAGTTAATATCCACCAGCGAACGATTATAACAAACAACAACGTGCTTGAGCAACAAATTTCATATTCATTTAGTTTAAGCTCCTGCCCGCAGATGTGGATATAAATGACAGTGCAAAACCGTAGTATTTCTTACGTAGCAAATGCGAGGGTGGTATTAAAAAAATTACGCTCTCGTTAAAACTATTTTTAGAGCTATTGCTTTAATTTACATAATATGAAAACAATAGATTAAGTAGAATGTTTTTGCAAAACCCATTTCCTTTCAACTCTCAGAGGATACAAATAAAACTTGTTGACTGATGCTAAAACATCATTCTGAAGAAATTATTAAAAAGATTTTGAATTTAAAAAATTCTTTCAAATTCAGTAATGATAGAAATATAGCTACAGTTGGCTTACCCTGACACAATTAAAACTACTCACACCTTCTAAATACAGAAAGTCTTCTGACATGCACTGAATTTTCAGAAGCTACATGGCATTTGCCACAAATACACAAGCAGCTCAACCGCGTCTATACTTAATGAACAGTTAATTGGCAAAAGAATGCTGACAATAAACTATTGTTATATTGGCGTTAAGTTAATTAAACCCTTGTGGTCCTCCGACTTTCTTTAGAGACATTTAATAGAAACATTTCCATCGATAAACTTCAGTTTATGGATAAAAATTTAGGAAATTTATTAAAACTTTATATTTTTGTATTTAAATTTTATCCACACTCTATGATACATTACTTAGCAGATTTAGTATTATAAGTAAAATAATTTATTATAAAATGCATGCAGGAGATCTTAAACATGAAACTATTCGGTTTCCTGAATACGTTCGTAAAGAAATTGCCAGTTGCTTCTGATAGTTACTCGGACTGTTCAGATATCTGCTCGTATGCAGTACTGGCCGTTCACAGTTCTGCAGATAACTTATTAATTGAATTCTACTTTCTACACAAAATTGGGAATTTCCCCTAAGTAACTAGTTCATTCCATCAGTGAAATTCTTTACACAGTTTCAATTTGATGAAAGTAAACTTTTAATATAAAGTGTAAACATGAAAACCTCTTTGATTGCAATAATTAACTGACGCGTTTTATTTTAACTACCAGATTTGATATATGTGCTACGTCACACCTTGAGAATAAAGTTTTGACTCTTCTCCAAAGTTGGACTTTATTCTCTAAATCGATAACACTAGTATTAGACAAATCAGCTGAGGCCTTTAAATTCAATAACATTTTTAAAAGTGTTTATTTAGTGTTTAATAGAGCACTAAAAATCAAATGCGAGTAAAAAGAGCAAACTATGAAAGGGGGAAACGTGAAATAGAGCCACTAAAATAGAAATCATGTTGATTATTTTACTACTTTTTCTTCTCTACGCCTCTCCCTTAAAAACAATATAGACGAGAAAACAACAATTTCTCGTGTGAATGAGCTATTAAGCAGTTTCTCCAATGTTTGTATTTTCCTATTAGACTATCATGCTAAGTATGTCAAACATGGGTGACGCGCAAATACTGAATGATCAAATTTATAATTGTTATGGCAAATGATTATTACGACAAACTTTTTAATATGCTTTTATAAGCTTTTTAGTTAACCTAATTATTGCCATACGTATCGTTTATCATCTAGTATCCCTTGTCTAGAACTTAGACTTTTATGCAGACAAAGTTTACTTTGACAAAGCTTTTTTTAAACAAAAAAAAATCTATTGCAAACGTCAAACACAAAATTAAAAATATTTGTAAACACAGCCATGTAACTATGCAACGATGTAACTATCTAATAAGGTATTCCCCTCCCTCGAAGAAACTGAAGAATGTTCTAAGTAAAATATGTCTGCCTTTATAGAGTCTGACGAAAGCACTATAACACACTAGGAAAACACAATTACACTAGTGTAAAAGCAAAGAAAAAGCAATTTCCAATATAGTCCCTTTAAAGTTTTAATATATCGCTAATTTAACATAGAACAGCGATAACTCCTATTTTATCAAAATAGATCTTTTCGGTAAATAGATATTTTGGTAAGTCGCTAATAAGCATTAACCTAGAATTTATGAAAGAAAAATTAATTGCTTTTTTTTCGATTTTGCCCCCTATTAAAAACAAAAATATGAGTTAGGGCGTTTCATTTTTACATAGAAATATGTATGTATGTCGGTATTCATATAACTGTTCACAGTTTTGCTCATCTCGTTAGAGTAGACGTTATGCCAGTTTCCTCGAATCCTTATAATGAAATTCGCTGACCGCAATTTAATATCAATTCAGTAAAAAAAAAAAAAAATTATTTCTTCATTTTATTTTAATTTGAATTTCCCTACATCTAAATAAATTAAAGCTGTAAAGTAATTATGATAGAAGCTTTAAAGATAAAACCAAAATCGCTGTATTATTCTGTATTTCTGCCAGAAATTGCTGATCTTAATAACGGCATCACTGTCAGTGGGGAAAGTTGTTATTGTAATGGCCTTTTTTAAAATGTTTACCACGTTGATGGTGGTGATACCAGTGTTACCGTTAATTTTAATTAGCCTGTGTATTGTTGTTTTAATTGTGTGCTTGTATTGTTTGTTTCTTTTTTTTTTTGTATTTTCGTAACTTGATAATTGTGTGAGTAGTTTTCATGGCGTCAATATGATACGACCTCGACGAGTACAGTCGCGTTCATTCGGACCCATTTTAAACACACACTCCTATGCACAAGTGCACACACATCCACACATACATGTGTATTTGTGCATCTAAAGATGGGTCTGGAAATTGTTTTTGGGCAAAATGTTAAGTATTATAGTATAGTTTTGGGCGTTATATGTTAAGTGCAAGTAGTGCTTGTTGTTATTGCAAAAATAACTTATAATAAATTTTATGGGATTTTTGTACTTAATGTGCCACTTCTAGTAAATTTGTCAACTTCTTGATCCCACATTCGTTATTCCTTCATCAATATTGAACATTGAAAGTTTGCGTTTTATAACTACAAGGGCTGTATACTATAAGGGGAGTATAGTTCATGCACACGAACAACTGATTTTGAAATTTTTTCCTTTTCAAAATATGTACATATGTATATGTTGCCATTTGTAAATTTACGCGAGGTTAGTTATTTTTTTATTTTAATAATACGTAGAGTGTGCTATGTTTGAAATATTTTTGGATTTGCAAATGTAAAGCTTTTTACATACAATTGCTTTACAAATTTTTAATACTCTGTACTCACAAGCAAGTTTATCATCCCATTCCCAAGTATATATGTATGCATCTAATGAGACAATTATGTATAACTATTTAATCTACTGAAACTAATCAGAGCTTTAAAATTCTAGTTATTACAGAGAACATCAAATTTAACAAATAAAATTTTTAAATTAAATTTGAAGCTGATTGATTTCTTTCATTATATTATAATTAATGATAAGAATATAAGTTATATATATATAATATATATATATAATAATAATATATATATATAATATATGAGTATAAGTTTTTAATGAATGGAACTGAACTGTGTGCGAAATTTTCTGTTTAAATGGAAGGCAATTGAAGGGCATTAGATTGTAGTAATTCTTTAAAAATGTACACCGAATCAGAGACAAAGTTAGATTTCAAGGCACATACCATCAAAAATATATAGCTATAATACTACAGTCTGTAGCTCTCGTTTTATAACTTACAGCTTCTTGAAAATAAACCTAATCATTACAATTTTTGATATTTTCTCTATTAATGAAATTTTTGGTATCTGTTTCACAATCGATATATAATTTTTGCCGCTCGTAATTGGTTAATAATTAAAAATTTATTTAATTTTTGTTTGTTCTACAAACAAAGTAAAACTTGGATTTCGTAAATGGCTATTTATTCCACATATTACATGAAAATATTGTTCAGCGCTATATCTACCTAAGATGGGCCTGCTAGCCTTGGTTTTAAAATAACTTTAATATCGTCACAATCTGCTTTTTTGATACAAAAAAATTTTTAATTAATTTTTGTAACAAATGTTGCACCCCGAAGTGACAATAATGACTCTGTGAGAAACAAGGCCGTATTTGCAATAAAAAAAAAATGTTATGTGTATTTAAATAAAATATATCTTAAAAACATTTAAGTGCAATTTTTATTCAGCTTTAACTATTTGCATGTTTTTGTATAAACTTACATACATACTTATACGAGTATGGCCTGTTAAATGGCAATTAATTTCATTTACTCCAGGGATAGTTTTCGTACTTTCCATAACATTTCTTTATACATTTTCGTATTTCCCACCAAACTACCAACAGGAGACGAATCGTAAGTAAATGGCCTTGCATTGAAAATAAACAAGCAACGAGCATATGGGCATTTCCATAGAGATTACATATTTGGTAACATACGCCATGCTTTTTATTGATACAAACATCAGCAAAACTACAAAACTACAATTGCTTCAATTAAAGCAGATTAAATGTGTCATGGAGTGAACATTGTAGGAAAACCCATACATACATACATATATACATACTCACATAGCACATGTAGAAGGATAAAATTACAAAATAAATTAAGTGTTCAAGATTTAAATGACTTCGAAAGCAATAGTAAAATTAAACGGCGCAATAAATATTAAATAGTTAACAATATATATGATATATCCTTTCATAATGGCATCGAAGAAAATGTTTATATAAAATATAAAATAGATTAAAGAAACAAATTAATAAAAAAAAAATTATTTATTAAAAAAAATTATTTATAACAAAAAATTAGTAATAAAATAAAAGGAGTGGCTTTAGTGTTTTTATTTCAAAGCCAATTTAAGTTAAGTTAAATATACAATTTCGTAACCTCTTACGTTAAAACGTAACCTCATAAATCGATATATTAGGACACATTTTTCAGGAAGTCAGCTGTTTGCAACAAACATGATTTTTCGTAAAATAATCTACTTCATTCTGTAGAATTGCCAAAAATTAGTTTTCAGTAGAATAACAGCACTGACGAACACACATTTTGTTCCTTAGGATTTAACACCTGATTATTAGTATATCGTTTAGCGTGATATTTGTAGCACCTTTCATTTACAAAATATTAAAGAAATTTGCTTAAAGAAATATCGATTTATTTACAATTTATGTATCAAAAAATGATCTTTTAAGTGATTTTCTAGAGTGAAACTGATTTGGACAGTAATCAGCTGTCATATGAGTATGCCATCCGCCTTGATACCCTTTACCAATACTTTTTATATTTTTTTTGGTCGAAACATTCTATTTGTTTTTCGCTAAGAGCTCCTAAATTATGTTAAAAGTGATCTATATGACTATGGAGATAATATGCTTTTGTGCATACTCCAAATTTTTAAAGCTAAGCTCTATTTGGGCCTTGTGATTGCCCAGATTTTGTTTTACGACTACTACAAGGGATGGCGCAGCAAGTCATTCTATATGACTCATGGAGGTCGGAAAATCAAATGGAAATCAGTATGGTTAATATATAGTGTAGTAGCTATCTTATCGACAACAGATACAAACAGAGCTGTACCAAGAAAAAAGTTTTGTTTTGTAGGCCGGTGTTATTTATTTTATTGCGTAACACAACTCGGTTTAAAGCAGTCGATGGTGGATGCAGAAGCATTTTGCTTTTTACATGTATTTTCATTTACTATTTACATCTACATTTGAGTTGAAATAAAGTTATATCTTACGATGAGATCTAATGGTAAGAAAATGGTTACATTAGAATTGCTTGATAATGTCATCTTCCTATTTTAATCTTAGTTTAGCTTCTCGTTTAATTGTACGGTTTAGTTGAAGTTGTTAAAATCTACTACTGATAAAGTACTCATTGGAGTCAAGCATTTTTAAATAAAAAAATATATAAATGAATTATAATCAATATAATTGTTGCCATCATGCTATTGTTAAAAAAATTATTTTTAAAAATATTTCAAAAAGCTAACAAAGCTCTCCTTTAATTTTTTTTTATTTTGCTTTCAGGTGTCGGGCCCCTATAGCATCACTCGATTGCATGGAGGAGTTCAGTGGTACGGGAGGTCATCTTGATTTCGGTATCAAATTTAAAAACTCACTATTTGCTCTTTAATTTATTATTTTATCTCTATCTTTGTATCTATTCTGTGTATATTTGTTTCTTAAATTTTCTCGTTGAGTTGGATTTAACTAAAGTTTATTGTTGATTTTCATTGTTTAGTCGTTGTTTGTGTTTAAATAATTTTCTGTTCCTTGTCTGACATTTAGTGTTTAATGCAAAACAAACTAATATTCTTGTATGTTAATAGTTTTACAATTGCTGGTTATTCATTCAGAAATTTAGAATATTAATAAAGTAAAAGTAGCAGCTATTAAAGGAAGTGATCAACGTTGAAGATATTTCGTAATGGCAACTGGTATTTGCAGGGAACTGAAATTTTTTACTTGACGCTGCTTTTGGCTTACGAGCATGCCGTGTAAAAATTTAAAACAATTATTTGAATGCAATATAAGAAGTCAGTTATGACAACAAATACAAGAAATAATTTTTTTTTTTTAATTTTTTTTTAAAAAAAAAAACTTTTTATTAAGAGAAACGTTACGTATCGGTTTGATTAGAATTAAGTTATTAAGCTTTAGATTAGCTTGCATTGAAGTTATTCAATTCCTTGAATTTCCCGATTTGAAATAAAATAATTTTGTTTATTTTTCTCGTACAAATATCAACTATCTCAAGCTTTCTTGAATTCATGGCTTTACTTATATTTAGTTTAAATCCAAACGTAAAAAAATTTGTATAAAAAAGTGTTTTGGGCTTTTTGGCCGTATTATCTATCTCGTTTGAAAAAAAAAGGACGATGTAAATAAATCAAATAAAAAATTATTTTATATATTGTCTTGCATGTTCAGAAGTATAAAATCTTTAACAGTTACTATTACAGTACAATCTCGATATTGCGGACAACTTATTTATATTGCTTTATTTCTTGCCATTAAGTACTCTCTAATCCGGACAACATCATTTTTTTCTACCTCAATAATTCGGACAGCATTTATTTATTTCGCTTCTGCAATAAAAATCAATTACTGTAAAAGTTTTTGGTCAGATATTTTATCATGTTCAGAATATCTCGAAAATGATCTTAAAACTTTTACATTAAAAAATATGATCTTTCTGATTTCCAATGCTTGAGATAAAGTCGGGGCAAGTATTCTTAAGAAGTACTTTAATAAAATTCTTTATGAAAACGAATGGGATACAGAGGATGAAGTTCCTCTAGCAAGACTGACACACAGTGATTCCGCCAAAGTAATTGATTTACTTGTTGGTTTATAATTCTACTAAGGTAAATGAGATGGGTTGAATGACGAACTTGAAAGCAATGATGATGAGACTGAAGAAGATGAATCATTTATTGAAGAATATTCCAAAAGCACATTATTCTCAATGCATACCTGCTTTTAATACCTGTATGAAATATTGCGGAGAGCAGGTACTTTCAGCTGGGGATATTTTAAAATTTATAAGCATCCGAGATACTGCATACAAAAGGCAAAACGATACTAAGCTACGACAGATGAAAATATTTAACTATTTGTGCAACAATTAATTTAATAATTTTCTAAAAATTAATTATTTTTACTCATACGTAAATTAAATTTGTTTTAAAAATAATTTCTTGTAAATAAAAATAAATTTGATATACGCATTACATATATATTTACAAATGACATACTGTTTTAATTTTTCTCTAGTTTCGGACATTTTGATATTTCGGACAGCATTTGAATTTATTTGACTGTCGAGATTATACTGTATATGTCATTAATAAAACGATTCAGTTCTATTTTGTTTCGATATAAATTGTTTTGGCTTTATCTGATTTTTATTATTCGTTTTGTAGAAATTATTATATCCTGGAATGTATGTACGAATGTAAATAATTGTATTTTCAGTTTAATAAAAGTTAGTCGTGTTTATTTCCAAACTGATTCAAATGTGAAGATTAAAGAACACAACAAGAGCTTTTATATATCTTTTATATTAAATGTAAAATATTAAAAAATCAATATTGTTTATTGTTTATATGGTAATCAGGAAGCCTACAAAAGCGAAGCTTTTGCATATCCTGGTGATTAAAAAAGAATTGATAATTCAATAATGTAAACTAGGAGAGAAGAGTGTTCCCCCATCCCTCACAAAAAAAAAAAAAAAAAAATACAAAATATTATAAATTGATAATAAGCGGCGAAAAATTAGAATATCGCACATGAGTGGCAGATATGCACAGATTTTCGTTTGTCTGGTAGAGCGGCCAACCGACAAGCAAAAACACATTCAGGCTACACGACTGCAAAAAGAGTAGCAGTTTCTTTAATTGAACTTCTACATGACCGAACATTCGTTGCTTGCAAAAGAATGTACGGATAAATAAGCGGGGGAAAGTTTAGCGATAATTCCATTTAATGCCAATACGAGGACCTTTTGTTTAATTAACTGAAAAGGATAATGAGTTTGTAAAAATTAGAGTAAAAAAATGAGAAATAATTCCTATTTGAGGAAAGTTAGTAAATACAACACAAACATTGACGAAATTTTCAACTTTCTCACATTAATGGCCACAATTCAACTTTGGTGGGTACACATACTAGTATTCTATGATCCTTTCTGTAGCATGACTAACCGCAGTATTGTTGCTGCGCAATTTATAGTTATTTTTTTTTTTTTGGTAACGTGGGTAACTACTCGTAAATGCAAAGGTAATCAAATACATTTTATTTTAAAAAATTTCTTTTGTTTTTGTTGCTCTTCCTCATAATGAAAACCAGCTGCAATCATTTTACCAATTTTATTTCTATTATTTTAAATTTTGCATGACAGAAAAATAATAGAAAATGTGTAACAAGTGGCTGCACTTGGTTTTCTAAAAGAATCGCTTCTATTTGTTGAAATTAGTTTTTAGTTTCGTTTTTGTATACTTTATTGTATTTTGTTGTTCTATATTTCTATCTTTTGTCTTGTATTTCGTATAGCACGTGTATCTTAAGAATTAGTAAATAAGTTAAAGATAAAGAAATTTATGTACATTCTATAATGCTGATATTGTTGGAAATATTTAAGTATATTTGAAAATAGATTATTAACATGTTATTTATTATAATTTATTTAAAATTTCTCTATGTAAATATGGCAGGCCGCTCTATAAGCTTGGGTTCGAATCCAGCCTTACCGCTAAGGCCTGGTTCCACTCCCACGCCAGGTTTGCGTTACAAAAATCTGGGCAAGAGTGGCTTACGCGTCAGCAATGTGGGGCTGGGCACTTGGCCAGTTTTTTCGCCTGGCGTTAGCGATGATCAGGCCGAGGCAATACTTAAGCTGGCAATCGAAAGTGGTATTAATCTTTTCGATATATCGGAGGCCCATTCGGAAACGGAAATTGGCAAGATCCTGCAGCGCACCGGTTGGAAGCGAACTGCTTATGTTATCACAACCAAAGTTTATTGGAGCACCAAGTAAGTAGAGAGATTGTGTTACCATCCTGCCCATATTAAATACCTAAAAACTTTTCTTATTACTGAGTTGACATGAGTTCGGATAAGGCACCAATAATTATTATTCTAGTTATGCGAAAGTAGAATGATTTGTAAGAGAACACCATTAGACGGCACTACTTCAGAACTGAGCATTAACAGCTCTTCGACATGTTGCAGAATAATAGCTCTTCGAGTATTACACATATTATATTCCAATACTTCACAGGATTAATTTCAAGCCAGATACTGGTGGTGTTGCTAAAAGCTACAGTTTTATCTATATTATAGGAATTGAAAACACGGGATAATAAACTTATTACTGAAATATATTTTAAAGGTATCGTCATTGATTTTCCCTTTATTTATTTTCCTCCCTTTGGAAGTTTTGGATTCATTATTTAGATTGTCAAGAATTTTCGAAAATATCCTACCATGGCTAGAAGGAAATTTTTTAAGGAAATTGGTTCGGCAAGAATTGAGTTTTGCATTAATTTTGTGTACATTCAGGAGGCAGTTTATTTGCCAACTACTGCTATTTCCGAGACCACACATTAGCAATATCCAGACTTAGTATATATACTAAGGAAAAAAACCAATAATAATAACAGAAATAATATTCCAGCCGATAAATTCTTCCATGGACATTCTTTATTTAATTCCTGATAATTAAATGCGTTTATACTTTTTCAGATCCGAAGAACGTGGCCTTTCACGAAAGCATATTATAGAGTCTGTAAAAGCGAGCTTACAACGTCTACAATTGCAATACATTGACGTGGTAATCATACATAAAGCTGATGCCATGTGCCCCATGGAGGGTAATTGCCATAATACTCGCATCTGGAAATTTGATATTCATAAAAATTATATTTCTTTGTTATAGAGATTGTGAGGGCTATGAATTATATTATACAGCAGGGATGGGCAATGTATTGGGGTACTGCTCGTTGGACTCATGTTGAAATCATGGAAGCCTATACAAACTGCCGTCAATTTAATTGCATTACCCCGATTGTCGAACAATCCGAGTATCATATGTTTTGCCGTGAAAAATGTGAACTGTATTTACCCGAAATGTATAATAAAATTGGTGTAGGCCTTATGGCTTGGGGTCCATTATCGATGGCACTCAGCGATGCTCACAATGGTGAGAAAATCTTTTTGCCAAAGGGTTCTTTTAAAACGAAGAGTCATAGTTATTCCTGGACCGAGGATGAAGTGAATAGAAATGTGGGTTTACAAAAAAAAAAAAAAACCATTTAAGGACATCTTATTTAGTACTTTTATTTTTCCCTCTTTTTTGTATTTTATAGGCTGCCTTATCACCTCAGGGTAGTTGGAATAAAGAACGATTGGAAGAAGGTCGTCGCCATTGTGATCGCCTGAAGGATTTAGCTGCTTTAGCTGAAAAATTGGGTTGCACACCCAGTCAACTGTCAATAGCTTGGTCTTTAAAACATGAACCCGTACAATGTTTACTTTTAGGTGCCACTTCTGCTGAACAATTGCATCAGAGTTTGCAATCATTACAGGTGAGCAGTAAACTATTACTTTTTCCCCTTTTTTTTGGTAAAGCAATGCTGAACCGAATAGAAGTAATTCACCGAGAATCCAATTTAGAATATGTCAGGAACCAGAACCAATAAAAAGAGTGTTCAACATCCTACGCACGCAATTCGCTATGCGGAAAAAAGGTTTTCTTTTTCGACCCTTAAGATTGAAGTTAGTAAACTTCCCCTCTTCATAGAAAGTTCTATTAAATTCAATTTTTCTATAATAAAAATTTATCAGAGAAAACTATTTTCCATTTTAATTAGGCATTTCCGAGATCGAACTCAAGTCTTTTTCTATCAAAGCAATGGAAAAAAATTATTTATTTTCGATAAATTAATTTACTATCTTTAATTTCCTTCTTCTTAAGCTACTGCCACGTTTATCGACCAGCGTCATGCTAGAACTGGAACGAATATTAGAGAATAAACCGGTGCGACCGCCGATGATATCAACGCTGGCACTTCGGTGACAATCAGCATGCCCTCAGGGGCCTCCTAGCCTTACTGGCGGTGTCGCTGGCGGTAGTGGCATTGGTCCCTGTGGGCAAGACTCACCCAAAAATGACGAAGTTGCAGCGTTTTGTGGTGAGGATGGCGATGCTAAAGATGCCTCTAAACAGGGCTTTTGCGTTATTCAGTGACGAAAGGAGTCCTTAGATATTGATAATAAATTTATAAAAGCAATTAGTAGTAAAACTAGTTTAAGTAATACCACAATGACAACAACAATAAGTAAACATGATTTACAACAACAACAGCAGCAACAACAACAGCAATTATTGCTCCTGCAGCATCAACAGCAGCAGCTATTACAATTACAAAAACAACACCTGCAACAGCAGCAGCAACAACATCGTTTCTCTCAAAACACTACATACAGTTTAGACAACACAATGACCGCATCGGTGGGTTCGGTAGCAACGGCGGCCACTCATCGTTTAGATAGTATTACGACAACAACTATACCAAATACCATACAAATCGACACATTAAATAATAATTTCGAAAACAATTGCAACCACACATCAACATTAAATATGCAGACAAGTAACAACAATGACGATGTCGGAGAAGCGCCCCAAGCGAAAATTCAAAAGAAACGTTCACTTTTAAACTTCAAATCATTCGATTTCCATATCAAATCCCTGTACAGCGGCTTGCGAAACGGTTCTTCAAATCAAAATAAATCTCATTCCCAGTCAACAAATTTAATGGCCGCCGATAACAGAGTTGAGGTCGTAAGTAAAACTATTACTGGAGGTATAAATGCCAATGGCAGTGAATTTAATATAAACGATCTGAACCAACACATTCACCAACCATACAATCGCATACCACCCTATTTGAAAATCGAAGCAGTTGATAACGAAGAATCCGAAAATTTGTTAATCGATTATCCACAATCGCCATATTCGTCACGACGCAACAGCTCAAATGACGATAATCGTTCGAGTAGCCAACTAATACATCTCAATGGTGATGGTGATGGTGCTGAACACCATCTCCTGCAGCAGCCAACGCCACATCGCTACGAAATGTCGCGTTCACAAGCTAGCTCTCCATCGCCATACTTTTTATCGCCACACGCTTTTGTATCTTCTTCACAAAATATCAGACGTTCATCTACATCGGACATAATGTCCGGTAGCAAACGCAGCGCTTCCTCGTCGACCAGCAACAGTCGGCGTCCAAGTACTTCGGATCTATTACGCAAAGCTCGAGAACGTCGCGGTAGTGAGACCCGTATGGGACGCAGTGTATCGCAAGGCGGTCTACCGCGTGGTGGCGGCGGTGGTGCTTTTCGTGTGGGTCCTGGTATAGGTGGTCGTCGTACGAGTATTGCCTTCTAATGCTACCTTTTTTCACAATTGAGATCGCTGCCAACTACCTTCCTTCTCACTCACTCTCATTCACTCTTCACATATACTACTTTAACCCCCTCTAAACTGTTTTGTACATGAGGAAACCAAGTTAACCTTTTCGTCATAAGAATGGTAATATCTGATTATAATGCTCATAATATTTAAAACAAACACATAAGATTGACTTACATAATAAAGTGCTTATGATTCGTTCATTTTCTATTAACTTAAACATAAAATATTTCAAAACTTTAAATAACAATTTAGTAAAATTTATATTAAAGCAATAGAAATACATATAAAAATACAACAAGTAAATAATTTAAATAAAAATTCTTCTTAAGCTTTGAAAATAAAATTAATTATTTAAAGACTAATGACAAAAATATTAAATAAAAAAAAAACCATTTTGTAGTTAGAGGCCAGCCTTAAGTTACGTTATACTCGTACATAAAGGATATAGTTGGGCACGTTAGCTCGCACGTGACCAATCTTAAAGGCAGGTTGAATAGCCCAAGTATCATGCAGAGAGTGATTATACCAAATGAGTATGAGATCACTAGCGAAATTATTTCGTATATAGCATGTACTTGGGATGCAGGATACGAGAATGCACTTATTCAGCGACCAGCTTCCTTTGAGCATTGCGTGAAGTAAAGAAATCCTGAAGTAAAACTTTTATAATTAGTATAGCCCAATATGACATTTTTCGGACAGGGTTTCTTCTTAGATAAAACTTTATTAAATACTTCTTTGCCTATTAACGTGTACTTAAGGCCTACCAGGCAATCCTCTCGTAACTAAGATCGCAGATCATGTTTCCATAGTAACTCAGGACATTAGAAATATGGAGCAGTTCAACAGAGTATTTGCTGGTGGCTGTTGTATCAATAAATACAAGGATTGAAATTTCACACTTTTCATTTCCTCATTAAGGCGTTGCTGGATTCGTAAGTCAAACCGAAGGCAAAGCTTTCAAACAACAACTCTCAGTCATTCAGAGCACAGCTACTCGACTTTATTTGCTGGTGCAGCTTTTTCTCTTCTTAAGCAATACAGAATTTCTAATTTATCTAAATGAACTGGAGATGGTCCCTACGACAGCCTATACGGGCACATAAATTTTCAGCAGTACTATTATTTTTTTTTCATGTTCAATAAAGCTTTCGTGAACGTCTCTTTTGACGTCAGTTTATACAGTTTATAGTAGAATTATTCAAACCTTTCCCAAAAACAACTCGTATAGACTATAAGAAAAATAATACCTTTTAAAATGCAAAGAAAGAGACTGACAGAAGGGCTTTACAGGATACATGTAGTTGCCTGTGCTGTCTGCATCCTATTCCATCCACTTGCATATTTTTCGACACGCTTCATATTAGTCACCTCTTTCTTTCTTTTTTCCCTGCTTTATATTAGTCTACTCTTTCTTTCCTTTAATCATTTATTAATAAAATGGACAATTTACATGTAACCCTCTTTTACCGGGAACAGCATGAAATAAGTATAACGTAATTTATATTGGCCTCTTAAGTAAGTGAAAAAAATTTTAGAAAATCGCACTCATAACGTAATTGCTTATTAATTTGAAAAAGTTTTTTTTTATTTCTGAGAATTTTATAACCGATTTCTTTACAAATTTCTAATTGGTTTTTAGTTGAAATTTATGTTTCAAAAAGCTTTCGCTAAAAAATTTACGATTTAATGCACAATTACTGGCCGAGTCCGATATCTAAAATTAAAATAAGAAAACAAAAAAAGAAAATAAAATAAAATATAAAATTAAAAAATTATAAAACATTCATAAATTAAAAATTTCTTTCTTTTTTCTTAGATAAAACTTAAGAAGTCAAATTAAAAATATATTTTTTCGTAAAAGTAAAAGTTTTTTAGACAATATTATGGATGTAAACATTTCCCAATAGTTTTCTGTAAAATATTTAGAGCCTAAAAAGTAAAAAATATTTGCAAAAATTTAAAAAAAGTTTAAAAAATTTTGCTACAGCAAATTTTGCAGTATAGATTTCATTATACTTCAGTTTTAGAAAACTCGTTTAGGGGTGGAAATACATTCCGAAAAGCTCAGTGGGCAATATGTTTCTATCTTACACGTGACATGTGGCTTTTAAGAAGATGTAAGAAGTTTACTCACTGCAACCGGCTGCTGCTAGTTGTGAGCAGCTAAAATGCAGAATGCACTCTACGTGGAACACACAAGTAGAGGAACAATTAGAGGAATAATAAATTTACTAAAATTCGCTTCGAAAACTTTTTCATTCGCAAATTTTTCCACAACTTCTTTTTTGTAAAATATTTTTGTGATCTAAAGTTATTGTAAGGCAAGTTAGTGAAATAGATTCGGATATAAAATGTATGTGTGTGTGTCATAAAATATGTGAAATCCAAAAAGGAAACGGAAATCAAGATCGTAAAAGAATTGTCGCTTTTTTGTTCGTTCTATTTGCTAATTTGACACACTTGGGAATACTATACTAAAGAAATGTCCCACTGTGTTTTCACTTTTTAAGCGAAAGTGATACCTCAATTGCTTGAAAAGCCACGCGGAAATCTTATTGCGAATCCAGTATAGAAAAGCCCTGACTCAAATGCAATTCAGCCAACATAAAAAGCTTTCATTTTTCACTTGTTTGCAATTTCAATGCTGCATAAAAAGTGTGAAATAGTCGTATAAAATACAGAAAACTAAAAACATTATTTTCAAAAAACTTCTAAAATATAAGGACAATTCAAATGTAATTTAAAATTGTTTAAAACTTTTGATTTTATTGCATGCGAATTATACGAATTATTTTCGATCTTAATAATCAATGTGAAGAATGTGGAAAATGTGGAAAATGTGGAAAACTACTGTCTGGCACTGTACAAGATATAGATATTTATGTATCTAACCTTTCCATTTTTCCCGGCACTAATTCTTCAAATCCAACCACTCCGTTTTAACAAATAAATTAATTTTTTCCAATGTCAAGCATGCGCAAAGCTCAAGCTTCCAAGAAAAGCTTATAATAAATTTATAGTTTTACCAGAAGAGTATAATATTTCCGACTATCATTTGTGATAAACTCGGAAATTTCATTGAATAATTTTAAAAAGCACAAAATAATATCACAACTATATCGACTTGGATTCTTTTCACTACAGATTTAATTGGTTGCCAGTAATTAACAATTTAAATTCTTCTTCTTCTTCTTTTAAATTTAATAAAATAAAACGAATATAAATACACACCCACTGCTAAATAACACATTTGTATAAGAATTTACTTATTAATTAAAGTTGTTAATCGATATCAACAAACCTTTAATTAAACCAATGAGAAGGAAAATAGAATAACCCAAAAAAGGTTTAATGATTAATAAAATTCGAAAAAAAGGGGAAAAAAAAGTTTTAAAATTATTTAATAATACTAAATAAAAAATGCCTTGTTTTCAACAAAAGAAACATTTATAAAAATTTAAAAATAATTATAAAACGGTAGCTTACTTTACATTAAAAATGGTAATTAAAACAATTAATGATTTGTTAGAAATCAATGAAAGAAAGATATTTAAAATTTAAATAGCTCTAGTCCGAAAAACAAAAATTAATATTTCAAAAACAACACCATATTAAAAAAAAATTTCTCACATACCGACTGTGATTTCATGTAAAATAATTAATAATAAATAAAATAAGTTTAAATAATTAATAAAAACAAAATTTTTATTCAATCATCAATAATAAATTATAACGAAATCATTAGCAAAATACACAGCAAATTTTTTTAGTAAATTATTAAATTAAATGAATAACTATTAATAATTTATAACAATTTAAATTAAAATCGAAATATTAATTCATTTCATTTCAATTATTTATTCAATAAATTATTGATAATTAATAATACTATTATTAATATTTTCAATTAAATGAATTGTATTATATACAAATATATTTATTGAAATTTCATTTTAACTTCTATATTTTTTTTTTGTAACACATTTTCAAATTTCTTTATTAAGCCAAACACAAATCCTGGCAAACACACGTGCATGCTACAGAATGCACTAAGAAGAGTGTGAGCGAAAAATAAGATAAAAAAGAGGTACACCTTAGTGGGTAAGTGAGGAAAAAGAGAGCGTAGATAGTTATATCGATGAACACGAAGAAGGAAAAAATAATTTTAAAAAAACTAAAGTCTACGACGGAAGTAATCGATTAGGGTCTCTGGCTAGTGATGGCATTTTCATAACACGCGAAATAAATCACTTCTTTTTGGAACTCCTACAAGGAAATGTTAATTTTTACGCCGGCAAACGAAACATGCATTCCACTAGGGAGAGCATGAGAGAGAGACAGAGAGAGAAAAAAAAATAATAATTAAAGCATTGAAAAGTCTACGATGGGAGTGAACGATTAAAGTCTCTGGCTAGTGATGGCATTTTCATAAAATGAAGCAAAAAATTGATCAATGCCACTACTTTATAGAACGCCTACAAGGAAACATCAGAGCCAGAGAGAGCAAGAGAGAGTGAACCGAAAAAAATAATTTAAGAACTGAAAACTCTACAGTGGAAGTGATCTATAAACGTCTTTGGCTAGTGATGGCATTTTTATAGAATCACGCAAAAAATAGATCAATGCCACTACTTTATGGAACCCCTACAAGGAAAATTTAATTTTCGCGCCGTCAACCTAAGCTTGTATTTCCAGAAAATTCCAATATAGAGAGAGAGAGACAGGAAGTAAAACAGAGGAAAACCATTAAAGGTATTAAAAACTCTACGGCCGAAGTGGTCGAGTAGAGTTTGAACAGTGAATGCATTATTGTAAAATGTCGCAAAAAAGTGGATCATTGCCACTATTTTCCCTCGTAATGAGATTTTCGCGTCTTTCGAGTGATTTTTGGCACTTTTTTCTTCTTGTAGAAACATTTTAAAAGGATATGCAGCAATCAGTAGATCGACTTTATTCTCCTTTAGATTACAGGTCTGCTGAAAATAATCCAAAACTTTGAAGTATCTCAGAGAAAAGAATTGCCTAATACTTTCCAAAATTCTCTCTCTTTGCAAATATGGCAATATTTACGCCTTATAATATACATCTATGAATACTAGTCGGTAGTCATAACTTCATATATTTTAAAAAATTAATACGAAAAAATTAAAGCGCTGAAAAGAACCCTGAATAAAATACGGTTCTTTTTTAAAAGTCAGTCAGTTGACCAGGAAATCAGGCAAACATATAAATATTTGACATCTAGACAAAAACAAATAAAATATTTTTTATTAAAATTTTGATTCATAATACTAAAAATTCAATTCGGCCGTCAAAATTCTTGAACTTTATTAAACGGTATGAACTGATATGAGGCGAATAGTTTTATTGACGGCGGCTAGAGAAAATCCTGTCGGCGTCTAATTATATAATTTAAAATGTCGTGATTTGCATTTGAATTACTTTTAGCAGTATGTTTTTTCAATTAATTTATTAATTTAAATTTTTCAAAATTTAAATTTTTCATGTTTTGTTTTCAAGAGATTTTTTATTCAAAAATTTGTTTCGGTTTTATTTTTAACAAGTAAAAAAATATATATTTAAAAGAACTTTAAAAAACACACTAATCCGAGTGAAAAAATAACATTTTGTGATTTCCATTTAAACTATTATCTCCAGTAATCTGAAAAATCTTAAGCCGGAGCTCTTGAAAGAATAAAAGAGATGACATTTACCAACGTATATACAGTGAACTCTTTATAATGTGAATTAATTAAAATTAAGACAGTGCACTTTTATAATTTGGCTTTAAAAATCTTTTCTCGTAAAAATAAAAGTTCGTTATTTTTATTTATTGTTTATTTATAAAAAAAAATTTTTTTTTTTATATGTAAAAAAAAATACAGTTCACTTCTTGCCTACAGGTGCAATGAATAATACTTAGCCTACTTTAATTGGAGGTCGTGTCTTCGATTCCCGCCTAGACCCTGGCTGATTTCCTGCTGACGAGACAAAAGCTTTGCACATTGAATTAATTACCACAAAAAAAATGTTTTGCATTAAATTTATATATAAAAATATTTTTCTTTTTTATTTTATATAGTTTACTCTTTAAGCTTTAGGTCAGTTAATAAATAAATATAAAAATAATAAAAAAGATTATAATAAAAAAAAATAAATTAAACATTGAAGAAGTTTGAATGAATAAACTATATATAATACAAAAATATTTTAAGGTCAAAAAATTAATAATCAAAAAAATATTAAAAAAAATATTAAAAAAAATATAAAAAAAAAATATAAAAAAAAATATTTAAGAAAAATTAGATTAGCTGAATGTGAGCTTTAAGCTTGACAGGCAAGAATTTTTGTTGGAAAGCTGAAGACTAAAAAAATAAATAAACAACTAAGGAAAGCCCCAAGCTATTATGCAGTATCACTGAAATTTAACAACTACTCTAGATGGAATCCATTAAAAAGATACAAAAGTATATTCTAGATATTTGAGTTTTAGCAGTCCCAGAAAGTAGTCATAAAGCAATCTTATTTTCGGCAAACACTTTTCCTAATTTGTATGCGATCGTTGTGTAAGTACGTTTAATCCTACTATATAAAGCCTTTATAAATCAGATTTTCATGTTTCCGTCCTTAATTCCTTTTTAAAAAAATTTGAGTTTGGTTTAATATTTAATTTGAAAATTAATTTAATGTTGCTTAAACGAAAAAGTTAAATGCCAATATTAATGCTTATTAAAACTTGTATACACTTTTGACAAATGTTACGTATTTTCAATCATATATTTCATAAATATAGCAAAATAATAATCAAAAGCCCCTCTTAGTGAAACCATACTGAGAGATGCTTTTTTAAGATATAACTTAAATATGACAAAAAAAAAGAAATATATAATCAAACGTAGTTAATAAATATAAAAATTTTTACATTTCAATTCTGCTATACAAATAATTTATTTTTCCGTAAAGCGTTCCAACTTTCATTTAATAGCAATTAATAAAATAATAAAAGAGAATAGATTTTTCGTTTCTTCTTCTGCTCAATTTTCTAAATGCAGAGAGCCATCAATCTTTCTTTTAAAAGGCTGATACTCGTATTGTTAAATTTCATCATTTATTTGTGATCATGAATTGTTAATACGAATTTATTAAAATTGTTTTACTAACAAGAAAGCCATAATTTTTCAAGGTGAAGTGAAACAAAAGCAACAAATTGGAAAATAATTGTCAAAAATTTTATTTGTATGTGAACGAGGGACTATACAGATATGTCACCAGAGAGAGACCAAAACAGGATACAGATTTAATTGTATTCTCTTTTGTTTTATTTTTCTGACTTTTGCGTATTTTGATTGTTATTTGTGTTTTTAAAATTATTAATATACATCTTGCTGGCCTCATGGATAAAAGCCCTAACTCGCACTTTTTTTTCAATAGATATTTTTTAATGATTTCAATGAAAGAGCACAATAATTTCATACTGATGACTTCTAAAAGCCATGATCCACTATACTGCGCAATTGTGCGATTTGTGAAATATGTCATATGTGCTGGAAAAATATGATAGTGTCTCTTAAAATGCATCTGTGTGCAATATATTTTTTTGAAAAGTTGTAAGCTTTGCAAAAGTTTATGAAAATTTTTATAAGATGCAAATGTACATGCGATCAGAGTTGCATTTACTTCAATCAGAAAAGAGAAAATTGGTTTGTCTCATATTCTTATAATAGTGTGACATCTACAATTCCATTTTTATGCGATTTTTTAATAAATCAGGGAATCGATTTAAATACATTCAGTTTTTACATTTGGAATCACTAACAAAAATCTATTTGCAAAAAAATTGTTTTTAGGGCCTTTCCACTCGATACCAACGATATTTAGTTTACAATTTATTATCACAAAGTAAAATTATTGTATAATTTTTTGAACCGTAAGGTAACTGATTCGAAAGTTCTTCAACTGTCACTATTTACAGATCCGTATACTTTGTGCCACAACTGTACAAATTCATAAAGTGTTCTAAGCTGATTATGGCTACGCCATTCAATCAATTCAAAATGGTGTTGTAAACAGCACACTATAATTTAATTGTCACTAATATGTTATTGGATTCATAGGGGTCCTGTTAAATATATTCTCCTGCCTTTGTGTACCCATATTGGGAATTTATGTAACCATAAGCTAAAAATCTACGACATAAAATGTAATCAACTTAGTAATTCTCATTTTGTTCAAGAAAAAAAAATAATAATAAATATAATAAGCTTGTGTCATTAAGTACAAATGCCTAAAGGCTTGGGTTCTACGCCTACATTCATGTATTATACATTAAAAGACTGCTAATGAATATTTCTCAAGTACTTTCTAAATAATTTGTTAATTATTATTGAAATGCTTCAGTGAAGCTAAACATATACCAGCAAACATAATACATTGATAATGTTAACTAACAGTTAGTTGTTATTTAAATTGCCCTGAATTCCGCAAAAGTAATAGAATATAAAATACAAAAATATTAGATATGCAGAATAATTGAAATGCATTGCAAATACACTCTTCTTCGTTTCTCTCCAGCAGTATTTCTTTGGTGACTAGTTCAATACTAGAGGCGCTTCACTAAACTACTTCCTTCTTTATCACTATCTTTTTCTCATCACTGTGCACCCATGCAGATGTTAAAAGGAATAGAATTTCGTGTCTTACGATTTTTCCAAATCGAAATTGACAGTTTAACTCGAGAATTATCCTCAGCAACTCAGCAAACAACTCAGTGTACTGTTTCCTTAACATGAAAGGATTTCCCAATTTTTCTTTCCAATATTCATAACAATAATAAATCATATAAATATTTTGGATCTGCATTTTAATTAAAAACCCTCGGAATTAACTTAATCAACAATAAAATACATGCTTTCCATGAGAAAAGTGCTTCATGATAACTTGTGTTGCTTCTGTTTTACAAATCACTGTAATAAATTTTCTCATTTCAAAACTTCTTAGTTTAATTATAAGAATAATGGAAAGTCCTTTTTATCCTTTTCTTAGAAACTTTTCGATATAATAAAAAAAACAATTACAGCACTAATACATATGAATTTACAAATAGACAGGACTTCTTATTACTCACAAAACAAGTAAAGACTTGCATTTAAGCAATTGGAACTCGGAGGTGTCGGCTTAAATGATTGCAAAACAGATAATTCGTTAAAATGAGAAACAGTTTAGTTTTGTTTTATTTCCCAATAGAAAAAATATAAATAAAAAATAAATATATTTAAATTAAATTTTAAATCTAATAATCTAATTATTTGAAAAGATAAAATACACTAAAACTGAAACAAAAACCGAAATGTAAAAGTCTTTAAATTAAGAAAAATACATTTAGTTGCTTTAAATTTTTACTAAAAAGCCAGCAAACATATAAAAGATACTTATAAAACAATTATTAATATAAAAAATGGAAGAAAATCAATTAAAAACAAAACAACATACCGAATAAATAATACTTAAACAGAACTCAAACAACAATTTAATAAAACTTTCACTTGAACAATTAATTACATTGGAAATTTTTAATAGCAGCATCGCTTATCAGCCAGTCAAGGTAAAGTATGCAACTAAAATCCTTAACTTAATGGAAACCACTAAGTTACTAGTTCGTTTGGTTTTAATAATACCAGGCAATAGTAACGAGTAAGCACGAAGCCAGGAGATGGCCTGATTTGAGTGTGAAAAGCTCTTTTGTGTATATAGTGTAAAAATTAAGGAAAGGACTAGACCAAAATATCTTACCAACGAGGAAGGCTAGAAGAAAGATGTATGTCGGAGGGATTTGAGGATACTTCTCATATTTATAATGAAAACCCAAACTCCGATAGATTACAAAAACCGCCGGCTGATGTAAGGGTAGATTCATTATACATATATCCCAAAAGACGGAGCAGTCTCGAGCAGTGGAAAAAACGGTGGCATAAGTGTATTATATCTGAAGGGTATTACTTTGAAGGGGGCAAGATAAATATGCCGAGTTGAATAGGTTTTGACGTAAGAGGTTGCGTAATCACATGATTAACTCAATATATATATATATATATTTTGAGTGGTCAATGCTAACCTTGTTTAATATTCACATTGCAGCCAACAGTCCACACAATACAAGGATATATATCTTAGTCCCATTTTTGAGTTGTATTTGCGAATTTAATATATATGTATATGCTCAATTTTGTATACCCAACTCAACAAGTCTCTGATTAACAGAATTTTTAAATTATTTGGCGTAAAACTAAATAAGACTAGATATTAATATAAAAGTTTGTTTTATTTTGGTCGTGTTAAAAATAATTGTACATTTACACTCACCTTTTTCTTATAATAACTTTGTTGTTCCGTTTTCGCTCATTAAGTAACATCAAACAAAAAACAAATTAAAAAGCACTTTAATATTTTTTTTAAAAACTTGTACTTATTTCACTACAAATAAACAATACACCAGAAAGCAATAACAAAGTAAACGTATATTTCCATACTTATATAAAACAAACAAAATTTTAGTATTCACTTCCACTGGAATGAGTAATTTTCTCCATTGCACACAAAGAATCATACCAGTAAAAAAGTTTTTAATTATAATAGAAACGTGTTTCAGCACAAATTGAACCTTAAAATGCAAAAAAAATTAAATTTTAAACTTTGCTAAATTCATCTTTAAAAACGTCCCACTGTGCATTTATATCCACTCAAAATCTATTACATTGCAATGTTACATTCTTTAGGGCTTTATTATATAAGAAGCGAAAAATTTCCCATATCTGGGACACACACATTTTTTCAACAAATTTACACACTCTTCCGATGCAACACACGCCTTGCGTTTTCTTTAGCATCTTCAAAAACCATCCAACCAAGATTTTCACTTTTATACTTTTCGGTTTATGTATTAACTAAAATTTATGTGTGATGCTTGTCGAGCCAAAATGTCTTTTTTTCATTTACTTCAATTTAAATTTTTTTTTCTATTTCTATTTATTATTTTTTTATTTATTTTCATTTTAATCTTTTTTTTTGTGTTTAAATTACTTTTTATTTATATTTTATTTATTTATTAAGCTTTGGCAGTATTTTATTATTAACAAACACTATATCCAATAGGTACTTCGTTCACCCCTCTTCACGTTAATGTTTACAAGTTCAGACATTGAAAAAGTTTAAAAATCCTATAGAAGAAACCGTTATTTTTCACAAACTGTAAAGCTTTACCAATATTGTTCCGATCAAACTAAAGTGATATGACGTCACTGAACCATAAGAGTTGCTTGCATCCATTAAAAAAACTGAGGAACTGACAGATTTTCAAATTCAACAAAAATTATACAATAGGAGTGATTTTATACAAACAGATAGAAAAGATTCCTAGCTTTGTTACACTATACCCACTTTCAAATGGGTGTATATATGTATGTAGGACGGTTCAAATTACAGATGGTACGGTCGTTAAAATTTTCTTTTTTTTGCAAAAAATAAATATTAATTAAAGTTTTCATTTCTATATTTTATAGTAGAGTCGTAAACACTAACGAAACATGCATTGGTATCTTTAGAAACTTTACTTGTACGTATATATCTATATACAACTGTTCCCTTGCAACTCGCCTTTTTCCAAATCGATTCAGATCCGCAAGCAAATATTGCAATTTGCAAATAAACTGCAGCCCTTCCAACAGAACCGAATATTCTTTGAAAGGGTAAGAAGAAACATCAATGCAGACAGATGAATAGATTTTAAAGAAAATTACTTGGATGCAATAATAAAAGATTATAGAAGAGGAGGGACTCCCTCCCGTTTCAGTCAAAGTTATCGTCACGAGAAACGCACCCGCTCAAAAACAAGGGGGCCAGTTTGAAAATATGGATATAAATATATTCGAGCAAAATGTCTTACAACGGTACTGAACACACACTTGTAAACGACTTAACTGTTCTCCGGTACTTATGAATGTATGTATGTAATGTTGCCGATTGTGTAGAAGTCATAGATGAATGTGGGCTTGCTACTGCACATTATTATGTTTAAACTGCTTTCACAAAGTTTGTAATAATTATATTTTATAAAACACTTGATTGTGCACTATACGTATAAATATATTATCAAAATAATCCAATTTTATTACCACATTTCTTCTCGCGCACCTTAAACCGTAAACCACGCACTCAGATTAATCACTTTATGATAAAACTTTGTGATAGAACTGCTTTACCAAAATGACATTATAAATGACAGGACGCCAAACAATATCCCGCTAGTTTTTGGTAGATCAAATGAGAGATGCCACTTTGCAGAAACCAAACCTACATTTGGTTAAATTCCCATTTGTAATTTAACGGTTTTCGTTTTTTTTAAATAAATAGGAATTTGTAAGCACACACAAATTCTTGTTAACTAATACCTTAAATTAATATTAACATTACAATATGTAAAAAATTAACAAAATCTTAAACTGCATTATTGCACTTTTTTTTACAATAAAAATACATAATGAATAGTAAGGAAACTGAAATTCAAAAAAATAAAATCAAAATTTGTCTTATATATATGTGTGTTCACATGGGAATGCATTGATTTACCTAAAAATTATTATGTAGAAAGTAATGGAAAATGTTTGAGGGATATTTTATGTAATTATTTATATATCTATCTGGCAGCACTATAGTTAATGGATTTTCAGCTGATGTGGTAATACTGTGCTTTGTTATTTTTGATGGACATTTTTTTTGTTTTGTTTTGAATACATATTAATAGAGAAATGGAAATATTGGTGTGGAATGTAGCCCTTTGAGCCCAAAGTGCCAATTTGAATATGCGAAAACTTGTTAGTTGTGTTTTTACGTTATAGAGTTTGACATTTCATTTGTGGAAAAATGCCCTAAAACAATACGAGTGTCATAAATATAAATATCTGGTGCTATGCAGCAGCTTCTTCACTTTCTCTTCAGTGAGCAGTAACCATTTCTGAATTCAACTGTTAATCCACAAGAGCTTAAGAAATTGCTAGAAGAAATTTAACAAGAAATTTTTTTTTTATTATAAAATAATATATTTAAATCTGTTCCACAAGAAATTGTTGAATCTTCATGAATAGAGATGTCGGACGTAGAAGGTAAAGCTGAGGAAGCAACTTTGGTTAGTAAAAAAATTTCGACATTGGCTTTCCTATTTTTGTTTATTTGTAAAATGTCTTTATTTGATCATCTTTGCATTCCTGTATACTTGCTTGCAAAACATACACACATGCAACATTCATCGTAATGTTATGGTAACAAAGGCGGTGGAGTCTGAACCGGTAGCCGAAGAAGAGCCCACGGTAAGTAGTTACAACTGGATAGTTATTATGAGTAAAAACAGTAGCAAATAAAGAAAAGAAGCCAATTTGAAACTATTCCAAAAAATTAAAAATAAGGGCTTACACGGTATTGAGCAGCAGCCAAACTAGAACTTGACTATTCTCCATTAGATGCCGACAGACTTTTTAAATTTAAATACAACAAAAACTATAAATTATCGAAGTAATTGTTTTTGATTTTGAAATATGAAAATACTAGCTTATGTTTTGAAAACAATTTTATTCAAGTGATTTGGATTTAGAGCAGCTTGAAAGAAATCCATTTTTTACCGAAAAACTTGTTTTCTGATGAAGTGCATTTGGGCGCCTAATGGAAACATCAATGTAATAGAATAAAAAATGTAACTAAAAAATAACGATTTTCGTCTACGTCTGTGCGTTCTATTGCTATAAATTATCTTTGAAATTTAAATACATAATTGTTAATAATTTCAAAATTTTATGTATTTCCTTTTAAAGCCGATGTATGTTTGTAAATCGGAAAATGATGACAGTTCCAGCAACTGCGGCGAAGCTTCTGGCAGTAAAGCGAATTCAAATGGATTCCTAAAAATGGAAAGCAGCGGAGGTATCATTGAAGCAAAAAATATTCAAGATGAAAATGAAATGGCCAAAGAGGAAAAGGAAGAATCCTTAATGAAATTGAAACGTTATTGCATCTTGGGGAACTTTAAGCCGGTATACATTTATTTCCATAACAATATTAATGTCCACATAATGTGGCCAATTATAAAGAGACTTGTTGAAAATACTGTTGGTGATGCGTTTCTGAAAATGATGAGACAAGTTATTCGAGATATTCCTTTAGCACGTAATGATGAGGTAAGAAAGATGTTATCTAAAAAATAGCAAAAAAAATCTCAATTTTTTTCTCTAAAGTTTTTTAGTTTGAAGAAAAAATATATTAAAGTTGAGTATTTTATTTTTCTTATAGTTAAATATTGTTGTACAATAGTTATACGAAAAATAAATAACTTAGTTTATTGTGTAGATTTGAAAAACGTGTTAGGTTTGTTGTGGTTGCGGTTTCGAAATTCTCAATTGATATTTAAGAATGTTTGATTGAAGATCTACCGCTGATTTTGGTTTTGTCACGAATCGAAACGCAGGCATATAGATTAAAATAATACAATAATAGTAAATTCCATGTAATAAAAATAGTTAAAATTGAAGCATAAAGAAGAAATAATTTTTAGGGCAAAACTCGTAATCAAAATGAAGTTTATATTATTTAAAATACGAACATTTTTATTTTACATTTTTCAGGTGCTTTTTGTTTATGCTGCTTATTTAGCAGCATCCGTAGAACCCTCCTGCAAGGCGGATTTACGTAAAGAATTTCCTTTTTTAATATCTAAGGATGAGGACCTATTTCTATTCTGTAAATATGCCTCATTAATAAAAAAAGAACAGAGCCGTTGCTGTTTCTCGCGAACAGTCCGTAAAGCAATAAAAAAGTGGTATGAAATTAGACCAGCCGAGGTCATACGCTCAATGTGGCTATCGCGGCGTGGTATGCACGGTTTTACTCATAGGAATTTGATGAAGTTGTGCCACATATCAGACGCTAATATTGGAGAGTCTGAAGTAGCATCACTTTTTTTTAAATCTTGTACAGAAATAGCTAAAGCTGATCCGCCAGAACACAGCTCTATTGCTGTCGGCGTTGCGCAATTACGTACCATCTCAGAGGAAAGGGTTGCTTTAGATATTGTAAATTCATTTGCACTTCCATACACCCAAGTTCCTTCAAATTGGAATAGCTCTGCAGTTATAACACAACAAATTGTAGGCACCATGCCCTTTTTGGAAATTTTAAAACGTTGGAGAAGCATGGTCAAAAAGGAATTTTTGGCTCATAAACCATTTTTTGAAACTTGTGAAAAGGCATTAAAAAATACTGCTGAAACCGGCAGGTGTTCTTGTATCTATCCGATTCACATATTGCTGGCTGCCAATAGAATGAATAACAGTAAATTCAAAAAGATATCAGAGACACAATTAGAAAAAGGGCGGTTAAATTTTTTAAACGATTTATATTTGGAATCTTTTGAGTGGCCTAAAGAATCAACAGAATTGCGCATGCACATCACTTTGAATTTACAAACCAATTATAAGAAGAGTAAGCGAGGCATACTGACAAATTCTTTTACAGCGAAATTAATTTACTCTTCCCATTACAGAGTATTTGAAAAATTACAAAACATTAAGCTATTACCGTGCGTGTTTTGCTTTAGCTTTTGGTTATTGGAAGCGATTTCGGGGATCAGTAGATGTATTCTATTGGACGGAGGACAAACTTCAGTTACAAGAGATTCATTTTGATGACAGCCTTAGCTATGAAGCAAATTGTTCGTCTTGCGATTCGATTGTGGTAAGCTCATGATAAAAGAGTAAAAATTAAAAAAAAAATAATGCGCCCTTGCATATAATATATTTTTTGTTAAAGATTTATTTTTAATATCCTTGTTTTTTTTTTTTTATAAAAAAGTTTATACATATTTTAATATTGCAGAATGGCAGGAACAACCAACTCCTAGTAGCCCCTATCGTCCAGGCAATGCACAGAGATAAAAGTTATGATGTCTTCTTGTGCATTGTACCGACAGCAGGCCGTGGAAATCCTAAGCATAATTCTGACTTTCTTTGTGCTACACTGGATGAATATCGCGCAAAGCAAAAATGTAACGCAAGGTAATGTAATCTGTGAAACAATGAGGTACTTATTCTACTGTACTACTGTCAGCACATATCCTTTATTTACCACAATATTTGATTTTTCATATAACCCATTAGATAGAATGTTGCAAATATCTTTAAATATCCTTTTGCAGTACTTATCCAGCAACTAGTTTTAATTGATAATAATAAACGAAAATACTACAGGTTTTATTATGCATTTGATGGCATGCAATGCTTTTTTTATATATGAAATAAAAAAGTGATAAAGTCTTATTTAAGGTGCAAAGTGCAGTACTTCATTTGGTTTTACTAGGAATATGCGTATCTTAAATTCCCTTCTCCTTACCAAGATTCTCTTCTCCTTGCCTTGAGTAGGTCATGACAACCATTTCTTCTCTGGAAATATTTTACAGAAGCATGATGAGTAAACAATTTTTTTTAAAAAAAAAAAGGAAAACATGATTGAATTACAAACGAATTTTATTGTTAATGTATTTGCTTAACATATTCGGAATAGTCGCCCTTTCCTAATTATGAACTAAATAATGTTATTTCAAAAAATTTCGCAAATGCTCTCAAATCCAAAGATATAATTATTTTTAATTACTGTTGCATTCAGTGCGAAAGGTAAGTCCCATATATTCTGTAATATAGATGAAAGCAAAGTTGAGATTAAGGAACACATTGATCTTAGTGAACATAGCAGCACTAGACTTGTGAATTTATGCTAATAATGCAAGAACCGCATTTTAAAATTTATATACATAAACTTGGAATTACTTATGTTGATAATTTTATCTGTCTTTGAAACGAGTTAAGCTTTGCATTAATTTTCGAGCTTTGAACTGAGTTGGGGAGAATACTAAGTAAAATAATCAATTTTCTATATTTTTTCAGGTACAAGAAATATTACTAGCATTAATATTTATTCTACTATTTTTTTCAGGTTCATCATAGTGGACCTCTTGAAATATAGTCAGCCTTCTATGTCATATAACCAAAAACGTTGCGAAAATATTTTGGAAATAGTCGGCTTAGATGATTACACCACCTTCCTTATAAATAATTTTGCAAAACATTATTTTAACTAAAGGATACGGTAGCAGCCATTAAACAAACATAAAGGTATTTAAATCTTCAATAAAATTTCAATAGATAGGCATCATGCTTTTCCATATACATTAAAAAAAAGTTTTTAAATTAACTTACTTTTTATAATACAATATAAATGTTTATGAAAAAAAGTATGCTTTTCTGAATCTCATATTTATAATATGTATGTGTAAAGATAAAACTAAAGAAAATTATTTCTATGTAATATTACTCAGACCAATTAGCAGTTGCAAATTGTGGCACTCCACATTAATCGAAATCTCTGCTGAATTTATTGCCGTAGTAATTTTTCCTATTGTAATAATTTCTTAAATAGTTTTTAATGTATGTAAAGTATAGGGTTCTCTTCTATGAGATTAACCATACTTTATTTATGGCTAAGTGAGATAAAGTAAAATACTTAGCAGTATTAATAAAATTAATCCTTTTGTGCTGCAAAAAATAAAATCGAAATATTAAATATTGCCTTCTTTCGTGTAACGTAGAAAGTTTTTATTTCTTAAAATGCTTTTCTTCATTTTAAGTTTTCTAGTTTTTAGCTCAAACTTTTTCTGTCGCCAATGTCGGCAAATTAATAGATCTTATTAAATCTGTAATATCCTTATGCATCCATACAAATGTATATTTTTAAACTATGAATTTATTTTTTTTACATTTTTGAAATTATATATTATTTAAAAATTTTTTTTTTTAAATATATTTTTGTATTTTTGTTAAAGGATATTTTTATCCTAATATGTCTTTCTTATTTCTTTTATTTTTAATTTTGCATTAAAGAAGTTATTATATTAATTGAATTAATGAATTTACATATAAACTCAATCCCATGGATTAAAAAAAATATTCAAATGGCCTTAACTCCACTGGAAAGAAATATAAAACCTTCGAAAACGCTGAAGACTATAATTGGTTTTCCCCGCATATTCATATATTATGCGATTTTAACAAATAAGAACTTTAATAGCTGACAACTGAATCCATGCGCATGTGCGTCTATAATGCACTTGCGCAATAACTGGGTGTTAAATAGGAATTTTAAAATTTTCTTTAATTGCTATGGGCAATACAATTTTAATATTATTTGTAATTTTTTTTATATCAAAAAAAAAAAAAATTAAAACAATCTTTTTTAATTTCACACAATAATATTGCGCAAGTTCGAGATTTATATGAATGTATGTATGTTATTGGCCTTATTATGTGGGTTGTCTTTTTCTGACTTGGTTTTCTTATTCCCTTTTTGATTGAGAAACTCTGGCGATACATGACAATGGCATTCAGTTGTCGTACCACTCTAAAACAATTCATAAGAAATTCACTTTGCGTATGAATTCGGACTTCATGCTAACGTTTTTTAAAAACTTTTGAAAAATTCAAATGATATAAATAAATTATGCTTGGTGAATAGGTGGTATACTTTGCAAACAGCCTTCCTAAACCTTAAAATTTAGTACTCTATTGCACTTTTTCGGAACATCTTGTTTTGCATATTCTTATTGAACAAAATTGTTTGTTTATACTAATCAGTTTAAGGCAGAAATGTTTTAGCAACAAATTCAAAACCAAAATGTTAAACGAACCGTATTTAGTAGCCAACTTAATATCAATGAAAATTTAAAAAAAAATTTTAAAATTGTGAAAATGATATTCCGAAGGACAACGAAGTGCGTTTGTAAATGCTAGCAGTCTTATATTACAGTATTCTAATTTAATACAATCATGTTGAAATTGAAATACGTCACGTAAACACTCCAATTACAAAAACAGTCCGCATAGAACCATATAAAGATTTTACATCAAAGTATTTTATGTTAACTAAATAGCTAAAAGTAGTATTTATGGAAAATGGAAAGTAACCTTTTCATTATATTGGCAAAAAGCACAAGGAGAAAATAAATTTAAAAACTATGTATTATTTTAACAATATTTTCAAAATAGCTGAAATCTTATTTAAGTTAAATTTAAGTAAAGAAAATTTTTTCATTATACAAAATTTTAATTTGAAAAATACTCTCGAGAAACTGGAAATCATTCTCAAAACTAAATATTAAAGAAAACTTTTAAATTTAATTTATATTATAACTAATGAAATTATAAGCAGCTGCAAACCAAAACTAAAAACAAAATTGCTGACCGTAGATAGAACAGTCGACAATTTTCGAAAACGAAATATTAAAAAAAGTGTATGAGAACATGTTGGCACGAAAAATAATTTTCAAATAAAATGGCGGAATTGATAATTCATACTTAAATCTCTGCATGTTTCTGAGTGAGGTTGAACACAAAATAGTACTTTTCTTTCTAAACGTAAGCTTAAATAATATCGTATTGCTTTTACACCATTTCCATAAGTAAATATATCCGAAGTTAATAAATACAAAAATGCCGCTATTTCCCAGTAAGAGCAGCCCCTTATGAGAGACTCATTCTTTACTGATCTCTCTATAAATAAAAATAATAATGAATACTTTTAGAGGATTTGAGTAACAAAGACTTACTTTTATGGTGCGATATTTCTCATTAATAGGCTAGCAAGTTGTCGGGCACGGTGTTCAAATATGAATATTCTGCAAAAGTGTCAGTATCTCGATTTATAACAAGATCCTTTTATCGCTTGACAGCCAATTTACTTCATAGTCAACATCTTGTAATGATGGCAACGTTTTTGACTCTTCCTTAAGTATCAACTGCTCTTCACTCTATTCGAATCCAAATACGAGAAAGGCAATTTCTAAGTTAAAAATTAAATCTATAATACAATTTCGAGCAATTTGAGTAAAATTTTTAAAAAACCTGGCAAGAACAATTCCTTTTTTTTTATTTATTTTCCATGTGAAGGAAAAAATTCTGGCCATAAATTTGATTGATTTTGCTTTTAGATTGAGAAAAATCTTATGAAAACTTCTAATGAATTATTCAAAATCGAACATAATTAATTTATTCCCAAGAATCTATTAATTTAACCAGTATTGTTTATCCAAATCCATTGAAGTCGTTATTCCACAAAAAAAAAAAAAAAAAAAAAAAAAATCGAAAACATAAAATAGTCTAATTTTACCGACTTTGAGAACAGTAAGTTCTCAATGTGCCCCATAAGTCACTAATCTTCCGCTTCCCATCTGCAATAAAATATAAATAGGCTAAGAAAAAAAATTATAATTTTTAAAATTGTTTAATTAATCTGTGAGTGATATATAAATTTAATGAATATAGAAAAATTGTGATCCAAACCTCAAGCAAATGAAATAAAAATTAAATATTATATAATTTAGTCAAACTTAAATTATTGAAATGCAACAAATGAAATTTTAAAATAACGAATTCAACTCAAAATTTTATAAAAAACCGCATTTGAAACTGAAACAGAATGTACCTTTGAAACAATATGAATTAAAAATTAAAATTTACAATAAACTGAAATTAATTACTGAACTGTTATTTTTTGCTTTAGAAAAAATTTTGATCGATTTGTTTAAAAATCGTAAAATAGTAAAAGAAATAGTAATTTAAATAAATAAAAAAAAAATCCAAACTAATAAATCAAATGAAACATTCAGAAAACTGTTGAATCCTCATGTGATATGTTGAAAAAAAAAATAAAAAAAAAATTTGATATAATTTAAAAAATCATTGAAAACCGGCAGAATTTAAAATATATTTATACTAATAATAATTCTAACAATAAAACTAAAATGATCGTCTATATAAAATCGAATCTCTCTGTAACAGCGATAAATTAATTATACTTTTTCAATTATTTTATAAGAATCTCGATTTAGTTTTAATTCATTTATCCAGCCTCAGTGAATATTGAAAAATAAAAATCTTTTAAATAAATATATTTTTTTTTAATGAAATTTACATGTAGACCAGTGTAATCTAAAGTTGGAATAAAAATGAAAATGAAAATGAAAATCTTATAAATATAAAGTATTTTGTTTTTAAATAATTTAACGTTTTTTTTTTTAAATCGAATGTAATTTTCAATTGGTTCTTTAAACAATTGATTTTTTTTATTTACTTTAACTTTTTAAGGAAAAACTATAAGTTTTAGCATTAAATAATAAACAATCAAACAAGTTGTAACCAATTCGTGCGTTAAATTCGACTTTCGTTTCGTATCAATATAAATCTGAAAGTGTCAAAATTTTTTTAGTCCTTTAAGCTTTTAAATGAAGAATTTAAAAATTATTGTAATTAATATTTAATTCATAATTTTACGATTACAAAAACAAATTTGATAGAATAAAATGATCAAAATTCAGCTTTTAACGGCCAAAAAAGCTAAACGTGTTTGTTTTCTTGTATTTTAAGCAATGAAAGCATTTGAATTCACATACACGAAATCGAATTGTTCACATATATGTAGCAAACCGTTTTAATTAATAGCATATGTGGATGCCTATGCTGGTCAAGGTCTGTCCGGCAGTGAATTTTCTACAGGAATTAAGAAAAGTGCTGAATTCGTGTGGAGTTATTTACGAAGTAAAATAAAATATGGCAAAAACATGAAGGAAAGCTTCGAATAGGCATGGTATGGTAATACATTCCACTTAGTTATCTGAAAATTTAAAAAGAAAAAAAATTAAAAAAGTTAATTATTAGGTCTGTTCATTTATCGAAGTTTTGCAACGATTTTGTGGCAATTGTGTTTGGAAAAGAGAGTAAAATATTTTAATTAATTAAAATTAAATCGTTTAATTTAAATCGCACAATTCAGTTTATTATTATTATTTATTATTATTATTTTTGAAACACTTTGCAGTCGGCTGCAATGTGTATAATCCATCAAACTGCAAATAAATAATACATCTTAATAAAAATTTGGTTGCTAATGATATTTACTTCGCTGGAATGGATATAAATAATAGAATGGCATAAATAATAAAATCACTAAAATTAATATAATGTGGTCGAAGTAGTGTAATGCATTATGCAGCAAGAAATGAGATACTAATTTTCCAAAAAAAACTTAATGCATTAATTTAAAACGTGTACGGATTTATAGTGTTAAATGTTGTGAATGTTGCAGTACATGTATGGCCAGACGTGATGAGGAAAAGTGAGAAAAAGGACTTCCGTAATGTTGGTAAGTGTGTACATTATATATATTTGATTTGCTCAATAAGTAATTTTGTATCATAGTGTGTGTTAGTTTATCTGCATTTATGCTCTTCACTGTAAATAATTTATTTAAACGTAATGCTTGCTTGGCATAAGAAAACAAGTAAGCGAAGGCATTAAGTTGACTAATCAGTTGCATATGAAGTATAATCAATACGGCCCTCTGACATTTTAAACTTTTTCCAAGCTTTCAATAATTGAAGAAAACCTTCCGTTTGTTATTGCAAAAGCGTTTAACTAAAACAAAATATTTTGATATTCATTGAATTAACTAAACTTCACATTAGTTTTGTTAATGTGATTTAAATTGCGGATATAATTTAACATTCAAAACCTGTTAAAACTTTTTTAATATCCTTTAAAGCCTACATAATCCTTTAATGCGTAGCAAGTTCTCTAAGTTATAAACATTTCTTTGACGTTGAGTAAAAAAATTAAGTCTCAAGTTCAGCCGTAGTCAGTTGCCAAGAACAGAATTGGGAATGTAGTTAGTCTTATATTTCTTTTGTTTAAAATCAACTCCAGTAAGTTAAGGAAGAAATGTTGTTGTTTTTTGTTGGGTTTTGTCCAAAAAGCTGCATAAATACATAGAAAAGTAGAAGCAAAAGCCACGACTCCATTTAGTGCAATATACATGAATGAACACATAATGTGTTAATAATATACTTTTACGCAAAAAGAAAAAGGATAATAAATTAAATTTTAACTGGCATAACAATGGTTGAAGACAAAGTCAGTTTGTGTAGAGCATATTTAAAAAATATATTATATATTCAATTGTATATAAAAAAAAAAAAAAATAAGAACTTCATAGATTTTTTGTTACTAAGCCAGCAGGACCACATAAATAACTCCACTTGGATGTAGTACGTAAAGGTTCAAAGCCCAATTCTTCTTTGGGTATACCGAACTGAATTAACTTTGATTCATATGTGGCCAAAAGATCGTCATGGGCTTTAGTTACTCTAGCCAATTCGTATCGCAGATCGTTGATGATATTATTTTTTTCTTCTAAGACATTTCCAACTCTCTTTCCTAATTCCACTGGAGATTCCATGTCTTTGCCTGCGGCCTTTACAGCCGCTGCACATGAATCAATGGTTTCTCGTAGCATCATTTCTTGCTTTTCATTCTCTCTTTCTATTATAGTAATTTTACGTTCCAATAATACATTTTTAAGACCAGTTTTCTGTTGAAGTTCCATGACAACATCGTCGAAGTTTTCTTTAAGTTCCTCTCTTTGTTTCACCAGGATGTTATTACGCAGCAGAAGTGCTTCCGTTTCCCAAGTTAAGGCTTTAAGCTGTTTTTCAACATAATTGTTGCGATTCTTTAGGCGAGTTAATTGAACCTTATCGCGATCATAAAAATCTAACTTTCTCTTTAAAACCACTACCTCCTGTTGGGCTTGTTCTAAAGGCTCTTTAAGTCTACGATTCTCAGCACTTACGTCCTTTGCTATGCGATCGCTTCGCTCTGCTTGTTTTCGTAACGCCTCTATACGCTCCTTGAGAGAACTAATCAGGCTCAGATTGTTGAGCGTAATGTCATTGTAATAGTTCTTCATATCATTAAAAGCCAAATCATGGTTTTCTATTAGCTTTTGTATTTGTGTATTTTTACGCTCTTCCACCTCAAACATTTCCATGCGATAAATAAGTTCGATCTCGGACCTTAGCGCCAACATTTTCTCTTCATGTTGCAGAGTAAGATCTTTCGTTTCTTTCTTAAAGCGAGAGCGCACGTTACTGCAAAAAACTTGTTTCATATTAAAATTTTAAAATAAATACTAACTTACTGCAACTCCTCTAAATGTTTCATATCTAATTGCTGAATTTGCAACTCGTGTGCTTCTTTGACTTCCCTTAACTCTCTCTGTAGCTTTTTTTGCTCAGTTAAAAGCTCCTCCTCCAGCTGTACATGATCTTCTTGAGCCATTTTCAATTGTGTCATGGCTTCCGCCCTTATTTCACTAATTTTATTTTGATTTTCAAATTGCAAGTATTTCATTTGTTGCATAATCTCCTTGGTGGCAATATCGGCAATTTCCTGTGTCACTTCCACTTCGTGATCCTTTTTCCATAATTCCGTTTTCGTTTCTTCAAATTGTTCTCTTGATATCTCCCAAAACGTACGTATCTTATCTCTTTCCATTTGAAAGAAATTACGTTCTTCCCTTTCACGATCCATTTCGGCTTTTAGTCGGATCGCAAAACCCTCCAATTGGTCACGGTCCATAACAGCTATATCGACCCCATCAATAAGCACTAAAAAGATGCACAAATATTAATATTCGTAGCAAACCTTACATCTTTAAATCGTATTCGTAATCGTAATTGTATTGCATTCAAACATGGAAAAAGAATTTAATTAATTCTTTTAATTAAAAATGTAATTAAATCTTTTTATTATGTTTATAAGATTCATATTCCAAAATTGTTTTTGTTACATATTACCAGCACTCAGGACATGACCTCAAATGTATTGGTCCGGAATTACAAGAAGAGAGTGGTTGTAGTAGAGAAGACATAGTATCGCGGTGAGGGAGGGTATTTGTGCTCAACTCTATATATAACTTGCCAATAATTCAAGTTACGATGTCAGTATTATTTTGTTATTTTATATAAAAAGTGCAACATTGTAATGCCCTTAACTGTTAACTTGAGGCCTATGCCTAGAAAGCTACCATATATTTTGTCCAATAAAAAACTAAAAATTTTATTATTGGCAGTTTGCTGTCATTTCAAAAGCAATGTCAGCTGGAAAAGATTTACCTTTGTAAGAAAAATGGCATCACACACTGTTAGCATTCGAGGCAATCTCTAATGTAGTAGAACATTTTCTTATAGGATTTTAGATTACCACAACTGCGCACCCCATTTTTATTTATTTGTTTCTTCCCTTTTTCATAAGGAAAGCTGATTGTCTCTAAGGTTTAGATAATAATGGTTGGTCTTTCTAAATTAGATATATATTCTGTCGATGAGGAGATGTTACATAGTGTGGTGACTTCCTAAAGGCAATCGAAATAACTTAAATAACAACAATTGTTAAGAGAACTGGCAGCTACGGGGTAATTAGAATTATATTAAAATATTTGTGCTCGCCTTTTCAAGTCTACGTTTACGTCTACGTCTAATGAACGCAACTTGCGTAAATGATTTCAGTGGCTTTGGCGTTTTTAATAATGCTGGCCATAAAGCCTGTTAATTTATGCTCTTTTGGAGAAGCCATATCGACTGTCTAGGTTACTCTACAAGTCATATAGAACTTTTCTAGAGCTGCCATGCCCCAAAAAGATATATTTTTATTTACACGGAGTTTGTAATAACGAAAACTTGGAAAGGTAATCTTTGCTAATCTTACCTGCCACTAATGGTAGCTGATACGAGTATATAAAGTGTAAATTCTATATAAATAGAAAATATTACAAAAATAATAATAAACGAAAATATTTGTCTGCTGTTTGCATTTCTTTACAATACAGAAGAGAGATTGCTTCCACTTGGACCTAATAAATCGGTGAAAAATTGAGAAGATCAGTTATGTTTAATTTGCTACTATTTAAATTTATAAAACATTTCCGATTTGAACTATTCGTAATTCAAACAAATTAATCAGAATCAGTTTACGAAAATTCTCATTCAGAGGAAAAGCACGCCCACCATCACTTATATCATTTTTAGAAGCTTCGACGTAAAATTTTCCAAATTTTAATTTTGAACACGAACGTTACAATTGCGTAATCATATGATTTTCTAAACGTAGTTTAAGCTTCCAAAATATTTTGAGTTTAAATATGTTTTAAAAACTTGCTGATTGTAAGATAAGATAATGTAATGTAAGGCACTAAATCTAACAAATCGTAGTATAACTGTGAATACCCCTACTGATATTCATTTGAAAAGTGAGATATACTTTTACCAATGTGAGAGTGTATGCAAATCTAAATACGTATGTATATTTAATTATAGATGAAATGGAAATGCCAAAAGGTTTTTTTTTTTTTTAAATTCTGTTATAGCATTAATTATCATAATATCAAATTTGGGATTAAAATATTTGTGCCAGCATTGAAATTTTCAAAGACCGGTTATTAATTTTTATATGTTTTTGTTTAACTTTACTAATATGGCTATTAAATAAATGGAAAAGAAGGCTTTATATACGAGTATGTGGTCAGTTGTTGAAAATTGTAACAACAGCAGCAACAATAATAAAGAAAACCAGTCACAGCTGCAACAGTTCATTTAATATTTTACAATTGGAAACATGCAACATAATTGTCTCATTGTGGCGTTAACAACAATAAGGCAGAAAACTTGCCAAACGGAAAGTTTTCTCTTTCATTCATGATGTTCATAAAAAATGTAATGGAAAAACATTAAAAAATGCTGGTAAAATTTTTGTTTGCTGATGTTCAGATAAAAATGTTCAATGGCCATTTTTGTTTTAAAATAAAATGAGCTTTTTCCATTCCCCATTTATAAAAATAACTTTGTGTGTGTGAACGGGTGGGCAGAAAATATTTACTAATACGTACCCGTATTATAAACCACTTAACTAACGAGTGTTGTTTTAAGAGGTTCAGAACTATTTAATTGACAATTCATTTAACAGCTGATAGTTGCTTTTGACATTTTGACATTTCAAAGCAAAGCTCACGAATGGGCTGAAACACAAGTTTTTATTGACATTGAATTACAAGTCATAATTTCGTTCTACATTGAAGGCAAATTTTAATTAACAGATACATGCGTAAATAAGCAGAAAGGTTACGTTTGTAGTGAGAATAATCCATAATCTGTTATAGCAAACCAATTACATTTCCAAAAAATTACTTTGTGCTAGAGTCTCTGGTCCAAATATCTTTAAAAACTATGATGGTCATAATGATACTGTCAAGGTTACATGTTGCAAAAAAAAGGATCTTCAAGCAATACAGTAAATGCCAATTGATTTACTCAAAGAATGCTTTAAATTTTGGCCGCATAAATTGGATATCGAGATCATGGAATTAATCCAATGTATTGTTTTCTTTGGAGTTACGTAATTGAATACCTGGAAAATAGCTTTCGAAGCATTATTAGTGGAAATTGGTTTTCCAGATTATGTCTTCTCACGGCTGTCCGAAATCATATTTAAACATTAATTTCCTATACTCTTTTGTGCATTTAAACCCTTTTTATTTATATTTAACTATATTTCTTTGTTTTATTATGTGTAACTCTCAAGAAAAAACACCCTTTAAAACATTGACATTTTCCTATTTAGTCATAGAAGTGCCATTTTGGCGTTTTCCGTTTCCTCTTTTTAATGTGACGGGCATGAAATAAAATCTACAACATACATACACAATGACATTCCTCATACACAAACATTTACATCTTTTTTATATTTTAAAAAGTTAAGGAACTTTCACGCCAAAGGAAAAGGGCTATTTTTGAGGCCACACTTTAGCGCATTTAACAAAATTTCTATTCCGTTCTGGAGTTTTTAAAGAGCAATTACAATGTTTCCATATTCCATTGGTTTAAATTTAATGAAGCTTCAAGTTTTGTTCTCTTGTAATATTCCATAATGTTCTGTGTTGGCTATTTTTAGGGCTCTTCTTTAAAGTAGTTAATTGATACTTTTAGAAACGTTTTCTCATTTACCACAGATGTATGCTTTTTTAATTGCGTACTTCTACATACGTTTGACTTTATATTTATGAAAGTGTGTTTGCGTGTTTCCAGCTCCGGGCCATAATAAAGTACCAGTTGGCTTAAATTCATTTGTAAATTACAGAAAAATCATGAACAAAATTAATTGCTCATAATTGTTATTGGTCATATGTGGTCTGGTAATTTTCTTCTAATGTGGGTTAAATGGGAAAATTATTTCAGGCTAAACTTTAATGACGTAAATACGTTAGAAATAATATAACAAAAGAACGTTAATTTCTGGGGAAAATTTTTTTTGTAGCGGGCTCTTTAAATTTTATAATGGCAGAGAGCATGAAGAGTTTGTAGCATATGCTTTTTTTTAAACTAATTTAATCTGCAAAGCTTTCGGCTTGAGTGCAGGAAAACAGCCAGGGTCTAGGCAGGAATCGGACGAGCGAACTCCAGTTTAGTAGGCTACGCATTATTCATTCGCCTATGAAGCCACACAATAAATAAGAACTTTGTAAAATCTCACTTCTTTTAGAGAATTTATATTAATAATAATTATATATCGTCTCTTTTTCAAAGATCAGTATTCAGGGGAAGTTTGTATTCATGCTTTTCATTGAGCCGGAATTATGGGAAAGCAGTAGTGCTGCTGGGTAAAATCTTTCAGCTATTATTTGGAAGAATTTTGATTTATTATTTTTACACCGCTAAAGAAATATCGTTATCTAGGACACGAAGTAGGTTAATATATAACTGAGCACAGTTATATATTATCCTCAATGTGAATTGCTTGCCGGTAAATGGGGAGTAACCAGTCACTGATTATGCCTTCTCCATTTAACCTCCTAACAATAATTAATATCGTACATGAAATGTTGAAATACTTTAGGGCAAAATGCTGTGAAATTTTTTTTTTTTTTTTTTGATTTTCTGACGGCCGGAGTTAGGAATTGAACCCACGACCTTTATGCAATCATGGTAGACGAATTTCCTAACCAATACCAACTGGGTTTTAAATTCAAGCAGATCAGCTTCCACTAAATCTACACTGTTTGTGTGATTGATTAAAATATTTGATTTATTTTCCCATCTAACTCTTGTCGGAGATGTATTTGCAGTAAATTAAAAAAGGTATCTGTTGTAAATATATTTTTAAAAAATATCCTGATAAAGGATTTTTAAATTACACAGGCAAGAAAATAGAAGTGATAAATAAATTAAAATAATATAAAATATAAATATAAAAATTTTGAGAACTTACTTGGCATTGCTTTTCCCTTTTTCCCCTTCTTTTTGGGCGGCTGTAATGATAAAAAAAAAATTGTAAACCATTTTATTATTACACAAAGAATTTAAATTTCTAGCAGACAATATTTTTTTTTTTAATCTATTTCATTTTATTAGTTACTGAGCTTCTCTTAGAAAAAATATAGTAAAAATAATGGAAGTTGAAAGCCAAAATAAGTCACTGTGCAATTAAAGCGTGTTACACCGTGATAAGTTTTAATTTTTTCAATTGGCAACTCACTAAGTCCCCGTCTACACTTGCAATTTTGTTACAGCAATTTTTGTTTGTTTTAGTTGAGAAAGGGTGAGAAGCTTGAGGAGGAGTACAGTGTATCATGTACTCTGCAATTTTCTTTTGCTTTGAAATTCGCGTATATGTGTATAACTACTTACCTAAAAACCTTATGGTTTCCAAAAAAAAAAAGTGAATGTAAAAAGTTAATGAAGTGAATTTTACAAAATTACATATTGATTTTCAATAATAGCAATTATTATAATAGTCTAAGATTTCGAATAGTCTAAGTTTCTATTTTATTTTTTAAACTTAGTTTAATGAACTTTAATTCATCCAATCAAGTTTATCTTCATTGCTGAAATACGCCACAAATTATTTTCTAATGCCTTCCGCTGCCTCCTTTCGTGGTTTGTAAACTATATATATCTGAGTTACTAATTGTAGGCTGGAAAGTTTTTTCAATGTTTTGAGTCTAGGTAGAATCATTATGTAACAAATAAGTATCAATAAATGCATACTATAAATACCAATTAATACGTCCTCATCTGAACTATCCTCGAATTCCAAGTCAGCCGCTATTTCAATGCACTCAATCAAATCATTTATTAAATTTTTTTTATTCCCTCCATTTTTACATACAATTTGTGTTTTTCAGTTTTACTTTTACAAATGTCAAAATACAATAACAACAAGAGAAAAGAAGGCATAAGGAAATACAAAAATTGCAATACTAGATTTTTCTAATGTGGACACTCATGCAATTTCAAAGCAGAATTTGCACATATTGCATGCAACAAAATTGCAAGTGTAGACGGGGACTAATAGATTCTTTGGAAAAAGTGGAATGTAAATTTGAAATTTCTACTATTTTCTTAATATTGCTATTATCGGAAGGCATAATACAATATTTCTTTAAACATTTTCTCCGATGTAGATATATGACATGCTTAAACTTGATGCTTTTGGCCTGATATATTATTTTCTTGTTTATTTAAGCATTTCAAGGCTAGAAAGTTTCTGACAGCATAAATATTAAAATGCATTTAATTTCTTTGCTTTTCAACAGATTCTCAACACAAAATAGCATAATGTAAGCTCGTGCAACATATTTTAAGGACTTTAATTTTTTTTTTTTTGTTTTTGTTGGATCGCTGTATTGGTGCGCACTTGGATATGATATTCCTTTTCAGCTTTTGTCAAGGCATTTTTTTAACATGCAATATTAAACAGTGGAAGTGCCAGCATATTTTTTCACTTTAAATATAATTTTGTTATTTTAATATTGAAATTTGTTTATATTGTAATAATTTTGGTTTTTTTTTCGTTGGCAAAGTATGTACTTGTCAAGCAGTTGTTTAGCTGCAGGAAAAATCTTTCATTGTTACATATTGAGCTTTTGCTGCATAAATATCACAACTTGAAAAATTTCATGAGTAAAGCAATTGTAGATAATAAAAAGTTACCTCATCGTGTGCTGCGTTTAAAGAATTCGAGCAAATGATTCGTTTAACGCCGCCTTAAGAGGACTCCTCTCAACAAGATAATCACCAGAGCTTTAGAATAAGCTCTTCTTAGAGAGATTATGAGAGCTTTCATTATTTCTCGATTATTTCTAATATCTTTTACTTTCTCCAAGGAACCAAATGGCTTTTGTCTTTAAAACTCTGGTTTCTTGTTTTCTGAACTTTAATTACACTAATAAGTTTGGAATTTGCATGCCTAAAAGCTCTAGGTAAGTAAATAAATTTTATTATCTCAATTAAGATTAGCTAATTTACTAACGGGGCTTTAGCAGACGTAACGACTTCATAAATCATTTCAACACTTAGGTACTACTTTGCTAAACTTGTTTATTAAATTAAAAGAAACAAATCCTGCGACAATCGACAGATATATTACATTCTTACAAAATTTAATTATTTAATTATATTTAATTAAATATGAAAAGATCGGTAATGATAAAGAAAAGGAAATAAATAGATATATTTGTACTTTTAGGGAAATCCCCGTTTGTGAATCAGTACAAATTAGTTAACTAAGCGTAATCCCTTCTTGAGTTGTTTGAAGAGGCTGTGTTTCATAGGCATATATCTTAGATTCGTAGCAACCAAAAAATGAGTAGTTTAAATCTCAAGGCCACGATATATATATATATATAGTTCTTTGTTATAGTACGTCCTTTAAAAATAGATATCCATCCACCATATCAATCTCTTTAATTTCTTTTTCTTTCATTTTTCAATCATTTTCGTAATCCTTTTTCCCTATGTGGTCTCCGACATAAAAATGGTACCTATTACTCGATAAAACATTTTCGATGATCGGCAGACACTAGTTTTGTTATTAATTGCACTTTCAAATCCGTAAGACGAAAAAATGTATGAAAACTACCATGTAATGCCACTTGTGGCATGAGTTTTCAACAATTTCCGAGCGTGGTCCAGGCTTTGACTTATTTCACAATCAACATGTACCAAATGTTCAAATTTGTGCAGCACTGTAACATTTACTGTGCTACACCACAAACGTAAGAGTGCTGTAGTGCCGCAAACTATGGCCCAGAATTATTGACAGTGAACTTTTTATAAAGAGTTTTTAGAGGCGGGTTATTCGAAACACAGGTTTTTATTTTTTGGTGAACTTAATTAGTATGACTTTGGCGAATGGGTGCACAATCAAAATTGTAATGAGATAGTGACTGAGAGTGCGAGAGATGTGTTTGGAGATATATAAGCAGACAGAGAGAGATAGGGAGAGATAGAGAGAGATAAGATATATATATATAACGATATATATATTATATTATATATATATTTATATCTTTTTATATCTCTCTCTCTGGCTATATATATATACATATCCATATACACATATTTATATATCTATAGCCACAGAGGGAGATAGAGAGATAAAGATATATATATATATATATACGATATATATATCGTTTCTCTTCATATATATATATAGAGAGAGAGAGAGATAAAGATAGAGATAGAAAGATAGATTGAGAAAGGGTGAAATGCCGTAAGCCTCCAATTCATTATTCCCACAGAAATAATAATTTCTACAGGAAAAATTTCGCAGTGTGGCCAACGACTAAATGAGCATGTGAATTATAAGGCAGGCAACGTTCATTTAGATTTGCTTGTTGTAACGTTCTCGTAAACTGCAAAGCTTAACAGCATGTCTTTGTAGGAAATTTATAAATTAATATTACCGACCGATGACCTGATTCAGATTAATATCAGCCTAGTCTGCTTTTACATGATGTATCCTCAAAAAGTGTTCGTTTCCTTTTGTGTTAACTCCATTGCTGCAAACGTTTAGTATTTGGCGATTCTAAGTAATCATGTATATGTCTAACAGCATTTTGCATATGTTACAAATGTTTACACAGTAATATGTTTGCATGTCCATACATACATACAAACACATGTAATGAAGAAATAAATCATGAGGCAGGGAAGTGGTTTAAGAAGGGATTTACAAACTCTGAATTTGTTCAAATTGGACGCAAACAGCTAAATCGCAAAGTACTACAAGTGTGCAACTTTTTTATGTAGTTGAGAAATATAAATTCGTTGTAAGAGTTAATCTTTCATTTGTTTTTTATTACGATCCTATTCCCCACTAACAATTTGGTCCTCCTCTCATTTTTGTTTTAAGTTGGGAATATGGATTTAAATAATATGATGACGCGGCTTTGAAAATAATTTCCTGCAACAGATGTTGGCTTATTGCATATTTTATGACTGCAAATTATTCAAAATAAAAAATCGCAAATACAAATTAACTTTTTTTTTGCTTTTGCTGCTAACGAAAAACAAAATTGTGTATGTGCATAACAGAAAAGCTAGTAGCCAGTTATTGAATGAAGGACTTTAAGTTGCTTAAGATGATTTTTTAAAGGATTTTTGCTGAGAAATAAAATTTTCAAGGCTGTATTAAATAAAAGAAAAATATCCTTTTGGTTATTCATAACTAAACAAGTTCGGGGAGCAGAGAAAAGTTCACTAATAATAATAATACAGAAATAATAATAAAGAAATTGTTAGGTTCGAGGTTTGTTAGGTACGAAGAAAGAAAATCAAATTTTACAAAATTAAGGAAAATTAATTTCACACTGAAAACTTACATGCACGTGGTTTGGATTGAAAGTAAAATTTTTTTTTGATACTCGAATTATCAATATTTTTAGTATTAACAATTCAAATATGTACTATATGTGTGTCTTTTAAAGAAATCAGCAGGTGTACGGCGGCGAATTCGCTCTTAAATTCGTTTCTCAAATATGGAACAAAATTGTTTGTATTTCCAGTAAATTGAAGGATATTCAATCCTACAAAAGACAGAGAACAGAAAGAGTTGACAGCCGCCTATTGATTAGTTGGAAAGGCCTTCTATGGATAGGCCTTGTCAACATTGCACAAATGCAGTAGTATGAAGGAATTTTGCCATTTTCTAAATCAAATTTATTTTAATTTTAAATTGCATTATCCTGCTTGAAAAGCACTGCTATATGATAAGAATATTTTTTTAATTTTATAGCTTTTAAAATTAAATTAAAGCTTAAATATTTATTTTAAACGCATCCAAAGTCAAGTGGATCTAAAAGCCCAACTGTTTTTTTTTTTGGCTCTAAGGCGAACTCATTGATCCTGTGGCCATAATTTTCCTTTCAAATTATTATTTGTTTAAGGAAACGCTAGAAAAATTTTAATATAAATTAAAATAAGAATGGACTATATTTTGCAATATGGGGCAAATAATAGTAAGCAGTACGATTAGGTGTGAAGTTAATAGAAATAATTAAAAATAACAAATAACAACTACTATTTCTTGACAATATAGGAAAAACAAATCTACGAAACGTCGATAAAAGAATATAAAATATTTAACAAAAAAGAATTAAAAGAGTCAGATGTTGCTGCTGATGAAGGAAATTTACAGTTTTCCCACAACATCCTGTGAATGAAAACAAATGCAAATCTAGTAAATTGAAAAGGGTTTTCCGGTTCATGTTTGAATTTTCTCGGTTTTTAACGTCAAATTCGCCTGCATCCTCTTGGCAAAGGATTCGCCGTGCAAACAATAATTTGAGAGGATCACAAAACTCCCATAAAAGAAAATTGCTGATCACTTCTTTTCATGGTGTCCTTAAGTTTTGGCAATCCGTTCATAACCAAAACCATAAAGTTCTTTTTATATTTTCTTTATCTTCATTAAAATACGATATACGAGATGCGACTAGTTAATTTTTTTTTTTTTTTTTTTGTTGGCAGGTTTTATCAAATGTCAGTTCGTTTTGCTCATAAAATCAGGTGATGGTGGATTCGTCTTGATTAAAAGTTTTGTTTTATTCGGGAGATTATCGTGGTAGTTGTATATCCTGCCAAAAGTAATTGTTCGGAACAGTTGGGTTCTTATACAAGTTCTTATTCACTTCTTATTTCAAGAGTGCCATACTTTTTTCTTGAGCCTCTTTCCATGATGAAAAGCTGTTTTGTTTACTTTTTAAATGCTCAGGTCTAATCAAAATCCTTTTTACTCAATCCTTTAGTTAAAACTTAAATTTTAGCAGAGTTAAAGAAGAGCTCAAAAACTTGTGAAACAAATGAATGGGGTTTTTAAGGGATTAAACAGATGGTGCGTTTTGCTTGTGCTACTTACCATATTGGCTTAAATTGCTGAAGCACTTTATTTACTAATTTCTGAGGACAGGATCTGGTGATTTTTGTAATTCACTATTATTTCATTGGAAATTTAAATAAAACTCAAATCGTTTTTATTATTTGTAAATAAATAATTTTATTTTTTCGTTGCCAAGGCTGCCAAATATAAGTGTGGCAGGTTTCTAGTCATGGAAAAACTGGTAATTCAAATAATAACAAAGATTAATTGTGAATAACTTGCGAACAAAATTAAAGCGAATCCGATATCATGTCATTGCAAGCGAATTCGCCCTGAATTTCGCTGGCTGATATTAGTAGTAATGTCGCTGTTTATATTTTCTCTGTCCGGTTTTCAGAAAGTAAAAAGGGACGAAGCAATGCCCCTGGTCAATGTACCAGCAAACAATTTCATCGCTTATAATATACATACTTAATAAAATGCATACGATATTTTCATTCTTCCGAAGCAGTGTTGCATTGACGTATTAGTTTAGGAACACCATAGACGTTGAATACCGGCTTTCCTTTAATATCTGGTTTTTTAAGAAGTCAAATTCAATTAATTGACATGGTAAAGGTTTAATTTGTTTAAATTAAATTTTTAAATTTATTTTATTTTATTTAAATTTATTTATTTTTAACAATTTTTCTTTTGGCATTCAAGGCATGTCCTGTATTGTTTCTATCTTTATATTTTCTTAAACAAAATATTTATATCTCGAATATTGAAATTATTTCTTGTATTCCTTTTAACAAAGAGGAGTTTAAACAAAAAAAATTTTTTTTTCGGCAGCCTCAACGTAATCGACTTAAATGCTAAATTTTGCTGGATTCTTGAGATCACCTTCTATTTACCTTGAACAATATTTGATTTACATATGTATCCTTTACTAAAATAACTTCCTTTGATATGCTGCTCCAATAGTTAATAGTTTGGCAACAAATTAAGATTCGTTTTAGTAAAATTTATTGTTAAAATTAGATATTTTGAGAAGACCAGGTAAGGGGGAGTTAAGTTTTCCCCTGCACCCTCCAGATATTTTATAATAATTGAAAAAAAAGATGTTAAATTGTAGGAGGCAACTGGAGGGTGGCAACAAATAAATATATTGTTGTTCGGCTTTCAGCATTTTTTTTTTGTTGGGGGGGAGTTTAGCCAAATAGTTTTTATGCGAAGTACAATCAGAACTCAGTACAGCGTTGTGGTAAAAAATGCCTTATAAGTTAGTCGTTTTTTTACTTTTAATGCCTTTTAATTTAATAATTTTTGTAAGAATTTATTTAATTTTTCTCAGCAAATTTTTAAATACGACTTGTATGTTCAAGGATAAAAATAAACACTGAGGCTTCAGAAGAGGCTTCAAATGTAATTATCACGTGCTACCACATACTTCAAATTTTTTGTCAGACATAGATATTGATTCATATAAATATTAAAAATATTTTTTTTAAATTTTATCCATTTTTTTTTTTTTGACATTTTGTCATGTATTGTAACTAGAAATAATAATGACAGTATGGATTATGAAAAAAATTGTATTAAAATGTAAAAGAAAATTTTTATTTCACTTTTCACGTTGTGCGATGAGCTTTATTCACCTTTTGTTTTTGCCAAGAAAATATTTCGTAAAACAAAAGCTAATTAAATGCTAATTTAATTAATTCTATTAGAAATGTTAGTAAAGGCATCGTATGGCTGGTGAGGCAGTATAAAGGATAATATATAATGAGGTAAAACTGGAAAATGAGAAACAAAACTAGCGGGAGTAAAAATGTTTGCACGGAATTTCTTGGAAATGTAAAAGTTGCCTCAATGTTTATTTCATACCCACCGATTATAATGAACAGGAAAATGAATAAGATTTGTATAGAATAAAGTTTGTTTGTTGAGTAGCTTTAGAAAAGATTTTCACCGCTTGTCTTGACTGATTTTTTTTTCGTAATTCTCATTTGCTTTCGGTAATAATTGTTTAACTAAACTTGATAGTTTTCGGGTCACCTTTTTGAAATTTTTTTTTTTTTTTTTTGTGGAAGGTCTACTAGTGAAATGCCGGCACGAAGACTAGCTTTCATACCCAGCAAACTAAATAATTAAATATTTAATTTAAATCCGTGTATTATAGTTGTGAGCAAATTTACCGAACTTCATATATCAAGATGAGCCTAATGACAGTTATTCTTGATATACAGTGACAGTTGGGCAAAAAGTAGAATATTTTTATTATTTTGGGTAAAAAAAAAATTGTTTTTATCTTAAATAGATGTAGAAATTTATGGTGGCCAACATATAAATGACCGCTATTTCTCCAATGAAAGTTCGAGAATAATATGTAGCATCGCTTCTTCTTTATATATAAATAAATATTTTCCCCGATTTTTTTTTTTTCTCTCCATTTCAAATTTTGTTGCCATTTTTGCCACTTAAGGATATGGTTTCATATTTTAGGTGTTTTTTTGCGAAAAATCTTGTTTCTATTTGCCATAGACTGGACTTACATCCGTAGTCCTCGCGACTTGTAGTTGATAAGTTCAGCTAAATTTTAATTGTATAAAGAAAGTCTCTGTTACCCAAAAAAAATATTTTAAAAAATTATTTTCTTTTTAAAATATATTCAGCATTTGTTATTTGTGTTTAAAATTGTTAGTGGAAAGGCGGAGCTTGAAGTTGCCCGATAGCGACTAGCGATTTTGTGCGCTACAACTTTGTTTCGTGGATGCAAGCCTTTTTGTCGAAAAGCGACTAAAATATAATAGTATCGTCATTTCAAACTTAATTAATCAAATGTCACACAGATGTCTAGAACCTTAAGTATGGAAGTTTGAGTTATGAAATATGTATATGTTATTCAAGCTTTGTGCGCTTGCGCAATGATTTTATAGGAAAAACGTAAAAATTAATTTAAATTTAAGTAAAGTTACCTAGTTGTATGTATAGGTATATAAAAATAATCAAGAAATTTGCATAGTACAGGGGCGTACCTGAGCTTCACACATGTAAAAGTTTGCTTTGGCTACAAGAGTGAATGTATACCTTACATGAGGTATTAAACATATGCGGCATAGCAGGCTACATATATATATATATATATATATGTCGATTGCTACTTTTATTGCCCTGTAGAGAGCTAAATAAATATTTCAAAAGTGGATGTAGTTCCAGCAAAAAATTGGAGGATGCCAATCTATGATGACAATATCAGCAAAAAAGCTCTTTTTCAAATTCACTTCGATGTGCCTAGTAGCTTCTATAACAGTTCTTGTACCAACTGATTGTACAGTATTGGTGGCATTTAATCTTTCTTTAACAGTTGTTAAAAAGGGTGACGAAAGCGTTACTTATAGTACGGAAAAGCCAGTCTGAGGTTTTTCCCATCTATTCAGAGACTTTCGATACAGAATTAAGTAAATTCACATGTATTTGTATGTACTTACATGCATTTGCATGGGTGTAGATACTCTGCTTCAGGATAAGTTCTGGAATGTCTTCCCAGAACTAGATACATACATACATACTTACATAAATGTGAACATACTTTCATAAATCGAAATCAATACCTGCACAGCTAACATACCGCGTTGCAAATAAAGTCCCATTTCGATCATTATTTGTGGCCAGTTTCCAAGAGGTCTTATGACACTTTCAGGATTATAAAAAGTAGAGTTGCGGTCAGAGAACATTAACACCGAACATTAAGTTGTGCCCATTTATTCAATTAAAAGTCTTCTAGTTTTACTTTTCTCAAAATGTCTTTTCTTAAAATGCCAACATTTACAAATATTTCAAAAAAAAGGCTGAAAATTTATATAAAATTTTTACTACTACGGTTCTAAGAGTAGACAGACAATAAATAATTTTTACAAAAAAAAAACTTTTTGTTTTGTTGTAGGTTTGCTGGTCTTTCTGGCTGCTGAAAATAAAATTTGCTTTTGCAAATGAAATATCAGGCCACACATACCACAGGGAATGAGTAGTTTATTTCTTTGCAGCACGTCTTCGTTGTATTGAAGACGTTTGTTTCAAACCACATACATTTGTAGAATGTACAACAATTACAACAACAAAGCCAACAAGGATAACCGAAAATGGTAATAAAAGCAGAAGCAGCGGCAAATAGTTCGTTGTAGCAGTTTGCGGTTTGTTTTAAAATTTTCTATGAGGCAGTAACGCAGCAGGATTTTTAAGCTTTAAAGTCGTATATTTAATTTTAAAGTCAGTATGAGACGAAATAACGTATTTTTCTTCTCTTTTAAGGGTTAAAGAATGCAATGAATTTGGTTAAAGTAAAATTGCGGCCAATTTCCTTTGCACTGAGTACAGGTTCCATTTAGAGGATGCGTGCATCTGCAAGACTAAATTGAGAATGTACGAATCACGATAATTAAAAGCAAAATTAGACGGTACGTATTTGGCTTTAGTAATGTGAGAGGTTAACACTCAGTTTCGATTTTGATCTTCCGTTAACAAAATCCAGAATATCGTAATTCTCTGAGCCAGCTTGATTCATTCTCTCTCTTTCTTGGGTTTTTTGTAACTGTCTATGCCGTGATAATCGTACATCAGATTTTACTTTATATTACAGATGACAAATAAGGTATTTCGTAAACCTTAGTTTACCTTTCTTGATACGGCTAGTGCAATTCTTCCGTTACTACGTTCGAAGGGGCATAAACAAATTCAAAAAATTATTTTAAATGCTGGAAAATATTTTAAATTTTTTTTGGATGAATTGTGAAAGTTGCCATGCTTTGGCGATAAATAATCGCGGCTACAAATGTGTCGTTTGCTCTAGTTGTGTTTCTAGCATGATTCGAATCGAAATTGCAACCGTTGCGCTACACAAAATACAGCAATTCCCCTATAAAGTAAGAAAAAGAAATCCTCAGAGGAATTATTCGCTCTAGATGTTACGAATTTAATTTGCGATAATTTATTAAGACTAACGAAATCGAAATTTTATTCTATTTATATCACAGTTTTCCACTAATGGGAAAAAAAATACCAAATACCAAAAATTTAAATTCGATTTTAAAAAAATATTTATTACTTTTTCTTGTCTTTAATGAAATTGTTTTTAATTGGCCACAAAGTTAAGGCAGATAAAACTGAAGTTTGTTCTGAATAATTTTTGGAGAAATTTTGGCTTTTTGCCCCTTTCTGTTGTTTGTTATTAATTTCAATTAAGTTTTGGGTTGAATATTCCCAAGTTTTAAATAAATGGCCAAAAACTTATTGACACCAAATACTGTGACGCAAATTGTATTAACCAAAACGAACCATTAACCACTAAATTGCTTAACGAAGTCAATTTTTAAATACACCATTTCCAAAAAGAAATTGAAAAGAAATATTATATTTTCTGTTTAACTGATGTGCCCAATGAAATTTTGATTATTTGCGAGTTTCCATAAAAGCATGCAGGTTTTGGGATCTTGATCGAGACTACAATTCACCTCAATAAGCCAATTTTATTAGCACCGGTATCGCCAGTATTGCTATCTTATAAAAGTTTGTTAAAAAAAAGTTGGGAAAACAAAAGAAAAAAAGTGTGCAGAAAAATTCAGTGGGAATATCTACAAATTTAGGGAATATCAGTCTAACAATACCTCTGTTAGACAGTGTTTGGTTTTGTCTTTATAACGAGGCATTTTCAAATGCAAAACACTGTAAGCAATATTGACAAAATTGGTTATTTTCATCGTAAAAACTGAAAATGATATTTGAAATGATATTTGAATAACAATATGACAGAGAGCTTTTTATATGCCATTTACTCTCTTCACAAAAAATATTTTGCCAAAAAAAAAAAAAAAAAATTTTTTTTCCTATTACAAGTCTCGTTTGGGAAATGGTGTAAAATTATATTTCCGCCATGAAACACCAAAAGAAAGAAAATAATAACTTACTTTCATAAGCAAATATTTTTGCTGGCTATAAGGCAGCAAAATGCTGTTGAGAAGATTTTAGGCTGGTTGCACAGTGGGTGGGAGGCATTTAATTATGCCTCTTAATTTCATTCTAATACAAACTGTTTAAACTCCTTTTCATGACTTTAAACACCGCTTATTTTAAACACATCCGTTGCTGTATTTGATTATTCCTGCTGGAAAGTTCCTGCTTTTACTGTTGCTGCTGCTGATGTTGTTCGTAAAGCGTACAATTTTTTTTTTTCAGGAACATCAACAAATACACTCTGTTGTTGATTTTATTTTTCCTTCCAGCATTTAATTGCTTTAAAAATGGATAAATTACAAGACGGCTGATACTTAAGAAACAACAGGCGCAGACAAAACGAACGAATACACACACACACACACACACATATATACATACACACATGCAGACCCATAAAGATACACATTAATGAAATTGTTTGGCAAAGTATTTAGTTGTAATAATTGGGTTGTGGCGGCGATGGCAGGAAGTGATTGTAAGTGGATACGTCAAGTTTGTGGGCGTGAGAAAACACATTTCCTTACACATTTTTTAAGCAACGCATTTAAAATTCAATTTACTTTTAGCTGCGCTGCCCGCCGCTGCTCTTTTTTAATGATGTTTGCGTTGAAGTTTCGTTTTGTAAAATTATTACACGTTTGGCTGACTGGCTGGCATTTTAAGTGGCCTTGTGGTTTTTATTGCTCCTTTGTGACTTAATATTGACAGTAGGAAATATTTCATTTTATTTTGGATATGATAAAATTAATCAGACGTAAACAATTGATTAAATAGTTTTATTTTAATTATTCCACTAACGCAGAATAATTTAATTTCATATTTAAGTGAAAGAAGTAATTTTTATCAAATAATAAAAGAAAAAAAGCGGAAAATATTTTTGCAAGCCCTAAAGATGACAACAACATGAAGGATGGAAGCCTAAGTGATTTCCTTGTGCCGAGAATAATAATAAACCGAAATAAATGGCTTTGTGCAGACAGTCTAGAAAAAATGAAAGCGGGCCGCTGCCAAGCATGTGAAATATGTATGTACATATATCGCTGATAACACCTAAAAATTGGAAAGGTGAAAAATTGTAAATATTCAACTAGTATGATTAAATCGGTGGCCTCCTGGTAACTCGACTAGGCGCCTACACCTTAATTAAAAAAAATTCGTTTTTCAATCCATTCAGTACGTCAAAGGCAAATGAATTTAACAAAACATTTAAAGCAGTACGGTTTTATTACGAATATCGCGCGATTGAAGCTGTGCCTTTCCTCATTTCTTAAAGCCAGTTAAGAAATTTGTCCTTTTTTAAAATGTGTCCCTCTTCACCTCGTATGGAACCTTGTTCGTATGATTTACTGCTTTTAGCTTATGACGAAAAAATAACTAAAAAAAAATAATTAAAAATTTTAGGTGTTTAAAACATGATTTAACAGACTTCTGTTAACGTAATAACATAGCTCTGTTAGAGTTGTAATTCAGGGAGTGCACATTCTAAATGGAACTCTGGTCACATTTATTTGTGGAATAAAAACATTAATGCATTAAAAATTATATATTATATATGGTTTTATGAATTATATTAAAAAAACAGAAAAATTCATTAAAAAAATTTTTTTTTGTATCGTTATAAGTTTCCAGAAAGCTAAAAACTGCAAAATTGCTTACTTTTACATGATGAAGTTCCAGTTTAGAGCAAATAATACATTTTATTTCTTTTGATAACTTTTTGTGAATTTTATTGCGTTTATCTGCTCAAGCGCTAACTTGACAACATTTTTTCCCTCAGCCTTGTAAGCAGAAATGGATGAAATTTTATTTTTCTGTTTAATAATATTTTGTAATCTCAAAGAATGAAAAATTCTTAACGGCAGTTCAGTTCTTCAGCGACTTCCTTAGGAATATTGACTTTCAAAAGTCAGGAAAATGTGTGTAGGAGACTCGGGACTAGATCGAAGATAACAGTTTATATTCCGCTCCAAGAGATCAGTGGAACGTATGTGATCATCTTCTTAGGTTATATTCAGAGGATTATGCACCTCTGTTTACTAGTTAGATGGTCAGCTCAGTAATTTAAACTCCCATTAGAATTGTACTCATGCGTCTTACCTCCCTCCCTCTGTAGCTACATCAGGTGTCAAATTCTGACATTCATGTCACTTTAAAGAAAAAAAAGTGGGAAAATATGGGCTTCAATTATACATCAAAAAAAAAGCTTATATTATTCTTGTGATTACTTACTAGGTTTGCAATTCTTAAAGAAATTGATCAGGATTGAGTTCTGATTGCGTTCTTATACTTCATTATAAATTTTTCTTGAACACAAAAAAGTATAATTTAAACCACATTCAGGGCAGTGAACTCGAATTAGATAAATTTATAATGCGTGTGATTTGTAATGTAAAAAAACTTGACCATTTTATTCTGTTTTATCTGTTCTTGGATCTCTGCAAGAGAAGGGCCCCTCCCCAGAATCCTAGCCTTGCTTGATTAAGAAATCAATTTAATTACAATATATCTTTCAATTATTTTTATATAGAAAGTTTAGGAATATTTAAATATTTCAATACGTCAGATGCCCAATTTTTTTTCAAAATTCTGAAATTTTGCAATTGAAGCCCGTCCAGGCCTAGAAATATTGATTTAACTAATTTTAACTCTTATGTGAAAAAAAACTCTTTGATAATTTTTGATAATAATTTTCAATGTACTCATATGTGTATGTATATAGATTTATTAAATTAATTTTCTTTGGATTATATATATTTTGTTATTAATATTTTTCAATAATTATTTTGTTTAAATACAATTTTCAATAATTCTTTACATATAAATTTGATTAAATAATTTGTTATACATTTTATTGCTAATTGGATCTTTTTACTAATTTTCTTTAATTATCTTAATTATTTTTTTTAATTTCCATAACATAATAAAAGTTTTATACAGTTCATGTTTGCATTAATTAATTTGATTACTTATAATTATTTTGAATACTCGTACTTTATATTTATATACAGTTTATTAATGGGGATTAATTTCCGGTTTTTGTTTTTACGCTAATCAGGTTTACTTTTATCATGAAATTTTAATTTAATTCCCAATTTAAAATTAAATGTTCAAACGCGATTTTACGGCTTTAAATTTAAATTAACCGGCACCGGCTTTCCAGTTGATTGCTTTTATATAATACAAGTTTAAAAAAAACACTAATTTTATGTGAAAGGAAAACATATATGAAATCAGGATCAGCGTTTTTAATCTAATGTTTTCATCTCTTGCACTGCAAGAATTTTTTACAACCATTTAAAAAAAAAATTATTTCAAATTCAGATTTTTAATTCCATTACTAATTCACATTTATTGTAGAATCAAATAAAAATTTAAAATTGTAAATTGATAAATTTTGAGTAGTTTGTAGCTAAAAATATTGGACAAGAATATGTGCTCGAACTTTTCAGAGTGCGCAATTTCAAAATATTCTTTAAAAATATATTTTAATAATATAAATATAATAAAAAATATAATATAAATATAATAAATACATATTTGAAATATATATATCATATATATTTTAAATATAATATAATAATTTTCAAGCTTTACTTGCAAACACTTTTTGGAATTAATTATTTTGCACTGTACTTAACCGTTTTAGAGCTGCAACAAAGAAAACTGCTTTTGGGAACGATCCGAATGTAAATTCTCATTCTTGTATTATAAATATATATAAATACCATATAATAGCCCCTCGATGGTATAGTGGTTAGTATACCCGCCTGTTACGCAGTAGTCAGGGGTGCAATTCCCCGGGGAGCCAGAAGCCAAAGGCCTCAGTAGCCAGTGCTTCTATACATATTGCAATTATATTCATATAATTGTAATAATTGGTAAATAAATAAATACTATATAAGTACTTACTGGATTCCTTTATTAATGTAAGTACTGTACCTACTGAGGCTATGTTAATTTCTTTAAAAGTTTGATACGATTACTTTAAAAATACATTGGAAACGATTTGAAAATAATGAAGAGCTCACTAAGCTTTGTGCGAATACGATTTAGCTTTCAAAGGACTATACTAATGCAAATCTGTAGAATTTCATATGTGACCCCAAGTGGCATGCAATGTGAAAAGGTAAAAATAATTTCGTCGCTCACTTTCAATAACAATAAGAAACCGTATTACATAAAATGTGAAATGCGGAGTATCTTGAATGGCTTTGTGATATTGGAAAGTAATTTCCAATATATTGGAAAATATTTTCCAATATCAAATTGGAAATTTAAAAAATAATTAATTGAAAAAGTTAAAGTCATACTTCCAATTGCAGATGAAGTCTTGAAGAAATACTTCTGAAGGCTCGTGATATAAAAACTTATAAAAGATATTAGTGCTCCACCCTGTGTTGTCTGATACGGATTAAGTCCCATATAGGGAACTTTACTGAAATTATTTAAAGTGTTTAATATTTATCGTACGTGACATTTTGTAAGTGTCAAATATTTTGTTACGATAAGAAGCTCTTCTAAAGAGTCGTGCAACCAAATCTTATTCTTCTTGAGTAAAAATAAATTTATATATAAAAAAAAAATAATAAAAAGGCTTACACATGCTTTTTTTCTTTAAAAATTATAATTTAAGTATCTGATGTATTCGAAATGTTTCCTTTCTACGTTTAATTAATGCCATGGAATTTAAATGTTGGAACGGAAATTTGTCTTCTGTTACCAGAATTAATAAATTTTGATTTTAAAGTGATTCATTTGTTTTAAAAATTAATTAATTAAATACTTGGTGTATTCGTTTTACAACATTTCTATTGTTATCAGTTAAATATATTTTTATTAAAATGGCTAAATATAGTTTTTACGATTTTATGCTCATGGTAACGTAAAAAGTGTAGGTAAAAAATTGAAAAATTCCTTATTTGTTTTAAGAGCTCTGAAATTTTTAAAGTTTTAAAGCAGACATAACATACATTTAGGACCTTAAGCGATAAACTCGGTTCTGAAGTTCCTTATTAAGAGATGGTTATCCAGTTCAATTCCCTGTTGCACTGTTGACAACACGCTTTAAAATAAAGCACCCGGAGTGTATGAGACTTTAGCCTTTTTTAAAATTTTGTAAATTCTTAGCGGGAAAAGTTAACATTTATTATGTTTGTTAAAAAAATAATGAACTTTAAAACAGCTTTTTAAGCTCCCCAGAAAATTTTTTACTGTTGCATTTTTTATTTATTTTGCTTCTTGTTTTAAAGATAAATTGCACGCTTTTTTACCAAAAATAATAATAATAGTGTAAATAAATAGTGTGCGAAACTAGACTTATTAGTGTAGTGCATGTGAAATAACAAAAACAAAATTAAAATTAACTCGAAGACGATAAACAGTGTTGCCAATTTTATTTTTTTTTTCTTTTTGAGTATCTTCAAGCGACACTTTGCTAGTTAATATTCTCTGAAGAAAACCAATAAACATGATTTTAGCACCAGTTTTCTTTTAAAAATTAATGAAAATAAAGTCATTTTAATTTAATTATATTTAACAAAAATACACATTTTACATGAAATCAAATAATTTTTTTTGTTGTATCGGCTTCTTTTATTCCGACTTTTTAAATTTTATTTTTTTTTTTGTTCAAATTTAAATATATTTTTATACAAAAACTAATAATATTAAATTAATTGGGACTAAATAAAGTTTTGTATAGATGGCACAATATTTTTCAGTTATAATTATTACGATATACAGATAAATAAACATTTTCATTTTATATAATTATGCCATTTAGTATTTTTAATTTCTTAATTAATTACTTTAATTATTTTTAAATTTCTGTAATAATTTCCTTATTAACAATATGTTTATATACACTGTTTAATTTTTTTAAATACTTTAATGCAAAAATCAACACAAATCGAATCAAATAAATTGAGGAAAATTATAATTTAAATCTAATTTAATATATATAATTTTTTTTTTATTTTTTATTATTAAGTATGAGTTTAGTATTATTATTATTATTATTATAATTTTTAAAATGCTGGTTTCATTATTGTCATCTTAAATGCTTCTTTCGGTTTGATTTATGTCTTATAAAATCTGTAGTTACATTTTTATATTAATCAGATAAAAAGCAATATAATTAAGAGAACTGAACTCTTGCCAGGCAGAATATGGTTTTCACCAAACGAATACGAGTTAAAAAATTAAGAAGAAGAATAAACAGGAGAAGCTTTAATGAAATGTGAAAAACTTTTAGCGAAATATATTTGATTCTGATGAATAGTAGAAGAGAACAAGGTTTTGCTTGAATTTGGAAATTTTTAAATATTTTTATTTCATATAAAATGGTTGTAGAGAAAAGTGGCCCATAACTCCTATGACATGAGAAAATTTTGTCAAAAAACTTTTGCTTTGTATCAATGAAACTTTTCATTATATTTGTGAACCTCATTTAATTTATAAATGAAAAGTGGCATATGCTAATATTGGAATGTGTGAAAAATGTACAGCACCAGGATATCCACATTTATATAAAAAAGGATCGAAAAACAAAAATTTTTTCTAATTTTTTTACTTTTTTGTACAATAATAAAAATTTTTTTATGGCTTTCCATAACAAACGTTGCAGCAAAAGTTCAAATTATGTTGTTCTCTGCATGGTTGAGAAGTTCATAACATAAATAAATATTTTCATTGTATTTATGAATGCCAAAGAGCGGGGAATGTAAAGAAAAGAAGTAACATTTTTTAACCAAATAAAATTCAAAGAAAAATAACAATTTTATATAAATAAAAACAAAGAAAGAAATGTTTAAAGAAGTTTAATTAATTTGGTAATTCTACTATTTTTAGTAAATTCTAAACTTGTTTACTTCTAAACTTGTATTCACTTCATATAAATATGTGATAAAACGAAACCCGAACCGTCAGTCAATCAAATCATTTTTTCTGCCAGTCGTTAAAAACGCAAATATATAAATCTAAAGTCGAAGGCCGACAGTATTCAGATTGCGGTGGATTTTCTATTGCGACAGTTGCTAGCATTTGGCGGCAGGATATAAGTACTTTTCCTCGCTTTTTAATAGCCTGGAAAAATTATTGCAGGCTGAAACAGAGTGTATTTGACAAGGAATCGTACGACTGAATTTTTCCTTCCGGCCTTCTGTTTTAGTTCCATCGTATGAATTAAAAATTAAACACATAAAGAAACCCTTTCCCCTGCCCATTATGCATCATGTGCAGTCAGTGCCAGACCACTGTGTATTGTAGTCTCTATACTTGCTATATTTATTGACGATTTATTTAGTCCTTTAAGATAAATTCATTTTAAATATCAATTATACTTTTATTGTCAATTTGTGACAAATTTGTTTCTGCATTTTATTCAATTAAATTTGAACCCATACGTGCCCATAAAATATTCATTAAATGATACTTATTATTGTACGAGTAAATATTTGAATTAAATTAAACAATTAGAAGCAATTTCAGAAAAGAAATATAAACTAAAGAGAAAATCCTTAAAGCAGTCTTTAATGAAGTGTTCGAATTTAATTAAATTTTTGAGGCTGAGAGCCTTTTCGCTTGAGTGAAATTTCAATACCGAATTTATTATAGACAAAATACTTCTGAATACAGATTACAAATTAAAGTCATATATTTCCTGTATTAAGTGTGTGTTTACATAAATAACTAAGCGAAATGAATTAAAGAAAATGTCGGACATTTAATACTTATTTCTTGTTATTAGAAGGATTATTTGACTATTTATAATACCGTTCAAGTGAAACCTCATTTAAATTATATTTTAGCTATACACATACATACGCACATACACATATACATATTTATAAGATGTCATGGATTCAAATTATTTCACTTCTCCCGTTTGTATCGGCAGTTGAGAGTGACAAAATAAAAATGGTCAATAATAACTGAAAGGAAAAGTTATTGACATTTTTTTTTGTACATTTAAAAAATGAATCAAAGCCAAATTTTCAGCAAAAAAAATCTAATTTAAATTAACATTAATCATAATTTTTGGGTCAGCAAATAAACAAATAAGGCTTCATTAAAATTCCTTAAAAATTTCAATCATTTTACATAAATCTCATTAACTTGCTCGTTTTTTTTTCTCATTTTTTCTTTTGTAATTTCCTAATCATGAGCATTATTTAAATAACTTTTGCATTTTTCTTATTAAAAAGTTAAGAAAAATTGTTTTAATGTTTTCTTGAAAACCATCTGTCATTTAACAACAGCAAATGTCAAACAGCCACTGGGAAAAAACTGCAAAATATATAAAAATAAACTTTAACAAATGCCTTCTTTCCTGCTGATTCCTTTGTGTTTCTTATTTAATTTATGCAAATTAAATGTTGTACTATCAAACGAATGCTGCAACGCATACATAAACAAATAAACCATCCTGCATATATATGGGTATGTGTAACACACAAACACATACACACACACACACATTGATTTAAACAAACTTTACTTGCACTTGTCGCTCAAAGTTGACATATCAAATGCAACAATTTGTTGCTGTATTTGTTTGTTTGCTTCCTGTCACATTTTACAAAACATTTTTCTTCGCTCAACTGTGTATGTATTTGTAAGTACTTTGTATATGCATGAGTGTGAGTAGGAAAACTTATTTCTCAAGTTATTTGCCAGTAGAAAACGCAAATTCATGCCAACTAACTGATATTGAAATTATTTTTTAAGCATATTTAATATTATTATTCTTATATGTGTTTCCTGGTGAAATTTATTTCATTCCTTGAAAGGAGTCATTTTATACTCATTAATCAGGATCAAGTGGGTTTTTATTATCACGGCTAAGAATGGAATTTTCCAGCTAATTTGCAAGAAAGTCGCTTTTGGTGATATCAAAACAGGCCTTGTATAATAAAAAATTCTAATAAGCTTAAGCTAAAGCCGTCTCCACAGGACTACAATGCATTTACGCGAACTTGACTCCTTTGCACTCACTGTTAGCAGGTTTAAGTGGGGCTTGTGGACTTTTTGAGTAGTTCATGTATAATAATAATTTTAATATTAATTTAATAAAAATATAAAACATATAATCCAGTTGTCGTAGAATTCAAGTAGAATTTGCAAGCCAATATTGGTTTCACTAGGTGTCATAAAAACTTGTCATGTTAATTTTACTATGGGAACTCCTTGGAAATTTGAGATTTTTTACTATTTTGCTAGTAAGTGACCAAGATTGCTACATGAAAATAATAAAAAAAACTTTGAGAGACTCCCAGCAACTGACAAAATTTATACTCTGCATTTGTATTTCAAGGTGCTTTGCACATTGGTAGCCTACTATGGAGTGAATAAGGACATTCTCCGCTGAAAAAAAAAATATAAAACAAAAAAAAAAATGATCATATCTTGAGAAAAATTAATGGAAATACATTATTTTATAATTGTCGGATTTGATATCACACTTACAATTGATACAGCCAACATCACTCTATCCAATGAAATTTTAAGCAAAGCAATTACAAGGTGACTCAAAACTAATTTCATATTTGTTTAGCTGACTACGTGAATACATGCCACACAACATCCTGCTGCCAGAATTATGAAGCTTCTCTGATTACAGCAAAATTCGTACCTGCTAAGTGAACAAGAAATTTCAAGAGGGCGTTAAGAACTAGTCTTGCACCCTTCTTCAAGTTTAGCCGAAAGCGACTTGTGTGGCGTTTTTGCTAAACTTCTATACAAGTTGAGCTTTTAATAACATATTGGAAATGAATATAACTTGAATCTTTAGGTAAATTAAATATTCCTCTGGATTCCGTGTTTTAAAAGCTCGCCAATCAAGTTGGTAATATTTTCTTAATTCTGGTAATTAAAAATTAATATAATTAAGGGATTCGTTAGACAGCTTGTTTTAATTTTCCAAAGGAAAAATTCATCAAACGTTTTTTCCTGGCAATTTCTTGTATTTCAAATGCATTGCAACTTGTTATTGTTACTGCTAATTTTCTAATTTTAAGTAAAGTTGTAAGTCTTCATAATTCATAAATAAAAATATAAATTGCTTAAAAAAGTTTTCCATGTAAGAGTTTTTTTTTTATTCTTTAAAAAGCAAAAAAAAAAAAAATATTATTTACTTCATGTGTTGCCGTTGCCTTGAGGCTGTAAAACAAACATGTTGCAAGCATTTGGAAAATACACTTTCAATAACAAACTTTTGTGCATAAAAGCGAGAACACATTTAAAAAATAAGGAAAACTTACAGGCCTACAGGATAACATTCATTTTGAAAGCAAAATTGAGACGAAGGAAAATATGGTTCAAATCTCGTACAGAATTATTTCAAGGAATTTTTTTTATAAGTTGGAAATTTAATTCTTATGCAACATAAAGAGATGTTTTATAGAAAGAAACATCATGTTGGAAATCAAGGAAGAGCGCTCAGTGTCTTTAGATCAGATTGAGATGACTTTCTACTGATTTCAATTATGTTGATCTACAATTGAAAATTAAAATAATAATTTAATTTTATATTTACATATTTTTTTCTCCTTAAGAATTTAAAAATAAAATACCAAATTCAAATCTAAAGTTTTACAAACAATAAGAAACCCAGAGGAGCAACAAGCGCAAACGAGGCTTCTGCAAAATGATTGAATCAAACAACACCGCTGAAAGGTGGTGTTAATGTTACTCCTTAAAGACGTCCTATTTTATATAATTTTCCGTAAATAAAATATATAGAATTCTCTTATTATTGAATAAAAATTATTTCAAAGCAAAAAAAAAAATCAATTAAATATTTTTATTGGCTTCTTATTTATTTTAATAATTTTAATAATTACAAAATCATTTTTGCTCTTTTCGAAAAGAGTCCTTAAACTAGATTTCCTACACTGAACAGCCACTTTGTTATTTAAATATTCTCATCTATTCTCCATTTAAAATTCATATCCTCTTCCGCTTAATTCAACATAAAAGTATCAACCACAATTATGAATACAACCATAAAAATAATAATAAAAATAATTGTAATGAGGTTTTTACAGATGTAAAATAAGGAGTTTAAAAAACAGAATCTTGTAGAGAAAGTTAGGAAAGTAACTTTTTGGGGCGGTACCTTGATTTCGCAGAAACTCCTTACAACCTGTGTTGACAGTAATAATGATAAAAAATATTTAAATAAAGTTTGGTTATGCCATGCGGTGAAGCTAAATTTATTTGTTGTACACAACGGCAATTTGCAAGCTTTAAAAAAATTTATAAAAAAAATTTAAATCCCGCAACTAAACTGAAATTGCTAAAATTGGAAATAAAATGGTAGAATGACCAATGCTAATACCATTGCTACATAGCTATCTCGCCTGTAGGTCAATCCTAATACCACTGACGGTTTCCTTCAGAGCTTAGAATATTAAATGCAAAAGCGAGTGCATTGAATATGAATCAATTGGCTTGGTAAGCAGTTTCATTCCTCGAAATCTTCTTGATATTGCTTTAGTATATGTTATATGAATTCATCTAATATTAAACCTTAAATAGATGCTGCTGATTTTGCATCAGCTGACCAAATTATGCAACCTGCATTAGCATTGGCATTCAATGCTAATGGGGGAAAGCTATCACTGCCAAAATAAGCTCCTGATTATTCAGTTCATTCACATCCATAGGTGAATGAATAATGCGCATCCTACTAAAGCGGAGATTGCAGGTTCGATTCCTGCCTAGATCCTGGGTATTTTCCTGAGGTCAAACCAAAAACTTTGCAAGTTAAGTTAATTAAAAAAAAGAACAAAAATATTTAAAGAAAATAATTTTATTTAAAAATATGTTTTTTTGACCTTCTTCCAAATTTGCCATGTTTCAATTCTCTCCTGCTCAAGGACCCTTGTTTTTATATTAAAATTTTTAATAAGAAAATTGGGACCTTGAGCGGTATAGAATTAGAATAAATAAAAGTAATTTTAGTTAACACTTTATTTTATTTGTATTATCATTATTTGATATTTCTTTTATACTTTGATGTTTCAAAGTGTACAGAAATCCCAAAAATTAAATTTAACTTGAAAATACAGTGAAATTGATTATTGTAGGATTAGCCAGCTCCTAAGCGCATCTTACCGTTTGCCAATAATAAAAAAAAATTTAAATTTTATTTCAGATAATATATAATATTCTTTTAAAAGTAGGATCAGAACTTTTCCTTTCGTGGTTCCTTAATGTAGTATGAAGGATATTCATAAAATCATTTATCCTCATACTGCATGGAGTCCGGTCCACACAATTGCTTTAACAATCTCATTTCTAGGAATCTTATTTTTTTTAAAAATTATTTGAGAAAGTATAGAATACGATTAGTTGTATTTTCGATGCTAATGTAATGCAAAAATTATTTTAATTTTTTTTTTTTTGTTGAAGAAAAGATTTTGAAAGTTTTACATTTAACTAAAAAGCATTTCCTTTATTAGTTGCATTGTGAAAACGAGCAATGTTTAAGGCTTATGCGCTCTACAGATCGCAAGGACTACACTCAGCCTACTCTAATTTCTTAATCAAATCAATGATTTTATTAAAGCCGAGTATGCCACACTGTATTATGTAAAGGATTATCAAACAATACGAAACAACCAAAAAAAAAAAAAAACCAAAAAAATCAAACACTAACAGCGGAAAAGTGTTGTAAAGCACGGTGAGCATCGTACGGCATCGGTATCCTGACTACAACATGTGTTGTAATATTTAAACAAGATTTGTTAAATTTCACTCACATTTGCCTTCTCTATACTCGTATGTTGTTGAAAACTTTCAATTTCTTTTCCTGTTTCACACACACACACATTTACTTATATCTTTGCCCATTTTATTCATTTATATTTATGTTCATTTTCGTGTTTTTGTCATTTGCTATTCCCTCTGCCAGGACTATAAAATATGTCTCCTTCCATGCAATTTTAAACACTTGTGTCATTTTCAATGAAGACGTATAGAAATATTTCCTTTTGCGGCTGATGATCAACTTGCCTGCAAGAAGAAGTTTTTGTTATCATTGTTGTTGCTGTTGCTATTGTGCTTGTTATTGTTGTAGTTTAGTAGACAAAATATAATAAGAATGTTGTAAAGGATATTTAATGGGTTTTTTTTATATAATTTCTAAGGCTGTGGCTGGAACACAAACTAAAGCTCAAACATTGAGTTAAAACAGCAAACGTGCATGTGCACATGCATGCGCGAAATATCACACAAAATTATTAAAAAAAACAGTATTCAACAGCCTGTCCTCAGATATAAAATTTTGTGTCTCATTTGGATTCTTTTCTCAGCGACGTACAAAAATAATTTTTTAATTGCCAATGTAATTAAAATATTACGCAATTTTATTAGTAAAAAGGAAATGATTGGTTTGAGGATATTGTGACATCCTTCGATATTTTGTGACTAAAATGTTATAAGTGAATTGCGGCTTTACGCTAAAGAATAGATACAATAAATCACAAACTTTTTATACATCATCATTTTTTTCTTTTCTAATAATAATTTTATTTAAATTAAACAACATATTTTTATTTATTTCAAATCTGATCGCAAATTCAGATCGCCAGTACTTTTCAAGGACATTTAGTAAATTTTAAAAAGGGCTGTGGGGACTTTTTATAGCTGCCATAAATTCTGCCATTTAATTAATGGAATTTTTTTCTTTTTGCATTTCTTATTTTATTAGTTTAGCCAAATCTTTCTTTAAGCAGCTTTCTTTAAAGCTTTACTGTAAACATTAATTGTCTATTGATATAATATGATATAATTAATAGAGAAAATGAAATTCTTCATACGAAATAATTTCAGAAACATTTTTTCATACATTTTAGATCAATTTTTATAAAAACAATGATAAATAAATACAAAACAAATTTTACTTTTTAATAATTTATTTTACAATAATATTATTTTTTTTTAATTAAATATTTCAGGAGTTACCCCACATAACGAAGGAGTTGCAAACAGCTTATCTTATCTTAGCAATTTTTCGTAACCAGTGGCCTGGACAAGGCCACAACTAAGAAAAGGTAAGCGAAAAAGAAAAAGCTTTTCACTTTGGAAATTATATAAAATTAAATTTAGGGAAAAATTGAAAATTTATTTATTTCATTACCTAAAAATTTCTAGTTTAAAAATTTATATTGGAAATGTGGGAAATCCATTTGGAAAATTTTTTAGAATAGAAAATATTTCTATGCAGTCGAATTAGGGTAATCTCAGAAAACCTAAAGCTTTACAGCGTTTATAGAAGAAAGCTTCAATAAACTATTGCTAACACCGAGACTTGCAAAAACGGAAATAAATAAATTTACTGCAAAAGTCACAAAATAGAAAAATAAACAAAATTATTAAATAATTAAATAAATAATTTTAAATAAATAATATAAATAATAACAAATAAATAATAAATAATTAAATAAATAATATTCAAATATTTAACGATTAGTGGCCTAACAAAAAAAAAAAACCTGCAAACGACAAAAATTAAAAATGAATAGATTCTAACAAAGCGAAAGGAAAAAAATGTTTATTAGGAATAGGCTCCACCGTTTATTCCAATCGGCCCCAAATCCTTATAGTGTGACTTATGCTTTTAAGAAAATTTATTGAAAGTTTTCCCACACACTTTTTTAATTATGCATTGCAACACCTTCTGATTATTATTTATGTGTATAACCGATGCGACTTGTAAGAAATCTAAGGCCAGTATTACATTTGCCTACTAAGAATTTTATGCGCAGCTGGCCACCAAAGGCGAAGGATCTTTAGCACAGTTAGTTTATCGTATTCATTAAATTTGTCAATAGAGGAATTATTATTGCGAAAACGAGCAGAGGTTCGGAAACAGAAATTTTTATATTCTTGAAAAAAATATTTTGTTAGGAGAGGGTGTGCTTTAAGGGGAAGGATTTTGAGATTTTGAGTGTAACACAAACAGAAAGTCCTTGAGCACAATTAATATCGCACTGATAATATATAACTTGGTGAAATATATTACATTGGTAAATATTTATGAAAAAAGAAGAAAAATTGTATCTGAAAGTTTGCTTATTTCATATTTCTTACTGCCATTTATTTTATTTCGAAATAAATTGTTAATATTGTTAATAAATTGTTAATTGTTTTTTTTTTCTTTTTGGCAAGAGGTTCTTACGATTTAATTTCTTACAACGAAAAATCTTAAAATACAAATGAGAAATAATTCAAAACGAAATAAAGTTAAGTTGGTTGGCGTGCTCCATAAATTCTTGAGATACTTTTTTAAAAATAAAAGAAAATAAATGAAAGTTACATTTACAAACATTTAATTTTTATTTTTTACGGAAACGAATATTCACAATTTTAAGCTTCTGTACATTTCATTCTATACATGTTGATTGATTTTAAATATTTATTTAAATTTTGGTATGTCGAGTTGAATTTACAATGCCGACATGGTGTTTTAAATTTAAATTTTTAATAATCTTGAGGCCAGAGCTGCGGCAGTTTAAAATTCGAATTGCTATTCACACACAATCAGGGTCCAAATCGTCGTATACGTTATCTGAAGTCGTTACCATAGATATAGAGTAACTTTTATCGAATTATAGGATCGTGGCATTCGCTAAAAGTTTGTGGGTCGGCAAACATATGATTTTGCTCTATTACAAAGAAGAGAGATGTCTTACAAATTTCTCTTTCAACGCTATCGAATACTGCAATCCGCTAAGTCCATACATCACGAAACTTCATTCGATACGAAAACTTATTCGATCATATATTTCACGATTTGGCTTCACGTAAATAAAATTTGCTTTCATTATCTATATACGAGTATATATTTGTTAATAATATTTATTGTAAAACTTTAATTAAAGCAAAAATTATTTTTTAAACAAATCAAAAGTGGCCACCAGAAAACAAATTTTTTTTAAAAGAAGGACTCGTCTATCTCGTATGCCACAAAGCCAAAAGAATAAATTAGTGAGTTTTGTGCAGTCCACTAAATATATTAAATATCCATATATGTGCTTATATTATTTTGTTTTACTTTCATAATATTAATTATAAAAAAATTATTTTCTTACTCTACGAAAAACAAAAACCAAAAAAAAATTTTTAAAAAAATTTTTAAAAAAATTTTAAAAATAAAATAGAGCTGTTTTGCTTAAAAACAATTTAATTATAAACAATAAAAAAAAAAATACTGAAAGAAATTATTTCAAGATTTTGTTTATCAGAATACATACAGAATATATTTTTATACAGTTTAGTTTTTTAGTTTATAAATCCGTTTCCTTTAATTTATTATTATTACTATTAATTTTATACGAGGTGTTATTCAATTATTTTCAGTTTTTTTTTTCAAAAGTGTCTGATATTGACAACATATATAACAAAAATGTGTACCATCATAACAGATATAAATGCAAAAATCGTACATAGGAAATTTGAAAATAATGGTTATTTTTTGATCACACCTCGTATAGACAGAATCTATTTTGATTTTCTTTTTTCTTTTTACAATATTTAGTAATCAATATATGCAATAAAAATTAACATTTGTTTTTTAAAAAATAATTTATGTTTTAGAAATTTATATCAAGAAGGCAAAAATTTACGAAAGTTCTAAAAAGAAATTACTTAAACATAATAAAGTGGCAGGTGGAATGTGGAATAAAATAAAGGAAACAATTAATTCATATTTTAATTATTAATGTTTTTGTTTTTGGTATAAAAATATTCAGACAATGATAAAATCATCAATAGTTAATGATAATTCAATTTTCAGTCCTTAAATTTTATGTTTTTTCCCCCATCATTTGGAAAAATACTGATTACAGTGGCGCAAACCACTTTAAATGCCTTTCTTTGCAATACATTTGCCAACTCAATATTAAAATTGTACCCCCTTAATACTCATGCATTTCTTTATTCTTTAATTTAAATAAAAACTATTGAATTTTGAAGCAATTTTAGAGTTATAAATTCCCAATAACAAACTAAAAATTCACAGAATTGCCACAACAATGAATTAAAAGCTTCGATACACTGAGTTTTCTCGACTGATTTCAATTAAATGTTTTAATTAAACAATAAGAGAATAAAAAAAAAGTGTTTGTGACAGTAACCAAAAGCCGACTGCTCGTAATATTATCGTTTGATCTGTACAACTATAATTATATTTTCTCATTACTTTTTATTATTTTATTTTTCTCTTATTAAAGGACTATAAATATGAATGTGTGTATGCATGTGTGTATGTTTATATTCGTAAACAACTTTTTTCTTATTAATTGTTTGCATGCAACCTGCAATTTATCTAACACAATATGTAACAAGCAACATTTTTATTTATTATCTAATAATTTGAACATTTATAAGCTCCATAAATAGAACCGTTTTAGAAATATTGCCGCGATATCAAAATTTTGTAACAATATTAAGACAAAGTGTGGCACTAGAGCTTGTAGGCTAACAAGGACTAAAGCCTGTGAAGAGAACATTAATAATTTAATGAAGGCACTTAAAAGAGCTGAAAGTATTCTAAGCCATTGATAAAGGATTGTTTCACAAGAGAGACAGCATTGTAAAATATTGTAAATAATTATATAATTATTCTAAAGGGTGTCCAAAATGGAGGTGTCATTTTAATTTTAGGAAGAAAATGATTTTCTTAAGGTATTAAGAATAGTTTTATTTTCGTTTTTTACAACCAAGTTTCGATTAAAAATGGAAAATTATTTTCTTCAAGTGGCCGCATACTGGCTCGGGTGACCCAAATTTTTGGTTTTCACGAAACTGTTGTTAATAGTTGATATCGGATCGATGAAGTTTGTTCTAAAAATGATTTTTCCAATATTAAAAAGTTTTTAGATTAATTTTATCTGAAAACACAAAGTAGTGAAATTTTAGTAATGAATTCCAGGGCTCCGACTGGCCACGCCTTCAGAGCAAATTTTTTAGTTACTTCCAGTAGAGAATAGTTGAAATTTGGACCAATTCGCATGGCATCATAATTATATCTGATTACTCATGTAATATGTTCAATTGACTATCCTGTTCCAATAAACATTATCAAAATGTGGATGTTTTGAAGAAAATTATTGCCATTTGCCATAATATTGTTATCAATCGGGCAAGTATAGAGCCATAACAATCTCAGGATTGTCTAATTTTGCTATCATGTACGATTATTATAATGTGAGCACAAGATTGATTATCACGGTCAGAATAAACGGATTTTTTATTGACACATTGACGAAATGTTAAATTTTAAACGGCCCAAAATTCTGTACAATACAATTATGGAGGATATAATGAACTCGACTTGGCCGAATATGTCTCCTTCAATTTTCCATTTATTTTATTATTCATCATTTGCAACTTTACGTTCTACGTAAAATTTATTTTATTGCATTTTTTTAATTTTTCTTTATTTTCTTGATTTGTTCTCTCACTGTGGTGCAAAACTGTACAATGTCGGTGTTGTTGACGGAGCTGATGGTATTGTCGTTGTCCTTGTTATTTTTGTTTTCATGGCGGATGCCTCTGCAATTGTTTTTCTTGCTGCTGATGGTACTGCCACTGTTGTTGTGTATTATAATAAATTCCAACAAAATGTTGTGATTAAACTGTACAATACTGACAATAAAACTATTAAATACGGCCAATGACGGTGAAAAGACCAACATAAAGGGCAAAAGCAATGAAAATACCGTAAAGGCCACTTAGTTGGCGTTGCAGACAATTCTTGCAATGTCTGGTGATATAAGCGGCCTGAGGCTGGAGCAGATGATGACGTGATGTCATTCCTGTCCATAGCCCCACCACGAACTTCCGTTTTACTAAAGTATGTAGGTTTGCGCGTAACAACGTTGCTATTGCTTATAACGCCAGGTAGGCCATTAATGCCGCCCACACCACCACCTGCCGTGTTTGCACCAAATTCAAAGGAGTTGCTCAAAGTGTTGTAGTGATGTCGTCCTCCATTAACAGCATCCAGACTGTGAGGCTTATGAGTGCCATGTTTATGATGGTGGCTGTTAGAATTTACACCATTGCTGGCTCCGCCGCCATTTGACGTGTAATAAACATTCGGTGTTAAGGGCGGCAATGGCAAGTCGCTGTCATCAAAATCTTCAGCCGAGCCATAAAGATCTTCATCATCCGGTTGATATGTGACGCGTAATTGTTTTTGTTTTAATATGTCATTCGTGTCAGCATCTCCGTTACTGCCATGTTTATTAACTGGCGTTTTACGACTTGGTCCCGGGATTTCTATTTAAAATATACAAACGAAAGCAATCATACGGACATACATAAGAAAATGACAACAAAATAAAGCAATATTTTTGTCATATCGCAGCTCCGACAAGATTGATTAAATTGAATTGATTATAATCTCTTCTCCACTTACCATAAAGTCTTATGCTGCTGTCCACTTCGCCCAGCGAGTTTTTGGCAATGCAACGGTATGAGCCAACATCTTCTTTTTGGAATTTCCGTACAATCAGTGTCATTTTCGTCTCATACATTGATTTCGAATTTTCTTGAACGTGATACTTTAATGATGAGACAATCATTTCACCTGTCGTAAAAAAATTATAAATAATTATTGATATTTACTGAAAAAAATTAATGCAATTTTTCTTTTTAATTAAAAAAAAAAATTTAATGAAGCTTTAACAAAATTTGAGTTTTAGATATTTCCCAGAATTACTTATGCTATTATAATCAATTAAATGAGAAGCTTTTCTCTACATGGAGTGATCTGTCTTCTCACTCTAATTGCAGTTGTAGAAGGCAAATGTTTAACAACATGTGATTCCAATTTCCCCTTCAAAGATCCCTAGCTCAGGCAACTAATACGAACTAACCATACTATTGCTAAAAGGAACCGATGCTATGACTTTTTATCGTCAACATTCTAGTAGCAATTAACTCATGATATAATAAAATACTTGAGGAAAATTTGCAAGTTTTTTTTTCTAAGTTTATAACTGGCGACGGTAGGAATCGAACTCGCTATCTTAGGAATTTTCTGTTGTTTCACACTTAAAATTTTCGATATCTTTTTAAATGATGGCAGCAAAATATCGAAGATGGCCTCTAGGAAATGATATTATTCTGTATATTATGCAATCGGATTGGCCAATGAAATTTTTCCAATTTGTCGCATAAAGTTTGCAGTTTATTAAATCTTTGTCAAATAAAAATTCATACAGTTATGGGTTTTAAAACTTAATAATATTAAATTTTTTAGATAAAAATCAAAATAAATCAAAACCGACAACCTTATAAGCACCACAGATAGTTTATTGCTATTTTACATCCACGGCTATGTTATTCCAAGCCAACTGCAATCATACAAATGTATTTAATATATATAGAGTGCTATATAAGATGGTTACAGAGCTTTCAAGTTACGGGAAAATATCAGTTAGGTTTTTTTTTTTTATTTTTAACCAAATTTTCCTACAAAGATTTTGGCTTGTCCGCAGGAAAACACCCAGGCTCTAGGCAGGAATCGAACTCGCGACTTCCGGTTTATTAGGCTGAGCATTATTCACTCGCCTAAGGAGGCACCCTCGCCTGCTTGTATTTCCAGCATTTCTATCCGCAAAACATGACTAGTAAGCAGAGTCTTATTGCCCCTAGTAGTTTTAGCTTTACCTTTATAGCAAATAGTGCGCTACTAGTCAACGTATTTAATACATCGAATGGTAATTTAGTTCTCCTATCAGTGACAGGCTGTTTGTACCTATTTTTTTTTTCGCAATTTCCCATATTATCCTGATAGGGATCTAAGCACAATCTGGCTCCTACCAAGTTGTAAGACTTTGCTTCCATTCAGATTTCTAAAATCGATCTGCATTCAAGATTTGAAAGCCATTTGACTTACACACACTCTCCGTCATTGTAAATATAAATTGATAATGCCGGCTCTATTATCTTAATGAAAATTAATGTCAACGCACATTTAAGTTTGTGTATTTTGAGCAAAACTTAATTCGTTAAAAGCAACCAGCTAACCAATTCATTTCTATGTGCAGTTCCTCTTAACCCTAGTTAACATTCCATTTAGATCCCCACAAAATATATTCCCATTGTTATTGTTGTTGGTCTACATACAGCTCACAACATATATATATATATATACATACATACAAATTTATATTTACTCATGAATTTAACATTTGGGGGTTTTTTATATTCCCTCATATTTTTCTCCTCAATTTGTTATATTGTTCTTCCTATATATTTTGTATAATTTTCTTTTAAGTACTTTTTTCCCATATTTTACCACTTAAGTCTGGTTCATTTGCTTGAAGTGCTCAGACATACATGTTTACATGCGTACAAATATAGTAGACATGAATAGTTTACAAGTCATACGTAGTCACTCACATACATGGATGTAAGGCAAGTTCATTCTTAGCAGAAGGGATAGAAAAGTGGTACTTTTTGTAGTCGCATACTTCTGAATATGTACTTGTTAGTGAATTCTTACTTAATCTGATCAATTCATATTCATATATTACTCTCGGTGTAAATGAATACGTCTTAAATATGCTTTAAAATAAATCAATTACGATATCTGGCAACAGAATTTTAAAAGAGAATTTTTCCAATTAAGTAACTTAGCAATAATCGATGATGATATAAAATATATTTCTTTAAAATTTCACAATTTTTTTTGGGGCCGGCAGATACTAACTGTCCATTTTTCGCCAATAATGTAATTACAAGTACAAAATGTAAATAAACAAAAGAGTAAATTTTATTTTACATGTAAAAATATTTCGTTATCTCAATAATATAATTACAAGTCAACAGTGTAAATAAAAAAAAGAATAAATTTTATTTCACATGTAAGAATCTTTCGTTATCTCAACAATAAAAATACAAGTAAAAATCCTTCCTGGCCTCAATAATATAAACAAAAGAATATTTTATTACAAGTACAAATTGTAAATAAACAAGTGAGTAAATTTTATTTTACATGTAAAAATCTTTCGTTATCTTAATAATATAACTACAAGTCAACCGTGTAAATAAACAGGTGTATAAATTTTATTTTACATGTAAGAATCTTTCGTCATCTCAACAATATAAATACAAGTAAAAATCTTTCCTGACCTCAATAATATAATTACAAGTAAAACATGTGAATAAACAGGTGAGTAAATTTTATTTTACATGTAAACAAAAAATAAACTAAATTTCATTTTACTTGTGAAAATCTTTCGCTTTCTCCATGGATGGATTTTGTAAGGATAACTTGTTGTCCTAGAAGACAACCACTGAAAAGTGTACAAAACTATTTACTGGTTTATTTTTCATGTACACTGAAAAATGTTTATTAAAATCGCTACCTCTTATTGTCTTTCTTTAAAATTAAAATGGCACTGGACTTCCAAAATTATAATTACATAAATATTAAATAAAGAGTGTCCCCAATGATTTCTATAAATAAAATCAAAATTTTCCATTTTACTTTTTATGGTTTAAATTGGTATTAACAAGCCCAAGACGAATTTACTAATTATTTATTGTATGTGTACGAGTGTGTGTATGTGTGTGCGTATTTGTCTAAAAATATTTGTTTAGCAAATTATATAATTTAATAATGTAATGTTGCCACACCAATAACCATTTTATATTCTTTTTATTATAATTATTTGTAATAAAATTTCTATAAAAGTACTATTTGTAGCATTTTGCTACCAACTCCATTTTGCGTTACTCGTACATGTACATTTAATGTAAAAGAAAGAACAACTGCTGGAATTGCGGATAGACAATTCATATAATTTTCGACCAAATCATTAAGTGGTTCTGTTGCACTTACATAAACCCACATATGCATACGAGTACATGCCTACAGCCACTACTACATTTTATGAGCAACGTAAAAATAATAAACCAACAACAATAACAATAGATACAATACAATGAAAACAACAACACCAAAAGCAACAATAATAAATAGCAACACTAATAATCATCTTATAATATAAATACTCCTTATATGATTAAAAGAGGGTGTGTGTGTTTCAGGAGTAAACATTTGAGTGAGGGAAAGAGAGAGAGAGAGAGAGAGAATTGCCTAGAAAGTTGTAATGAAAAACGAGCAGCTTATTCGCGTTGCAAAAACATTTTGAGTCCAAGTGAGCGAACAAGTATTTCGTATAATGAATAACACGATGTAAGGAACCATAATACAGAGTTTCAAAAGTATTAGTTTATCAGCAATAAACTACTACGATAAGCGACATCTCAATCACTTTTTTTTTAGGAATTTCATTTATTCGGGCTTAAAGTAAAATATTATTTGGAAAAGAATGGCACACTCATCTGGCAGTCACTGCTTAAATTCTTAAGTTCGTCAACTAAAAATAGCACAGATCGTGTTTTCGTGTGTCTTACGTTAGTGAGCACCATACCAGTTGCCATCCCCAGTATTTCATTTTATTTTATTTTATTTTTATTTCTATTAGCAAATTTCAAACCTTAAAGCCGCAGCCACACCGCTCTCTATATCTTCTCCTGGCCTTGTCGTATTCTTGGAAATATGTATGGATATTTATCAGTTGCTTACACAATGCAGCCTAGCGATTTGAGCACAATATTTGTAAACCACAATGTTCAGTGGCCAGATTGTTAATTCATCTGCTTGAGAACAAAAACTTTTTTTTCCAATATCTCACATATCCATATACTGTTTTACAGATACTGGATATAAAAATAATTATTAAAATGTAATTTTCTGACTCTTTTTAAAGGCTTAAAGTTATAAAAAATGGTTTTACATGTATGCGAGTGCACATACATCATTTTAAATATACAATTTCTAAATTCGGGATTTGTATCGGAGTGCTTATAGCCTACACTTAGGCGCAAAAGTATTGTAAATTTTGTAATAATTATTATTTTTGAAAGAAACACAACATTATTTTTTTTTTAGTTCACAGGATCATCGATGTTTACAAAAAATAAGATAACAACAATTCGTACATTCTGTAATATTACACCATTGTAGAAAACTTTTCGGGGAAATTTTGAAAATATTTAATGGCTAGTATGGCATCCCTTGCTATCGAAAAACTTCTTGAAGTCCTTTAGAAATCGAACATACTATATTTTTTCTTACTTCTGAAGAAAAATTCCGCATTCTTTTTTTTAAAAAGTTTTCAACTGTAAAATGGATGTAGCTGAATGGATCCATAAATGTTCGATGGCATTTAATTTTGGGGATTGTGGTTGATGAGGAAGCTTTGATTTTACATTGTAAAGTAGCCATTCTTTCAGAAAACCTGAGCTTTGCTTTGTTATCGTGCTTAAATATAAGGTTATTTATAAGATTTAATTTTTCTACACTCTTAACGTTGATATTACAAAAAAAAAAACCCCCCCCGCTTACCACGATCCCACAAATATTTAGCAAATTTATATACTAAAGGTCCTGCCAAATATTTTCAATTAGGATTTAAGAAAATTCGTTTCTACCCTAAGTAATATTATGATTTAATGAAATGTTGACATTGTACGTACAATTTGGCGACTAAGTGTATGTATATAAGGAACATTGTGTCATTCCATCTGTTTGAATTTATTTATAATTTTTCTTTTTACTAAATAAGAATCAGAAAACGCATGAAATGCGAAAAAACTTTCACAGAGAATACGAATCCACCGCCAAGTAATTAATGGTTTTTTCCCCACTTGCAATCCCACTCTCAAAGTTTTATCGTTTTACAGTTCTGCTTAATAGTGATACAAATTGTTGTTTATTTAATTGCAAGTGCAGATGAAGTGTGATTGGACTAATCGTTGTAGTTGTTGTATTACAACAATTTGATTAATGCAATTTTCGACAAGTTGTAACAAGATAATGCAGCCAACAAGGTATTCACTCATTTATAAATATAAAGTGAATTTATTGGGACAGTCCTGAAGTATGTTTTATATATCGTAGAACATGAGGAAATGTTAAACGGGGTTTAGAAAAATGAAGAGAAATTCTTTAGCCTACGGAAAATACTTCTATCGTCAAATACAAAGCATAAGAAATTTCAACGGTTAAGGTTGCGAGGGCCTTTTAAAACATTTTTCAGCGCTTTTGTTGGCAGTTATGAGTGTCACAATAAAATAAATGATTGACGAACTCCTAAAAAGGTAAATATTTATCCTGCAGGAAACATCAGCACGATGTGTAGACGTTCACAACTTGAGCGTAAATGGAAGCAGAGGATCACTAGAGGATTTAAGTAAGTCTTGTCAACTCTTTCGGTATTTTTCTGAAGCAGATGTCGTTAATGGAAATTCATATTTCAATTCAAACACTGAAAAATGCCAATTCATAAGAAAAATTTTTCTTGCCAAAAAGGCCTCAAATATTATTAGAGAAAGTGCTGACTGGGAGACATTTGTCGCTGGTTTATTTGAGCATTTCTACAAAAGCTGGGAATGGTTTAATTTCACTCCGCCCCTGTTTTTATGTAGATGTTAAATCTGAAGAGCAGCATCTTCTAATTAAAATATCATGAGATGAGACTTTTTTTTATTTCCAAGATATCTGGCATTAACATCAGAATATATTTTTTAGCATTGGTTGTACCATACCAGTTCTCGTTAAGTCTGCAATGTGTTCTAAATGTGTTAAGGCAAGGACACATTCATTTCAAACGCAACATAATTTTCATGTGCCAAATTAAATAATCGCTCAAACGACTGAGCTCGAGAAAAAGAACGTGCAAAAGGATGTCAAGCGGCATATTTAAAACTACGAGTATTAAAGTGATTTTTACATATTGCCTCGGCACCTTCTGGTGAAAATGGCTATAAAATCTAAAAATAACTACGGAATGCCAAAAAGTGCCATAAAACGTTTCATGTTTCTCCTGCTGCAGTTAAAACATAAAATATTTTAAAGCTTTTCTCTTAGCACTTGTACGAAAGTGAAATATATGTTTGCCGGCGTGTCTGTAACTGGAAATTGTTTATGTATTGTGTTTTCATCAGCCGGCACAGATCCGCACTTGTATTTCCATACACTCGCACACACACATAAGCAAAGCCTTAAACATAAATAGTTTTGATACACAAACTTACCAGTGTCCTTAATCCAGTAGTTAATTGATTTTGGCGAAGCCTCAACGTGACATTCAATTTGAACATCAGTACCAAGTGGTGCACCGACTAATTGATTTGGTACTTGAATAACAGGATGAACTGCAAAAAGGAAAAAAGGAGAAATAAGCAATAAAACAACACACAACAAAGATATAGACATCGTCAAACTGATTTTTTAATGCAGCGGCACTTTATTAATGCTTATAAGCTAAATTGTTTATGATGAATATAAATTATATGCCCACTAGTATGAGCAAAGGAAAACCAGCTAAATAAACAATTCGTCGTTAGTTTTCAATATTTTTACTTTTTCTGTGTACGAGTATTTTTAATAAATTATTTTTCAATTGGAAAATAATTATCAAGTTGTTAAAAAAAAAAAAACAAAAAATTAACACCTAATGAATCTTTTATTCGCTTTTCTGCTTCATTTTATTCGTTTAGAAATTAATTTTGTATTAAATATTATTTTTCAAATTTTATAAGCTTTTAACACTTTCCTGTTATTCAGAAGTTCTTTTAATGTCTAATAGATATTTTATTTGCCTGCAATGCAGCCACCTACAATGAGCACTTTAAAATCTATAAAAAATATTTTGGTTTATATTGCACAGATTTTGTGCAAGGATAACTAATACAAATTTTTGCACGTTGCCATACGTTTGCTTCAAGGATCGACGATTAAAATAATCGTTTGTAATCAAAAAAAAAAATGAATAGTTCTGTGCAACATATAAAAATGTTGATACTTTCTGTATTTCTGTAAAAATGAATAGTTCTGTGCAACATATAAAAATGTTGATACTTTCTGTATTTCTGTATATATGTATATAAATATTTTTTTTTATTTTTTTGTAATAAAACAAGATTATTTTTTGAACCATGTTTGAAAGTTTTGCCACAAAAATGTGTAAATACAGGGTTAGGTGTATTGTGTAAAGTGTTTTTGAATTTTAAAAAATGTTAAGAAAAATATTATTATAGTTTGGGAATTAAAAAATTATTTATAAATTACATATTGATATATAAAATTCATTTGCTGTGTTTACAGAAAAATGTTTCGTATTCTTTTTTCGAAATTCTTTAGTTGAGGTCGGACCAGCTTAACCATTTAACAAGCATAATAAATAACGATATAAAAAAAATGGTTTTAAAATGTCTTTCAATAATGCATGAAAAAGATAATCGTAGCGAATAATAATTCGATTTTATTATTATTAAGTTGGCGTTTTTTTTTAAATTTTTAAAATTTTTTTAAATTTTTCAACACCAATATTTCTTTTGTAAAGTTAGAAATACCGGCTATTTCACAATTTGGAAAACTTTTATTAATCTCGTTATCGAACATGTCAAGAGAAACTACAGAAATTATACAAATTCAAACAAATTATTATATTATTATTATTTGTATAAATAAATAAAAAAATAAAATCTGAAATATATGTACTAAGTGCTCATCTGATGGTGAAGAGGGGAGCAGTGTTGCATAGCTTAGTGCTATAAGAAGAGAGTTGCTGCAACAGTTTAATATATTTACTCGCTCCCAATATAATTGGTATACAAGGAAATGATTTTTGTGTGTGTGTAGGGATGTGCGTGCACTTATAGGATTATGCTAAAGATTCTGAAGACACTACCGATTAAATTTTATCCCAGTCCTCCGCTTTATCTTATTAGCAGCACTGTGGTATCCTATTGCCACAGGATTGGATTCTCTTCTAAAACTTTTACCATCAGGCTGAATTAAATGCTATTCTTAACTTTTTATCTGCATTTTGTTGGTAAATATGCATCATAGTAAAATAAATATATATAACTAAATTTTTTATATAGAACAAACTGACTTCTTGCTTAAATCCAGAAAACAACTATTTTAATAATAAGATAATAACTGAAATGCTTACTATCGATGTTTAAAATCGAATCATTCGGACAAATTGTGGATGATATAATATGGCTGCCTTAGGAGGCGTAGGCATAAAGAACATTCTACTAAACCGTCAGTCGCGAGTTCGATTCCTGCTTAGGCCCTGGCTATTTTCCCAACAGAAAACACACACACACACACACTTATATGTTATAACTTCATACGATATTCTTTGAAAGAAATTCGAAACGATAACGACACTCATAATAAGGCCTATTGCTAGGATATACGATATCCTTGCTTTTCAAAAATATTACTCATATTTAAACCCCTTGCCTGCTACACGTGGAATTAGTGAGAAAAAAAACAACACAGCCGTAAAAATTAAAAAAAAAATAGTATAAAAAAATATTATAAAAAAAAACTATAATAAAAATGAATTTAATTTAAATGTAAGTAGTCATGGGAGGAACAGGTTTTTTTTTTATTGGAATTCATTTGTGTCTGGCGAGCTACTCCTATACTCCAGTGGGTTTTCAATACTTTTTAACAAGATATAAGTTGTATTTTATTTATTTTTTGTTGTTGTTAATATTTTGTAATGAATTTTATTCCCTATAATATTGTAATTATCTAAAATTTTTTTTTTTTATTTTTTCTTAATTGGAAATAATTTTAAATAGCGCAAGAATAGATGGTAAAAATGTGTTTTGCAACAGATAGTGTTCCAGTCCAGCATCTTTTCACTCTAAGCAAGAAATATTATTAATTTTCTATTAAATATTTTAACTAAATAAAAAATATTAACCCAATTTATTGCAATAAAACTAAAGTGAATCAACAATTAGTGACAAAAGAACATTTTCCAAGTGTGGATAGCACCTTCCATACAAATAAAATGTTTATCATCGATATATATGTATAATCGAATCACTCAGAGTAATCGTGAACGAAGTCATATGTCAGCTGTTTGAGTATATTTTGTAAGAATTTGAATATGTAAGCCAATTGAAACTGCACAGTACTAAATTTGGGGGAAGTACCAAATACAATAAATAAAAATTAAACTGCTTTTGAAATTTTCATTAGAAAATTAAATGTGGAAAATGTCAATTACCTGCCTATACATGACACTTGTAATGAATAGTAAATATATCGATGTACATATTGCGAAATTTATTACGTATTTGTTTTGCTTAAGCTTTTTACATACAATAGATTACGTATAACAATTACGTAATCAGCTGAGCTGACAATACCACCAAGTTATCTGAGCGAGTCTATTGGCTATAAGAAGCTCTTAAAGTTCTTTGTGTAAAAAGCATATTTGAAAATTGTTTGCGTTTTCTAAATAGTGTCGTATGTGTTAAAACTTTTTTGGTCTAAAGGCCAGCATTTCCAAACAGTTGTCATGTTATGCTCATACTCCCACAAACCGATTGAGAGTTTTAAAAAATGACAGAAAGTTCAACATACACAGATATACTGCACATTGCTTTGTATGAATGTATGGCAAATAAATTTATATTTAAATGAGAATAAAAACTATTCTTTATAAAACGAAATTGCAGGTGACTGAAGAAGGATATGATTTGCAAAACTAGAGTTTACTGTATAACAGAGAGTGCAAATTTTATATATATTGTAACACATACCACAATCGTTTTGGCCAATGAAATTTTCTAAAGACTTGATTAATTAATAATCAATTGATAAGTTTTGAATTCAACCCTTCCATGGAACTGAACTGTTTTCACTGAGACGATTATTTTAATTATTTTGGCTTTAGATTTTACAAAAATTGTTTGACTGCACGTCAATTTGAAGCAACATTTTAAACGATGAACCGATTACATTGGAGTTCTTTTTGTGAGCCAAGTTTTAATTATATTCAAGGATCTTTGTTTACACAAAAAGAGCTTTTTACTTCCGGTAAAGAGCTTTTGCCTCAAATAAACTAAAGAAATATATTTTATTAAATTCCTTTGTTTCTAAATAAAATTTTCCTTTTGTAAGTCATGTTTGGAATAAAATTATCTTTAACCCATTTAAGGCCACAAACTTATTTAGTAAAAATTGCTTTGGAAGAATAGTGTAAATGAGTAGTTTGTTCTTTTGTTTTCTTTTGCTTGTAAGTAACCCACTGTGCCAATCATTATTTATAGATAGATAAAGATCCGTAAATGGATATGTTACATTTTTCTTTTTTGTTTCTTAGCATCCGTAATCTGATTTAAATGGGTTAATACTCAGACTATTTTGTATTAAAATGATACATTTTTAATCCTTTTTAAAGGATTAAACTTAATTTAGTAGCGAAAAATGTTGCAGTGTCTAAAAGTAAAAAATATACCAGCAAATGGGAAAAGCTCGCATAATGACTTCACATACAGCCGCTCCGAAAATCTTTAGGATTATTTTCTTTGATTATTTTATTAGTTCGGCATATGGAAGAGATACACTTTTGTAGTTGCATGCAAAGAATTAAATTTATTGAATTAAATATTAATGCACATACATAAGAATTATTTTAAGTCAATTTCATACCTTTATTTAGTACTGTACTCTTTTGACTTATTTCTGGCTCTAAATTAATTTTCATTTCTTACAAATTAAATTTTCAGAAATAAAGGAATAAAATACGAATACAAGACTACTGAAATTGAATTTCAACAACTTTTATAGATTAATTTCAAAACAAATTTATACACGAACACATAAAATATATGAACGTTCTCTACACTTGCTATACGAGTGCTTACATATACAAATGCATTTGCTGTGTTCGTGTGGCTGTGTTTGTGCAATATTAAGTTACGAAAATTTTTGCATTGTAGTATAACAAATAAATCATTTATTGTCACTTTATACAGACATCTTCACATGTTTCAGCAGTCCTATAAAAATCACAAAATAAAATATACACACACTTTTTTAGGAAGAATCGAACACAAAAGACCAACTACCTGAGTGTGTTCCATGCACACACATCAGCATGTACGAATGGGACAGTGCTTATCTCGTAGTAAGCCCAGCAAAATGCTGGAGTAGAACTGTGAGTGGTTGCAAACCGCAAAAAATGAAATTAAAAGATATGTGCTTCCTTTTCCTCTTTATTAAGGAATAATTAATAATTTAATAGTTCACAAAAGTGACATGGATGCGTCTTTGGCTAAAGCCGTCCTTGGACAAATTTTTCTTAAGAACTTTCAAATCACTCGTTAGCAAGCTTAAGTGGCAGAGGCAAAGCCACAGCTTATTAAACATTTGCCAGCACACACAGCTCTGAGCTTACGCATTCCAATTCGCCGTTCTTCCGTGCTAGTATATCAACAGCAATATTTTATTAAAGGACGACTTAAATACCGGAGGCCCTGTAAGCTACTTCACTCAACTACGTTTTACTTTTCTTTGCCACTATACTTTTCTGCAAATTCCAGTATTATGCATTGCATGACTAGTAACCTTCATTTGAAATAAAAAAACCAGATCCCGGTTTTTTTGCACACCATGGTTTATTTATTCTCCAATAGGAATAAAATTACTTTTTTAATTATATTGAGGGAAAGCTTGTAGGTATTTTACTATATGCGATAGCAAGTTGCAAAGTCAGCCATTTAATCAAAGTTTTTTAAAAAAAAATTATGATTTTTGTGATTCGATAAAATAAAGTATTCGAATTTATTTCTTATGAATAACAAGAATGTAAATTTGTAAATGTAAACCTTTTTAAGTCGATTGCCTGATCACTGTGATTTTGTAGGAAATATTTTCGTTCTGATATTGAAGTCACCTCTTCAGGTCGGTTGCCTGATGACTGAGATTTCGTGAGAAATATTTTATTACTGAAATTTAAGTCCAAGAGAGTTAAATTAGGACTGCCTTTAGATAAGTTTGGCTCATTAGCAAAAATATCACGTACTCTTGGCGAAGACTGGACTAGGTTCTCTGCTTGTAACCAGAGGTGCTTGCAGTTCTGGCAGCCAAAAAAATGCTGACACATATTCGCTCTTAATATTGAGTCACCTTCTAAGTACTTTGCTGTTGATCTTGTGCACTCAAAGAGCATTTTTCTGTAAGCGTTTAAATTTCAGTTGTGGATCTTCACCGGAAGCAAGAAGTAACGGTTGCAATACAATTTTTAATTTTAAAAAAATCCATTTAAAGAGGTAGAAAACCTTAAAATTTTTTCTATTATGAAGTTAATTAATTTTAATATTCTCTAATATCAGCAATCAGATGCTGCCCTCTACAGGCGTAATGCATTAAAGTGAATAGAACAGAAAGAGTGGAAAGGTGGAAGAAATTGTCACATAGAAATCTGAGTACTTTTCTTTTCTTTGCAAAAATTTCAGCTCAAAAATATTCGTTAGTGTAAACAAATTTCTCCTTTCCATAAAATGTTATTCTAAGAAATGCTACGAAATTCCATACACTCACTTGTCGAATTAAATAAGTGACACGTTTTGCTGGGATTTACCTGAATGCTGGTATTGCCATGGATAATCTTTGGATATTGCATGTAAAGTCATTTAGTAGTCTAGCTTTTCAGAGCTTGACTATTTTTAATATTCTACTCATATCTTCTCTTCAATGCCATCCTGATACATGCACACACACACTCGCACACACATACTTGTGCACGCACAAACATGCTATAAAATGCATAGAGAATTTGCGGTTAAGATGTCAGTAGATTGCATTAGTTGCTTTTCAAGTAAAAGAAGACTTTGTCTCATACCACTGTTAGTTCGAACAGTGTGCTTTGGAAGATGTGCTTATGGGCCGGCAAAGTTTTTCTATTTTTTTCTGGCTTTAAAAGGCCTTTTGTTTGGGAAATGTTCTAAAAATCTTTTGTAAAGTTTTAAGTCTAAAACAAGTTTCATAGATGCAAAAGTTCAATTCACACACACACACACACACACACACACAAGCATACATTGTTAGCAATATTGCAACAATAATATTGAGCATGTATAAATTTAAGAGTGATGTGATTTTAATTGATTTGAATGCATGAGTGCACACATTTTATTCCTGCCAGTGGTGCTAACGAGTGTATAAAATTGATGTCTATCTCCAAGTATTTTAGGTGAAATTTTATTTTAATTAAAACGAAATGTATTGCAACGAAGAGGTGAAAAATAAATGTTACATCTATTTGCTAGTACCAGAAGTTGAAATTTTTGTATTTGCACTTCAAGGATATAATAAGGAATATCGGCGATTTAAAGTCGGCATAAGATTTGATGTACTACTACTTTAACACAAAATCAAGTGAAAGGGCAAAATGTATTGGCAGCAAACATAGCTTTCATTAGCGCTACAACTGAGCTAACCCTACAACCCATATGACCATAGATCTTTAATCGTGCGTGATTACAAGACTTTATGGCTCGAACAGCCAAAAGGAATAATATTTAGAGTGAAAAAGGCTGAAGTCAGCGCAGTTGAAACATTTCTATACTGATTATTATCAAGAATGTTTGTTAGTAAATTTTCCAAATATAGATAAACTATTATGAACTATTGCCTTCTCTCCTTCTTTATTTTTCATTTCAGCTGATAAATATCAGTCAATGTAAATGTATGTAAGAACATGAGTACATTTAAATTATCTAATTAGTTCCTGTTAAAACTTTCATTTGATTAGAAGTGCTTTAAATCTTCATGTTTTTTTAAGAAGCATTTGGTTAAAGGTTGTCTCACCAGAGTTTAGTCCGAAATAACCAATTTTAAGGCACTTTTAGTGCAATTCAAATAGCAATTAAATTTATGAATTTCTATTACATGGTATTTGAACAGTTTCATCAGATATTGCGAATGTTAACACATTATTTACTGGACTTTGGAAATAAAAGATACATCACGTGGAAAGCTTTCAAAGCTTGTATGTGTTCAAAGCTTGTATGCTTCTAGGGAGGCTACAATCCAAATTTTTAACTGCATGAAGACGTTGTTAAACCATTTAATTTGATTTTTAATTAGATTTTTCCTGCTTAAGAAATTATTTTAAGGCCCGTTTGTAATTTTCTAGGCTTCCGAATATCTCATCCAATAAATAAAAAACCAAAAGAACAAAAAAAAAAAAACAAAAATTGCGGTTAAAGTGAGTTGATTACGATAATGATGTTTATGTCACTGCTGATGTTGATTATTCATCGTTTATACAGATGTGGAATGCTACATGTGTGAAATTTTGTGGTCAGTTTAGGCTTATGGGATTGAAAGATAACTTTTTCAGGCTTTTAATTGAAGAGGTAAAAGCAAAAGGGGATTCCCCTTAGAATACAATTAAATTTAAACTTTTCTTTAAAAGTAATATATGTTGGATTTGAAGAAGTAAAATTTACACTATTTCGTTTTCTTTTTCTGCCTCTCAGTAATGCATATCAATGGAATTGAGGAAATGGTTTTCTATTAAAAAGGCTAAAAAATAAAATTTTTATACTTCAGTTGCATTTTCAACTGCAATTCAACTCTTCTTTTTTTAATTATATTTGCCTTTTCTCTATCACTTTTAGGTTCTGCGTAACAATTCTATTGTCTTTAACACGATTGCATGTTGCGGCTGAGTTGCGGTAAAACCAAACCAAAAATATGCTGTAATGATGTTCTAAACATGTTCAGACCTCAATGCAGCCAGTTGAAGTATAGAAGCTTCAATGACTGCAGAGACTAAAGAGAATTATGGTCGCCGTGCGAGTGGCTTTTGTCCATTTTTTAATCTTGCCATGTATCAATAGAGCACAGTTTTTTGGGGAGACTGGGGCTGTAGCTGTAGCTGGATAGTACGTGATGTATTGATAGCCAAGTTAGTGGTTTTTAACATTTTGTTGTCTCATTTTTATTTTTTATATTTTTCTGGCAAGAAGAGCCACAAAATATTATAGTCTACATAAAGTGTGTGTGCTGCAGAAACAGTTGAGATTTTGGTTTAATAATGGCAGTGTCAAACGTCTTTTATTGACGTGTTTAAACGTGCATAAAATTTACTTTAAATATTTATGGGAAACTAAATGAATTAAATTTGATTGGTATTCTAAATTAGAAGTCGCTGCAAAAACACATCTCGGACAATCTGTAACTATTTTGATACGTTAAAGAGAGCTTAATGATTTCAAATTTAATTGATATAAGATTTCGCAATGATAAACAATTAAACAATTAATTGGTTTTAGAATTTCCATATCTTTCATTCGCCACCACTATCAGTAACAAAAAAAAAATTGTCTTTAACATTTCCCAGTGTGGTTTAATAACGCTTTTGGTAACTCTTATTGGAATTATTAAGTCATGAAGGGGTAGTCACTAGTCACTTTGCATTTACCAGCAAATAATCTATATTGATGACTATATCCATCCTGACAAGATACCTTGTTTCACAATTCTTCAATTGGGAGGTAAAACAATGAATACAAGAGATATTAAAAATCGTTTATGTGTCTGTCATGCCTTCGGCAGTGCCACTGTATAACTTCCAAGTTCGGCAAGTGATGCTCCAAAACATTTACACGTGACTAAAAATATTTAAGTGTAAATGTGTTTTTTGGGAGAAAAAAAGGGGGTACTTTTTTCGGTATTTTTTCTGTGTTCAGCTTGAGACGTAATTTAGGAATTGAGACATAATTTAAGAAATTCCGAAATGCATTCTATAATATTCAATTTATGCGTGCAAGCCACAGAAGGTACTCAACTTCTTTCGTAATCCTGTCTTGAATTTTTAATTGACGTTTTTTTCAGCCTGGTAAATAATTAATTATGGGAAAATAATTTTTAAAGATCATAAGGATTTCAAAGGAGCTATTGGTTGTCGCAACCTACAGTCTTTCCCCGATATCGTGTAAAATAACAGTAATATAAATTTGATTTTTGGACTGCAGCTTGTGCTCTCCCTCTCTCTCTCTCTCTCTCTCTCTCTTTATATTGTATTACAAATAGAATACAATTAAATTTAAGCTTAAAGCAATATATAATGCATCTTAAGAGATACTATAGGCTTTCCTTTACCTTTCATTAACTTGTATTCAATCGAATTGATGGCGTTCACTTGGTATGAATTCGCTTTTCGACGCTACATTTCAGTTCTGAAAGACAGCCAGGCTGCATATAATTGTTTCTCAGCAATACCAAAAATTTAATTATACTCATAAATAATTCGATTTAGTTATGGAAACGCAAACGATTAGTTAAATTTAAATGCAGGAATAAATTTAAGTAGGCACGAGAGCACTATTGGCCTGTATAACTAATATTGTATCAAAATCCTTCAAACGTTTGTAGTAACATACGTTAGAAGAGAATGTTTGAATGTTTGCTATGTGATCCATTACGGATTACACACTCAGTCAAATTTCAAAGCTTTTTCCGTGATCTTGTATGAAGCACAACAAAGTGCACCCATCATCAAAATACATATTTAGAAATTTCTTTAAAATTATAAAGACAAGACAAAAATTAGCAGTCACATTGAACCTGCAACCGCAACATGCAAATAAATACACAAACTGACGCATCTATAGCACGCATAATGAGTCGTGTAGCCAGGCAGTCAGCCATGCAGCCATCCAGCCTCTGAATTACATCAGAGAATAAGAAATTTGTTGGTGCGTGTACTCAATCAGCTTTCACACATGTACGCACGTACACCCACACGCACACACACAAAAAAATACAGGACTAAAACGTAAATTGGCGAATTAATAGGAAATTCAAATAAGCGAAGGATCGATGTTGTCTGGTGCAATATATGAGTAGTGTATGATGCTGCAGCCAATGGATGCGTGAGTGGGAAATGGGGTTGGGCGTGCAAATGGGTTTTTAGCTTATCCTTTTTCCGACAACTATCAATTTTACCTGTGGTGGTGAGCTTAGTTGCCATTTTACTATGAAAAGCTTAAGCAGAGGTTATGCACTGAATACCCACGCTACAGCCAATTACAGGGGGATTGAGACATAATTTAGGAAATTCCGAAACACTTTCTACTATATATAATGATGAATTTATGCGTGCGCGGCAAACATTATTTAATGTAGAGATGCACAAATCTAAAATTTATTATTATTTATTATTCTATTTAGTCACTCTCAAATCTTCTTTCTGTACGTCTAATAGTACTTCACAAAGAAAAGTCTGGGAAAAATATGAAAAAATGGAAATACAAAAAAATGGAAAGTATTAACATATCAAGCAAGTAGTTAATCAAGAATTCCAATTTCAAACATGTGGCGCAAACATTTTTTTTTTTGATTTATAAATCTGCCAGTTTGCCAGATTGAGTTTTCAAAATAATAAATTTGTGGGTTTGGATGTTAGGAAGCTTAGAAGGATTTCCCTTTTGCCATTAAGAGCGAAGTAAAGAAGCTTTTTTTAAGCTTTCTTCTTTGGCAGTAAAATCTGGCTGCAATTAACACAGTCCAATCTGCAGACTGGAATAGTTTGTTTCGCTAATACATTATTTTAAAAAAATGTATTAGCCAAGTTAATAGTTTAATATCTTCCTTAAAACCTTATTACGGGATTAAGCAGTAATTGTTGTGACCACCGATTTCTCAAGAACATACATATTTTGCGAATAATTTCTCGAAGTTATTAAGGACATGCGGACTTGATAATGGCCAAAAACACTTTAAAACATATAAATGCCTCGCTTGCAAAAAAAAAAATGTTTTTTTTTCGGCTTAAGTAAAAAATGTATAGATCGTCACATATGGGAATATATTAAATGCCTGGCAGATAGCTGTCACACACTTACGTACACGTACTAAAAATATAAGAATGTTAAAATCTCAAAAAAAAAAATAAAATAATTTAATTTTTGGTATAAAATTTTTAATTTATGAAATTTTTATTTCAATCTACTGGCCGTTCTTTTTTTTAGTTAGCTAAGCCCACTGTACGCATTGATATAAAAAAGGAATTGCACACATATTATTTTTTGCATGCAGCAGACAGAAAGACACAATAAAAAGTGAAGTTTTGAACAGTTTAATCATGTGAACACTTCCTAAAATGACTTTTGTATGTGCAACATCAGTTTTCATTGCCACATTGCGGACAATGGCCTGCTGTAGTCTGTCAGACAATATCACAAGTGGCAGGAATAAAAAAAGAATGATTTTATATTCATGCAAAAATGTATGAGTGTGTAACTATGTGAGTGTATTGCAGAAAGGAAAACGTACAGGAACTAAATGATGAGTATGGAAATGTGGCTAAATGCTACCATGGCAGACTTTTACTTGCATAGTTGCTCCACATGTGTTCATTTTGACGCATACAGGTATTGTCAAATTACTGCTTGCATTAACCAACTTGAAGCAAGTTTGTACGTGTTCTTTAATTTTCTCCAGCTCTATTTCAAGTGTACTCCGTTGTTGATTAATATGTGATTATTCTTTCTAAATTTTTCTTTTGTTAAAGTATTGAGTATAAAATTGGTTGCGGAAATACGATATTGCACAATATTAACTGTGAACAGACAAAGCGAAAAAAAAGTGACACTGGACACTAATTATTGGCTGTTATTACGACCTCATTTACAATTTCTCGTTTCTGGTATGAAAAATCTTATAAAATTATCACTTTGTCCTGTTTAGTTTCATCCTGCAAAAATCAGTGTTAAACTCTCTCAAGGAATTTAAATCAGACTGATAAGGAAAGAATGTGATTTGTAATAATGAAAGAAATCAACTTTATCAGGTTAAATACAAATCAGTTATGTATAATAAGAATTTATTTTATTGCTGTTCATCAACCACAATTACTGACCCCATTTGCTAACCAGGATATTGTACATTAACCGTTAATTGCTTTATAAATTAAGACTAATTCGCATTTAAATGTACAAAATTATATAGCATTTGTAATATATGGCGTTACACTGTGAATCGTACAACAAATCTTACAACATGGGAACCAATTTTAACGCAGTGTTGATACTTGAAGAAAATAGGAGTAACAATTTTAAGGTTAAGACTTGAGCTTTCAAAGAAAGTAAGTTGTGGAGAAAGAAAAAAATCTTGTACAACCAATCAGTTAGAATAATCACAATACAGTAGTAATTGGCACGCCTTCTACTCGGCTATATATTGCATAAGGTTATGTTAAGAAGAACGTAAGAACAATTGTTGCCAGTTTTGCGATATTTCTGAAATAGGAATTTCTAATTCTGATTTTAAAAAATGTTTGCACGCAACATTTTTAAAAATCCTTTATATATTTTTGAGCAAAACAATTTTTTTTTTTTTAGTAAATAAGGATAAAATATTTTTTATGATCATAAATTATTATAAAAAATATGCTATAATTTTCTACACAGCTGTGTTTTTATTTTATTAAATTTTAAAATTGTTTGCAAGGATTTCATATGGCACTTGCAAGCCAACGCAATTGTGGTAAATGCAACGCAATGTAACTGATAACAATTTACATAAGACTTTTACCTTAAACTTCGACCGCTGAACAGTAATAAGGAATTAATAAATATCCTTAATCCTTAAGATGGTATAAAACTAAAGCGAGTTCGGTTTTATACATAAAACACAAAAATTAATTTTACATTCAAATCGAATAAAATGTATTTTCATTGTAGTGTTGAATAAGTTTTCAAAACCTGCTTTGCTTGTACTCTTAAGATTCTCATTTGATTTTTGGAAACAAATAAAAGTTTTTGGTATTATTTTTTAAAACTGTTTGGTTGAAGGCCACCTCAGTGTGGGCTACGCCTCAAATGAAATGCAGACACACTAAGGAAAATAGTAAATTGTTGAAAATAATATTTAAAATTTCGCTACAACACTTCTGAGCCAATAAATAAGAATTTGGTAAAGAAATATACGATTTTACGGCAATTTAAGAGCGCTTTCCTTATTAATTTATTATTTTGTAAATTTAAATATGCAAAGCTGTAGCCTATAAAGAGTGCATATATTAAATTGCATATGAATTTTATTTTTGCAAGATTCTGAACTTTTCCTTAATCAAATTTTATCAGTCATTTGCAATAATGACATGAAGCATTTTCTGGTCGGTGCTTCGCAAAGAATTCATAAAGTTATAAAATATAATATTCGCAAGAATTCGCCATCATCCTTCACAATGCATACCCTTTTTCCTACGAAAAGTATGCAGGCTTTATTGCTGCTCGTACAGTTAATAAACCAATATGAACATTTGCATGTGACTGCAAACCGCAGGTTAATTTATTGTGTGGTTGTTGCAGTTGCAAATAAAAATTTGTATAAATTTTTTTTTTTTATTTTTCTCTTTTTGTTATGATTTCTTATTTTCTTTTAACCACTTAAAGTAATATATTGCATGCAACATACCAGTATACGGATACGCGAAAAGCCTTAATGCCTGAAAATATGCAGCAGGAAATTCAGTAAAATTCAAACAGAATTGCATAAAGGATACAGATGCATAAACATCCGACATAAATTTGCAAAGGATGTAATTAGCAGCATTTATTTTTAAGAAAATAAATACATATTTGAAAGAAATGTTTTCGTAATGATCATGTTGTGTAAATTAATTAAATTTTTTTTGTACTTTTACGAGTATTAAAAATTTGATTGCATGAGCTGGCAATAATTCTACACTTCCCAAAGTGTATAGAGCTTTCACTGGTGAGTAGGCCTAAATTTTTATGGCAACATTGCAGATGCGAATTTAATTAGTGTGTTTTAAATAAGTTTAAGTAGGAAAGAAAATTAATGACGTTTAAAAGTTCAGAAATTATTTTGTTACAAAACGATTTTAATTATATTTTAGAATGTAACGAATACTTTGGTTAGCTTTTGAAGTAGACTAACAAAAATATTTTTTCGATTGTATGTTGAGTGAATTTTTGAAAAGGGTATAAGTAACAATTACTAATGTGTGCCTGTACGTTCATGTGCTTCTGTCAAGCAATCTTTTCATTTACACTATGAGTAAATGGCCAACAGTTGGATTATGTTCAATCTTTAAACAGGATATTTCTTTGTTTATTTGTTTATGTGAGATATTCCATGTTATAACTGAAGTAAATAGTATTAAAAACAGGAAAATCAGGTACTAAAAATGAAAATAAAAGACAAAGATAAGCTTGCGAGAGAACACATGTACTCGCATAGTGCAACCCATCAAGCCCTCTTTACATGTGATATGCCGGTTGTATTTTCTGCATCCTGTAAGCAGTCCTTATTGTCATTTGGCAAAGAAGAACACGGCTGAAATTAAATGATTAGCACGTGGTTGGAGCTATTGTTTTATTTATCTTTGCTAGTACATATTCGTTATAACGTTTAAAAAGGACAATGACATATTACGATGTTCAACGAATTTGTAGAAAATAATTTTTCTACCAGATCCTTTAACTTGATTTGTCATAAAAATGTTCACTGTGCTTGTTTTATAACCAATTTGATTTCGTAAACAATTAAAACGTTAACAAACAAAATTGTGTGTTTAATTAGAGTGTGAATTTTTAAAAAACATAAAACACTTAATTTCATTGAAAGAATTTTTTATACAAGTGTTTCACTATTTTGTAAATTGCGCGTAAGTGAACTCGCCTGGAGGCATCAAACTAAATGGCGATATTTTTTGAAAAATATTCTTTAACTGAACTCATGGACGGGTACTTATTTTTGGCTTCTTGCAAAGTTTTCGAAATGAAATTTGCTTAGATTTTATTTTGCTATTTCCTTTTTTTTTTGTAGGGGGTTGTGGAAATTAATTTCTCTTCTTTTTTTTTTCATTAGCTGACACAAAGATGGCTTTGTCCACTCTCCTGTGGTAATTTGTGCTAAAGCACGAGTATAAAAGTTTCCATTTAGCTGAGCATAGTGTTTGCACAGAAAATTTTGCAAAAACATTAAAAGTAGCCAAGTTAAAAACAGACACACAGAATGAAAATAAAATAAAAGTTTATCTGAAGGTAAATAAGCCACTAAGGAAAAATGATACAGTGATTCTTATGAAGGTAACTAACCATCATAATTTTTTTTTCCTTCTAACTCTTGTCATTGTCTCTATAACTACGGGTAATTAATGAGCTGTATTTAATTTTTTATTGCACCTCTTTGTCTCAACTTATTGTGATTGCACATCCATACATAGCTATATATATGTGTATGTGTGGGGATGTGTGTGTGTTCTTATGGCTGCCTGTGGCTGTTTGCTTTACATGATTCTCAAATGTGGTTTTTACTGGCTCATGCTGAAATGTACATGATTTTCATGTAGTATAAAAACATAGTAAATAGTTTGTATGCATGTGCTTCTTTCTGTACTTACAATGTATACTTAATGATATTCTTTTAGAAACCGATGGTGGCACACCATTTGATGCTATACAGAGATATGAACCCATTTCATTGCGTGAAATTTTTGTAAGTTTTAAGACCTCGCCACGATAAGAGGACACTGTAAATTTTAAGTTTAAAAGGCAAAAGAAAAAGAAAATAAGGATGAGACAGACACAGATATTTAAAAAGTGGTTGTTAGTAATAAAATGTCTTTTTAAAAGCACATGGCTGAAATAGCACTTATTACAAAATTTTTTCAGTTAATTACTTACCCAAAGTTTTAGTACCAGCACTGTCTTTTAGAACAATTTCATTGCCGTCCTCACGGCGCCAAGTCACAATTGGCTCTGGATAGCCGCGTGCTCTAAAAGGACAAAGTAAATAAATAATTAACTGCAGCAAAGCAACTCAATCATTTTGTTACGATTTTATAGTTCATCGAGGACAAATGAAAACAATCAAATTAGGAGAATTTAACAGTGGAGGTTATGTTTGTTGTTCTCAAAATTGTTTGAGATGACGCCACTGTTTTTGTGACGTCACATTCAGTGGCTTAAATACAATCTTTTCAAATTATACATTCTAGTCCTTTATTCAGCTCTCAAAAAGGATTTCGCTCACATTGTTTACAATTTTATTTTCACGTATGCTAGAATTAGCACTAGTGGGAGTGTGTGTAAGTGTGTACTAAATTAAATCGTTTCATGCATTTCTCGAAAAACCCAAACTATCATATCTCATATTACCGGAGATGCCAAAATTTACCTGCTATCTGATCTTTTCAATTAGATATAATTTTTTCGAAAAAATAAAAGCCTTATCAAAATGAAAGGAAATACGATCTTAATTTTATTAAAATCAGAGCAAAACTTTTAATATTATCCTCAATTACGTTAAGACGCCTGAATCAAATTGCGTCTATAAACAAAACACCGCTAATGAATTCATACTGTAACATACTGGAATGCTTTAACAATGCAGAAAATTTTTATATTAAAAATTATATCTGCAGAAGAATTTAATTTTGGAGCCTGTTCCACAGATATGCATATAGAGGACTCTAGGCCCCTTTCATACAAGTGCATTGCATTTATCGAGGGATATACTGCTTATAATCAAGAATACTTGGAAAAACAGTGCTCGTTTTACGAAGAAAGTATTCAAATAGAAGGGTGAAGAGTGTTAGCTGCTGTTAACACCCTTTTCTGCCAACACTGCCTTACATGGCATGATTTCATTGACTGCGTTACCAACTACGTAATGGCTCAAACGTTGCACTTTCTTGCATATGAAATAATAAAATCTTAAGCTCTAAGACTTCATTCCATTTCATTGTCCAATACTAATGAAATAAAAAATAAATATATAAATTATATATAAACTTTTAAATACAAAAACTATTATTAATATTACGAGCTGAATTTGAAATTCTCAAATTTTTGTAAAAAACGGGTGATTTTTTTATTATTAATTTTACGAGGTGAATTAAAATTTTTTTTCAGAAAACAAATGCTACTAAACCTAATAAGAAAATAAAGTAAATAAAAAAATTTAAGCTAAGTTAGCAATAAATGATTAATTATTTACTTTGGCAGAAATAAATAACATTTGTGGTTATTTAAACGCACTAAATATTAATAATATTAACTAACGAGAACGATTTTCTGTCTCCAATGCTCATTTCAGGGAATCTGTACTAAACAAATATTTTCTTAAAGCAACGGCAAATCGGAGCAAAGCCAAGCTTAACTACATGCAATTTGTAAAAAAAAGAAAAAAAATTTATAATAATTTCAAATATATTTTCTTCTATCATACCCTTTCACATTCACTGATATTTCTCAGCTCAAATGCCAACGAGAAAAGAATAAAAAAATAAATGTAAAAACAAATAACTGCGAAAAAAAAACTAAAAAAATTAATATTCTGCTGAATATTAATTTTTTGTCATTTGGTGGATTTAATTAAAGTAAATGTGTTATTGTAGTTATATGGATCAAACGATGACCTCATGACAATTGCTGAATTGGTTTTATATGCATCTGAAAACAAGGGCAGCTAAAATCAATTGGAAATATAAATAAACTGCATTAACTGCCACTTATCAAACTTGTCGACAGCATATTTTAGCAATGTATAGAAATATGCCCTCCTCTTCCGAATTCGCAATTATATAACTCTAATTATTCCAAGTATGAACAAAACCTCAAGCCTGTACATCTATAAAACAATTTCTTTTATAGTTACTGTTACTAACATTAATATAAATCAAGAGTAATAAAGCTAACCAGTCCAATAAAAAAAATCAAAAATGCCAAAGCAATGACCTAATGGAAATAGTAAAGGATATAGCATTTTATTTCGGTTCAAAAAAAATACTTTTACGACCTTTTTTTTGCCTTCCAAAACACACACACACACACACAAACATCTGCGTTCACAAATTAATCCACTTAGTTTTATGTGAATCAAACTAATCCACACACTCCCATACACACTCACATACAACTCATTGAGATTGTTTAATACATTTACACTCACTTAACCTCTTGCTTGCGACAGTCAAACCTCGACACTAACTGAACCAGCAGTAAATTTCTTTTTGTTTTCTTTTTTTTTTTTTGCTTCTGTTGTGGGGTTTGCAGTTAACAGAACGGAAACGTAAATCAAAAAGAATGAAGTGTCATTTAATTTGTTGACATTAAATGAACTTTGTTGGCTGCTTGATGATTTCGAATGGCAAGAACAAAACAGTTGAATAGCTAAAGATTACTTAACGATAATATTCGTAAAAAGGAATGGGAGGAAAGTAAAATACTTTCTACTGATTCAAGATGGCATTAGGAAATAAGTGAACGATTTCTTATGACGACACTTTGATTAGCATTAGCTAAGTTGACAAAAGACTTGCGAGTGCACTCCTTTCAATCGATCTAGCCAAACTATCGAAGCAGACTTAATACCCACACACATACACATACACGTAAAATTTAAAGAAAATGATTCCAAATTTGGCATACATGAATTACTTCATACATGTAATTCATGTATGCAGAGAATGGCTTAGTTGTTCCGCTTTATATCTTTTAAGGCTCAAACAAGTTCAACATGAGCTCATATTTATAAAGAGTATTTGAAATCAATGACTGACTGACTGATTATTTGTGCATACTGCTTAGCAAGTAATTAAATAAATTTAAAAAATGTCTAATTTTTACTATACCAGACAAATCCTATTGATTTCTAGTCCGATATTAAAATAAATTATATATTCTTACTGCGACCAATATATGTTTTTCTGTTTCTCAGTTACAACGTGGTGTTGTAAAACAAGTAGCGTGTCCTTTAACATTACTGTTATGTATTTGTTTGCCAAAAAAAAAAATTAACTCACTTTGCTTTTACTTCAACTATGGGTATTAAGTATACTGTACTACTCGTATTACTTAAAGTACCCTTAGTAACTGATAACTAATTGTGGTACAGCAGTTCATTTCATGTACTCGCAAAACCAGAAGTATTACATGTGCGTAAATGGAAAGGGTACATCATTAGTTATATTCATTCTCTCACTTATACGACAGCTTTCTGTCGTATAGTACGTGTGTGGTCAGGAGGGATTTATTGAAAAATAGTTTTAGGAGAAAAATTATATTCTTTGAGATACCAATCTTTCGCAAATTACAATTAGGTATACGCCCTCTTTCTGGTATCCGTCAAATCAATGCTTATCAATAAGGAGAAATACCTGTGGAGGAAATGGATTGTGAATTTGTTGCCAGTGCCTATTCCCTTATTAGGTAATCTGTAAATAAAACGAACCGGCCTATTCTTGCCTTATTCCTATTCGAAATATATTTCTGCAACTCCCTCACATGTAATCTATTTAAGGCAGTGTGGTTTGAAACATTTACTTTCGAAAAGGATCATGCTTTCCACATACGAGTATAAGGAAGAAAAGTTAAAACGTAAGTTATTACGGAGCCTGAATAAGGAGTGATGAAGGACAAGTTCGTCTGGAGAAGAATATATATTTTTATAATAAAATAATACTTTAATGAATCGGATTGTTGAAATATAACTTTTTCGTATTAAACATATTTTCTACTTGGAATTAGTAAGTTATCCATGGATTTTATATTATATAGTTTTCAATTATTCCCATAGATATTTATCTATATCTATATCTATTTCTATAACTATATCTATATCTATATCTATATCTATATCTATATCTATATCTATATCTATATCTATATCTATATCTATATCTATATCTATATCTATATCTATATCTATATCTATATCTATATCTATATCTATATCTATATCTATATCTATATCTATATCTATATCTATATCTATATCTATATCTATATCTATATCTATATCTATATCTATATCTATATCTATATCTATATCTATATCTATATCTATATCTATATCTATATCTATATCTATATCTATATCTATATCTATATCTATATCTATATCTATATCTATATCTATATCTATATCTATATCTATATCTATATCTATATCTATATCTATATCTATATCTATATCTATATCTATATCTATATCTATATCTATATCTATATCTATATCTATATCTATATCTATATCTATATCTATATCTATATCTATATCTATATCTATATCTATATCTATATCTATATCTATATCTATATCTATATCTATATCTATATCTATATCTATATCTATATCTATATCTATATCTATATCTATATCTATATCTATATCTATATCTATATCTATATCTATATCTATATCTATATCTATATCTATATCTATATCTATATCTATATCTATATCTATATCTATATCTATATCTATATCTATATCTATATCTATATCTATATCTATATCTATATCTATATCTATATCTATATCTATATCTATATCTATATCTATATCTATATCTATATCTATATCTATATCTATATCTATATCTATATCTATATCTAAACCAAAATTCAATTTGATAAAAAAAATCTTACCGACATGTGAGCTTAACAGAACTTCCTTCGGGAACTATGACATCAGATGAAGTGTCCTCCGATACGAAATCTGGTGGAATGACAACATCCAAGAACCCAATCTGGAAAAAGAGGCATGCAAAGTGTGTATTTATATATGAACGGAAAGAGAGCTAATAATCGGATAAACAATGGCAAGTAGTCGCTACCCGCATTGCCAATTTTTTTACTTTGCCAATTCAGAAAATGATTTTTATTACTTTCTAGTCATTTCTCGGCAATTTAATTTTTAAACTTTGCAAATTTTCTATTCGAAAGTTCAATAAAAGCTGACACTACTTGTAAAAAAAACCAAAAAGGGTTCAAGTTTAACTGCAAGAATTAAAAAGTTATAACTTCCAGCTCAATTCAACGCCCCAAGAACGATCCGATCTATGATGCCATTGTTTAACCAGAAGTAATTTTTTAAATAAAAATTTTAATTCTATAATTTAGATATAAAATCGTAATTTTCTCTTCTTATAGAGAAGGATAAAAGTTTCTTTTTTTGCAATTAATAAAATAAAAATTATAATAAAAATTTAAATAAAAAAAATTGCTGACATAAAAAGCAGTAACCCCCTCCAAATTTCTTTTATTGATAATCAGCATGTTTTTTCATATTTTTAATTAAACATTTTATTAATTCAAACATTTTTAAAATGGAACAAAAGCCAGAATTTTTTTATTGAAAAAAAAAAATATATATATATAAATTCAGACATATAAATGTGCGGAATTTATGAATCAGAATTTTTTCTCAATTCTGCTAAAAGGATATTAAATAATAAGAAAATAAAATAATATCATTAAAATTTGTTTGATTTTATAAAGCTTTATTGAAATTTTTTAAACTTACGCGTTATATTGCTTTGTTTTATAAAGCAAGCGCAGATAAAAACAGTGGAAACCAAAACTTGGTTTTATACAAAAACCTGCTAAATAATATTTAAGCCAAACGCCATTATAGAGGGTGTAGGCCGACAAGGTATACTACTTTGTTTGCTTATAACTTTTGATTAAATAAATTGAAATGGAGCTTATTTATTTATTAATTTACTAAATATTACAATTATATGAATATAAGTGCAATATATATAGAAGCATTGGCTACTGAGGCCTTTGGCTTTTGGCTCAGCGAAGTTACAGCCTCTGTTAGTCCTTCTTTGAGGGCATTTTACATACATTACCTTCTCACACATTTCACGGCGTAGGTCATTAATATCATCAGGAATACTTTGTTTGAGCTGCTCAAGTATTTCTTTTCTTTATTTTATTTATTTATTTATTTCCTACAAAAAGAAGTCCAGAGCAGTCAAATCAGGCAATCATGCCGACCAATCAGTTACACCATTTTTTGAAATAACTTTTTGTGGAAAGGATGTCTCGGAGTAATTTTATTATAATCCTGGTTGTATGCAAACTGGCATCGTCTTGTTGAAACCACCTATTAATTAGGGAGAAGGAATGCATGCAGTTGAGGCCTTGAAAAGTTTCCCATCATATTGCGATATCGCTTCCTTTTGGCAGTTGCCATTAAGGTATATTCACTTCCAAAGGAGTAAGGCCCCATGATTCCTCCTTACCAAATTCCACACCAGACTGTCACTTTTAGTGAATGCAAAGATGGCCCACGAATAATTAGAAGGTTTGCCCAGAACCAAAAATTCGTTTTATTCCATTCAAATGAAAATTTGCTTCGTCAGTCATTATCACTTTTACATGAAAATCGTGATTGCCATGAGTGAACTGTAACATCCCATTAGCTTATGTACGGCGTTGTAAATAATCTCTTAGAGGAAACTCTTGCATTAAATGAATCTTAAATGAAAGCAAATTCAAGCTCTTGTAACCATAGTTGTTCTTTGAAGATCGAGCTCCTGTGCACGGTGCCAAATTGAAGTTGACGGATTGTTTTCAGCCGATCTTTTGGTATCTTGGGGCCCCTCTTTCCTCGAAATCATTCACTATACGATAAATAGTGAGTCTTTTTGGCAGGTTGTTTCTTCCAAAAATGTCATGAAGTTTCACAATGTCTCAGTAATCGTTGCTTGAATTTGATAGAATGTTTTAACGATTAAAACACGTCCGTTTAACGAGTATTTTTCCATAATGGGTATATGAACTGTTGAGACTAATTTTTAACGAAGTGGCGGCAAAACATTGTAGTATACCTTCCCGGCGGACACCCTTTATAGACACACCGTATACCAAATAATAATACTTATTGAACAAATTATTTATTCGGTTTTGTTTTCTTTTCTCTACCAGAAAACTTTAAATAAATATAAACACTTCAATGTCCAACCAAGCAAAGTTTATGGCGCCAATAAAATGTATTTCATGCTTCCTTAATTTTTATATCAACATAATGGAATGAAATTGTGCAACATTTGTTTTTGTTTCAACATAAATGTTACAGCTACAGACTAGATCCCTTTTTTATGGACGTTCTTCACTGCTGTCCGCCCTTTCCTACTCTCGTACCAATTTTCTAACATGCTCAATGTAGAAACTTACGTTTCACTGAATTTCGGTATGCTTCCTAGACAAACAAAGCAAACATCTTTGTCGAATTTATATCTACCTCATGGACAAGCAGTTAATGGGGAAACGTAAAGAAAATGTAATATGAGTATTTAATTCGTTATAAACTTTAATAAAGTAAAAGAAACTTTTACTACATGCCCATGTGCGATATTTGCTGCGCCAGAGTCTGTTTGCATTTCATGATTGTGTTGGTTTATTGTTTTCTCTTACAACAATAATAAAAGTGTTACTGTAGCACGTTATTATTTGTTTATGTCTGAACATAATATTATCAGTCTTACCACATACATATATATATTCGCACATGTATCTAAAGCAGCAATCTGCCAAATGAAAAAGCTCTTGTTCTAGCAGGTTCACACCTGCAGATTATAAATGACAGCCTTTCAATCTTTGTTTTGCTTTGCATACTGCGAGGCGTTGCGGGAAGTAGAGGAGAAATACACTAAATCCAGAAATAAAATCTGCACCGATAACAGCAAAAGTTTTAAAAAACTCTTGTTCTTGATTTTTTAGAGTTACTTTTAGCTTTTTAGTTTGAAATTATTTTCCTTTTTTAGGGGCATTCCATATCTCACCAATAGAATCTCTCATGATGTGTTTTATAGAGAACACATAATAAAACACAGATATATCTTATTAGCTGGGCCGCAAATTTTTCTTTTATTATGAACTCCCGCTCGGAGAAAATCAAAATCTGTATTTTTAGTTATTCATAATAGGAAAAACTGTTTTGTATAAGTCAGTGTCGGGAAACTTAACGCCGCCACACGCCGCTTAAGCAACCAACGCCTTCATTGAAACGTAAATAGAGTTTAAAGAATAGTGATATTTATTTACTCTATTTTTTAATTTATGTTTTCACGAAAATAGGTTAGACATAATCCACAATTGGGCTAATTATAACCCCCTACACCCCAATTAAGCACCCAATGCTTTCAGCGAAACAGAGCATAGGGTTATTGCGCTAATCTCTATCGGGCGAAACACAAAAAAACTAAATATTTCGCCATCTATTGGACGAACTTCAAACAACAGAGCATGGCCCATAGAGCATGCATATAAAATTGGTAAAAATCGGTCCAGTAGGTTTTGAGTTATCGATCACGAATATCATATACTATATATAAATTTATCATCTGTATATATGCCCCCAGAAAGAATAATATACAGCAAATAATCAACTCGTGACAGCTACTCCGACCATTACCATTTTATGTAACATGAATGCCACGATGGCGCTTTCAGATTTATATATATATATCTATTGCTAAGGTGGCGCTAATGGTTTGTGCCAAAGTTCTGCGGTATAAAAAGATTCGTATATTTTAGCCTTGTTATGACGTATTGTGTGAAAAGGAATATGTGTGTTCGAAATTATCCTTGCTAACTGCTAATATAGTTTAACTCCACTATGCCCTTTACAAAGAATGAAATTCTGCCTTTCTTATCACGACCGCGTAAGCAGAGTTTTCATGGAACATCTTCGCTAGAGTTGTAGGGAGTTGCCCCACTTATACTCAATATAAGCTAAAAAATATGCAAAAGCAGACCACAGAACGACTGGTAAAAACGGTTGACATAATTCCTGGCCTTGCAGTGAGTAAGGACACGCTATTACTATATTCCAGACCAGCAACAAGAAGAAGAGAAAGAGGAAGCACATCTGTTACAATGTCGTGTTTACAAGAAAAGTGTAAAAGGATTTGTAGACAAGTCAGTTCTATACAAGAAATAAAGGCCAAACTTTCCTATTTTGTTTCTGGAAGGATATTCAAGATTAAATCAAAAATTATGGCATCGATTACCAACCTCAGAGTCACTAGCAAATAAATTAGTAACACCCCTTAGAAAGGGAGTACCAACATTAGTTTACTAGTGAAATTTGTTTAGACAAGTAAAAGGCCAGTTGCTGTATGGCTTATACTATCATGCTACAGACAAATCATGCTACTCTGCAGCATTCCATTACAGTTCTTCTTTTTTCATTTCATTGACTGCTAGTGGAAATCTATATAATTATTACCAAGTTTTATTATGGATGATACTAAAAACGTAAAGGAAAACATATCAAAAAAACGTAATTTGTGTTTTGGCAGCGATTGGCGAAGTGAAAAAGGAGTGAAAAAGGAGTAGAAAAATATAAACGATTTTTGTTTTTCGCTTTTTTCACAGTTGTCGCCACTTTTACTTTCTAAAGCTACATTTTGCAAGCTTCCTTGAAAGTTTTCATTCGAATTGATTGATACCAAAGTTTTATTTTGTGAAATAAAAAGTATAACCAAAAATCGTTGGATAATGAAAAGGGAAATAAGAAAATTCGGAGTTATAAGATCGTGTAAATTGGAAGGCATGAAAGTTAGTTGAACACTTCAGTTCATCAACTGCAAATCCCCTAAAGGTGCCGGGTTCAATCTCTACTTCCGTCAGTCACAAAATAAAAATATTTTTATAAAATACTTGAAATCTGGGAGTTTAGAAGAGTTCTGGGAGCTTGTAAATGGCGTAGTCAAAGTCACAATTAGCTTGACATTTTCCAACACTTAATTGATATCGGCGGTAACATACATTTTGTGCACAGTGTAATGCAGCAGGATCTTATCGTCTAAGTAAAATAGCAACTAAAATGGTTACGAAAAATAGTCCAATACTCTACACTTCTGGACTAGAAGCCCAGCAGCTCTGCTCTTAGTTACTTTGCAATAGTTACTTCACTTTCATAATAATATTTGCTGTACCTTCTAGCCAAGTCTATCTTAATACATTGCATGAGTAGGGGAATTTTGGTTAGTACAGCTCACAGCTAAAAATGAAGGACGTATACTGTAAAAGTATTGGGACGATCTCAAAAGAAAGGCAACTAGCAAGTTCTTGGCGAAATACTTTGTATTTATAGACTGATCTATAATATTTGTTATGAAACAATATTGGAATAGTGTCGTAGAAGCCATAGCAAGTGAGAGAGCTTTTGGAAGAATTGGAAAATGATGCCTACATATATCCCTTTTAGCAAAGTGGAAACACAATAAACATCAGAAAGTCTTTTAAAGAAAAAGCCTGAAATATGGAAAATACCTGCTGTTGTGTGCCTCCATTTCTAGTGCGTCACCTCAATAGCGACAAAAACGATAAAACTTGAAGTTTTTCTTTTAACTGCCTGAGGGATCAAACCCAAGAGCTTCGTCACCTGCAGTTGATGAACGATACTCTCTAAATGATTTATAATTATATTGCATACATGAAGGCATATTCTGGCTAAAGGATACATTTTGAATAATTCGAAATATCTTGACTATATTCTATTTAATTTATACATTATTAGATTTATAAATATATATATATATATATATATTACTATCAAACTTACTTGACTTTTCATGGGATCTGTGTTCAGTTGACACATGTAGCCGCCACGATCGTCCTCTGTGACAGCTCTTATATGTAAATTCCAAGTGTTTTGATCTAAATGACTGACAGTCACTCGTGGATTGTGAGTTATAACATTTTCATGTATAGCTTGTATGGCTTTCGTATCGGCCTTCAGCCAACCAACCTGAGAAGTGCACAAAATTATGAAATTTGTTATGTAAAGAAATAAAAAAAAAAATCGCATAATAAAAATTACAATAAATGAGTTTGTTGAACTTTTAATAATCCATTGTGCCGGCAAGGCAACTTTTGTATGTGTGCGTGTGTGTATTTTATATAAATTTATGGCAACACATACATACATATATGTGTGTGTGATTGTGGTTATTTTTGTTTAACAATTTTTGAAAAATGTACAAAAATGATTTACTGCTACAACATGTTGTGGACTGACTACGTTTTTTTCTCCTCTTTTTGGGGAATGTTGCATTGAGAAGTGCGTATGTATTTGCTTGTAAACAGAAAGTTTTTTTTGTTTACTATTCAAATACATACCTTTACATAATTATTTACACGTGTGTGTATGTGTTGGTAGTTGTGAGCATACTATAATTGATGTGTTATTAAGTACTTTTTTTCTGTTGGTGTTGCACGAATGTATGACTACGTGTTTTACAAAAGTAAAGAAATTATTCAAAATACTGCATATGAATATATTATTTTGTTGGTTAAAATGTGAACGAATGTTGGATTGAAATGAAATTTATGTTCACACATATATCTTACATATCCTTATATACAATATGGAATATAAATATGTTTAGATGTTAATTGTTTTACTTACCCGATAACCACCTAAATGTCGCACATGACATGTAAATGTGGCGTCACGTCCAACGGGAACTGAAACATTCGATATGCTCTCAACGAATTCTGGTTGAAATGCAGAAATTTCTAAAAAGAAATATAAATATATATATGAGTTTTAAATTAAAATTTTGCAGATAATAATTAAATTTAAGTTTGTCCTTCTTATAAAGAAAATTCAATATTTGCTTTTTAATATTTGGCTACCCCATTGTGCAATACCATCAGCCAATAGTAAAAATTATTAAAAAAAAATATTTTATTTATTTTTTTTAAAAAAAAAGCAAGTACGTAGAAATAATTTAATTTCTAACTTATTTTGACGAAACTGAAAACCCATACATGTGCGTGCTGTAACTAATAATTTTACATTTAAGATAAATAAAAACAATATATAATGGTTTTGCTTATGTACAAGTGGTGCCTCGATTCATTTCTTTCGGTGTTGTGGAACCGGCACTTTATAATAGTAAACTCAAATTAATAACTTTCTAATAGATTTCTTTTTTATTTGTTTATCTGCAATCTATTTTTATAACATATAATACAAACAAAAAATCCTTATGAGTTAAAAGTGCCTAAAAATATGCAACACAATATTAAATGTTTAAGTAAAATCATTTACAAACACTTGAATTACTTGGCGTACGAAATGTGTATGAAATAAAATGAAATATTTTAAAAGGAGTATGTATTTATATTTTGTTGTAATGCATTGCACTACTTTAATGCGTTGCATTATTGTTGTGTATTGCATTGCACAATACGAAAGAAATCAGTTGTTCCACAATAAACACGCATTTCATTAGCGCTCATGCCTACTCATCAGTAGACTTCAAGCTCTTTTTATTATTATTTATAAAATTTAATTGAAACTCAAGATTTGTTATACTTTACAGTAAATAGAAAAAAAACTTTTTCTACAAAAAAAAAAAAAAAAAAAAAAAAAAAACCGGGCTTGAGAAGTTCCTTTTCTCGAATAATTACATACAAATAAGAGACGCACGTCTATCAAGGATCCATTCTAACACATTAAGCGGTTTTTGCATTTTGCTTATTTGCATTGAATGTGATGAATTTTGAATGTTTGCTGGACTGCAAAGTTATTGTGTTCACATTTGCTATTAAATTACTGATAGAATTCAAAATTACGTAAAGAAAAAACGTCTGGTGCAAAATTCATTTAGTTTGGAAGAGTTTGGAAGCAACTTTAATATGGAATAGAGAGAAAAACACGTAGTATTAAATGCATAACGTCATAAATAAGGTTTATGTGGATAAAATTCATGAGTGATTTTTTTCCATGACGTATGCAGTTGGTGTAATGCCGATGCAGATTTTAAAGATTTTAAAGGCTGTAAATCCCAGTAAATCTCTTACGTACGTAACGGCTTAGATATCTGTGATTTCGTATTATTAATTATTAAATTTAGATTTAATTAACTATTAAGAAACATTGCAATATATTATTTGGGGATTTCAGCCAAACAGCAATGAATTGATATGAGGAACCCTATTTGAAGAACCTTGTAAGGAGAACCCTAAGTGAAGGAATCCTAAGTGTATACAGTTAAACCAGTTACTTCTGCTATGAAAATTATTGCAGATTACTTTTTATCGAATATCCAGACACTTCTGCTTGCAAGTTCGAAAGGATAAAAAAAGGATAACGTAAAGGATATTACGTTCAAACAATAAAAAAAATCTACTACAAATACTAAAAAAAAAAATGCAAAAATAATAAAATAAAATATAACAGCTGTTTTATTTTAAAATTACAATGAAAATGTAATGTTTTATTAAACTATATATATATATGTATATATATAAATTTATATTAGAAATATAAATGGAATTTAACCATTAAAAGAAAAAGTTAGCAGCTTTACTTGAGCATCATACTGCTTTAATTGGAATTTATTTTTCAATTAATATCATTTACAAAAATTAAACAAAAATTAAGGAAATCCTTTTTGGCAAATTTAATTCAAATCAAATTAAACGCAGACAAGTCCTTAAAACTTTAGCATTTTGCTCTGCCGAAAAACAATAAAACGCATTTAAAAAACTGCACAGATATTGAAGATATGGAAACTTTTTATTTTAATTTTTTTATTAGAAGTAAAAAATAAGCATAAAAAACTAATTTCTCTACTACTCATTCGTTGTAAATCGATTGAATGAGTTGTCATCATGCCTGGCAGGAAAAGCATACTTGAATTATTTTTCCCTCTTTTACGTTTCTTTCAGTTTTCGCGGTTACCAACATGATGCAAATAAAGTTTTACAAGTGATCGGAACAAAAAGCAAAAAAAACCAAAAAAAAAAAAAAAAAAAAAGAAGAAAATAGAGGAAAAATTATTAGGAAAAAGCATCAGCAGCTTTGGGGTGTTATGAACTTTAGATACATTGTGATTACATGATGATAGTAAATTATTTATGTTTGCTTTTGGAGCAAAAAGAATTACGAATTTGCATGCACATTGTCTGCCAATTTTCGACAAAATTGTTTTCTCCTTTAATATAAAATCAATACTGAAAAAGTTTTTATTTAGTGGATAGCAAATTCATGGCGATTTTTTTTTTTTTTTTTTTTTTTTTTTTTTGCACTAATGACAGAAGAGAAGAGTGTCTTCCGATTAAACTCGATGTTTGGTAGTTTAATAAATTTCTGTTTAAGCATTTAAATTGAAGGGTTAACACTGAGGCAGTTGACTCTGTCTATGTGTTAGTCAGACAGTCGTAATATAAATATAATATAAAGTATAAAACAATAATAATATAAAGTATAGACAGCTCGAATTGAGTTTTTAAAGGATACGGACAGCGATCGCGATTACGATTAAATTTAAAATTAAAAATTATTTTAAAAAATTAAATAATTAAAATTTAATTAAAAATTAAAATTAAAATTATTTCATTTCTTATTAAAAACTCTAATTCATAATAAAAAATTAAATTCTTTTAATTTATTTAAATTTTTCTTTATCCCGATTTATACCCACATTTTGGGTAAATTAGCATTTGCTTGGGTAAATCCCCGGGTATTTACATTTTAGTACCCAATAATTTCCATTTCCGTCTTTAGCCTTACCACATCACTAAGTATAGTCCTTTGTTTTTTTTTTTTAAATTTCAGAAACCTTACGTTACTGAAGACGATGTTTCAGAAAAACTGAGTTTTTTAATGAGTTTTTTTTTTTAATAATATATAATTTTTTTTCATTTTGGTAATATCCTAATTCGCATTCAAAAAAAATAAACTTGTGTGCAAGTTTTTGAAAACTACACTTTGAAACCTTTCCAATGATGTATAATATGACATATTTTGCTGTACTTACACCACTACCCTACAGGGTAGTACAGTATGCACCTTGGTGAAATTTACATTTTAGTGGGGTGCACTTTGGGGAGACGGTATCCTGCATTTCCAGATCATGGCCTTTGGCAAACAGCGGTAAAACTTGTCTGCCACTACCCAATCCATGAAATAATATGGCAACGGATGTGCTTACAAGTAATTAAAAGGTAAAGGCAAGCTATGCTTGTCGTTCTGGGATTAGGTCTAGCATAACCTAATCGATTCAGGGTTGAATATTGTAGGAGAGTTTTCCCCGAAAGCACCACCAGTGGCTATATACTGGTTCCAAGGCTATATACTGGTTCCCCACAATGGCTTTCTTTCGCGTAGGTTATGGGTGATTTTGGGTTTGCACAATACCTGAACCGAACTGTTATCGAGGACGGTCTTAGTTCACACTCCACGGAGTTAATTGATTATGCTCGTGGATAAATTTGTGGGGCTTTAGTTACTTTGTCCATAGACCAAGTTCGCTCCGGCCTAACAACATAGAATGAAGTTGTGGCCGGTTTATGGTGAGGCCTTCTTTGGAGATCACGTGGTGGCTTTGTGGTTGATACCAAAAGTTTCTTGGGAGATTTCTCTTGAGTGGCTGGTATCGCGTTGATGCTAACGCTCGATACGATCCGGTCAAGCGATTCGTTATCTAGGTGCTGTTGCCATTCAACAGACGCTAGTAGGCAGTAAAATGTTCTTCCCACTGAGGGCGGCCTCTCTGCAATTCTTGGAGATACATATGATTTCTTGCATTCATGAATTGAATAGGCAGATGTGGTTTATCCCGAAGATGGCGGGAGAGTTATTCTAGCGAAGTGCCTATTGGTAAGGCTTGGACAGTGGCGAACGTCTTAGCAAGGCGCTTGGTTAGAACTGAATCTTTTAATCAAGATTTGCCACCTGTGCTTGCACAGGGGCTTAGTAAACCCATTAGTCTACTCAGTGCTAAGCGCACCGTGAAGTTAAGCCTCACAGACAGGAATTCACGTACTCTGTAGCACACTCTATACTTACACCACTTTTATAACTATTGCAAATTTAGGCACGAAAAACTCCCTACTACGCACTTCTCATTCTATTAGGGGTATTTCCTATATGAACAATGTAAAAGCCTGCATTTTGCAGTATTTGTTCTATGTGTGTGTCTGTGCGTATTATATTGTGCTTTGGTGAATAGTGAAAGTTGATTAAAGTCATATATAAAATGTTTCTCCGTCTGTCCGTATATTCTTTGATGTCTGTCTTTTTCTAAGACAGTACGAGAATTATATAAACAACAAAGTAGAGAATTATACTGCCGTTTCATAATCAGGGCTTTCAAAACCTATTTTGCTGGTATACATTAAATTATTTCCCTAATCGTATATGTAAACGCATAAAATTTTGAGTAGTAAATCCGGAAATAAAAAAGAATATAGAAAATCTTTTAGTTCAAGAAACTCGATTCTTATTAATTATTAATTCCTAATTTGAATATTTTCTTATGGGAATATTTTTTATTGCCTTTAAAGTTTCCCGAAATGGGTAATTCAACAACTTCATTGACACCATTTAAAGTAACGACACACAAGGACGGCAAACTTTCTTTAAGTTTACTAAGAGTTTCCCCCAACATTTATTTTTTCTGCTAAATGTTTTATCTTTATTTTGCCAGACATTCATTTATTTGTTTAAATGGAAATAGAAAACTTTACATCCTCTTTTCAGAATGTTGTTGATGTTACCAAATCTGTGTATGCTGTTTAGTTTTGTAAAATATTCTTATTGTTGTCTTTGTTTTTCTTGTTTTAGTTTATTTCGAAATGTTTGTCAATCTGTGCGCTGCTACCAACTGCATTTGCAAAATTTTTGTAAATTCTAGTGATGCAGAATACTATTCTCATCCAACCCAGCTCATTTCGTTAACATTTTGTTTAGAAAATTTTATTCTAGTTCCTTGAAAATATCCTTTTAGTCTATCTGACAGTGTGTTTGTGGCAAGCACGAGGAGAGTTAAGTTCACTATAAAATTGTTGCTACAAGCAAACAAATCACCAGCAACCACAATTTAAATATCTTGTCAATGTATGTTGAAGTGCATCATCTGTAAAATAAACAAAAGGACATGTTTGTTCTAAACAAGATTCACTATCATCTGCACGACACACTTTCACATCAGCGAGTTCACATCATAAAGTTCTGCTGCCTCATCTCCCGCTCTACGATGACATTTACATTTTTTTTTGCACGTTATGGCCCTCTCTTTATTGTCATTATCGCATTTATATTTTAGAAAATCCCTCTACACGAACAATCTTGCCTTCTCGTCCTTTACTGCTTTTAAGGCCCTTTTATATAGTTTTTTGCCTTCATTGGCAAATTTTAGAAAGAAACTAATAATTCCTCAATAATTTAATTATAAAACGTTGAGTGTAAAATTATTTACTTGTATGAATTCAGAGTGCATTTAAAGCTTACCAAAGAGGCAACCCCATGGCAAAAACATGACCCCACATACTCGAAAAGAGCATCTTGCAACGAAGAAACAGCAAAATAATTCCAATTTCCATATACAATCAAATATTCAGTTTAACGAAGTTGCGATTTAACCAGCCAAATAAATAAATAAAAATATATAAACACGCCTTAAAAGCAGTAAAGGACGAGAAGACAAGATTGTTAACAACATCGTCGTTATATGCTCCTTGTAACGAGCATGTGACCATGCATATGAATTACAGTAAGTCTTCAATTGAGTTTCAGTTGATCTTTACAAAGAAAGAAATATCGGCAGAAGCATAAAAATATTTCCCAGCGAAGAAAAAAGAAATTGTCGTATCCTTGTTGGCAGTTGATACAGTTGCATTCTTCTGCATACAAAAATTCGAAACACTTTGCCCAATAACAATATGCAGAATTGAAAGAAGTGCTTGGAGAATGTCTTCCCAAGAGCTCAATGAAATAATAGTTCTCCTCCTTTTAGTAAATCGCTCAGAAATATATATTTTTTTTAAATATCTAAGTAAATCTTTGTTATCTATTCAATTACTGCATTTTTTAAACTCTTATTAAAAAAAATATAGATAGACATTAAATCATTCGTTATACCGAGCTTCGACTGTATTTTGCTTACTGCATATTATAAAAACCTTTGATGAAGAGGAACAGAATAATATTTTCCAATAAAATGTGCGTCAGCAATTTAGCGTCCCTCGTTACACTGACCGTTAATCCTTAATAAAGGGTGTTTTTTCAGAGTTGCGCAAAGTTATATAATAAAAGAAAAATCAGATACATAAATCTAGTTTTAATAGCAAGGAATAGGAATTTACAAAGTTGATATGCTTTCGCATATACATATATGAGGGACAGTTTGACCGAACCACTGCTGGAAGTTATTCTTTCTAAAATGTCCTTGAGTAAATCCATTGTGACGTACAATGGTAGCTATTTGAGTGTACCCTGTTGGAAGCACTTGTCAGGTAAGAAGAAATTTATAATCACAGTAAACCGTATCAGTAAACCGTTCCCTATTGGCGATAACCTTCTGTACATCACCGTTTTTAAGAATGGATTTTGCCACCATAATCCTTTGCGGTGTTCTAGATTATCCTTACTTTAGAAGCGAAAGCTCTGCTTATTTACGTGGTCATTCTACAAAAAATAGTAATCATTGTAATATCAACAAACACAACTATTAGCCGGTAAAGTCGTTGTAAAATAAAGTTTATGTCAGTGTTGACAACTCCAAGTTGTGAATAACTAAATAAGCGCTCATTTGAACCAATTGAGCTGCAGTTTTAAATTTTTTATCCTGTTGCATTTTCGATTTTGCTAAAAACTTTTATTAGTGGATACGAGAAAACTCCTTAACTTGAATGTGATGTCTGAAACCACTAAGAGAATGGATATCGTATATTAATATTTAGCGAGAAGAGTTCAGAATTCAGGAATATCACAGTACAGAAATCGTTCTGAATATTAAGGCATGAATATGAAGAAATTGGCAACTTGGGAGGAATTCAACTTTTCAGCGCTGTTTAAAGGACTAACCAGTGAGGACGATGTTATTACTAATTTTAACATGCCGATTTAGAGCCAAGGCGTTCATTCTAGCTATAATAGTTATCTCGATAAATGGCCTATTTTCACAGGCTAAGCTTTATCATCAGATAATTGAGTGGCGGCATTTGAGTCAGCCCCTCCTGAGGACAGGCAGCAGAGCCATGAAACATCTGATTGTACCGGTCGAACCTAAATGACAAAATTACAATTTTACGTCCACAAAAAATTCAGTGGCAATACAAATCAACAAATTAAAACAACTTTTCGCCAGCTCAATAAAATCAACAAACTGTCAATTTGGTTTTTTTTTTTTTTTTTTTTTTGATATTTAAAAAGCCCTGGACGAAGAACAACACTTAAGTTCACCCAAAAATCCATTTCAATAACAAAAAGTTTTCCGATTAAAAAAGTTTAACAATTAAAATTATATGTACGTATGAAAGCCACGAAAAAGGACAGCAAATACAATTGGAATTAAGAAAACAAACAAAGGCTTTTTTCCTTCTTCAGATTTAAAGAACTAAAGGACACGTAAAAGTGAAAAATCCTGGATGCGAAATATGTTTTTGTTAAAATGAAAAGAAAAAAGCAGAAGCAGAAGAAAAAGTATACAATGGAAGAAAAAAAAAAGGATGAAAGAATTAATTGCAAGACATTTGTTACAAGCATGACGATGAATGAGCGGAGAGCAAAAAGTAAAATTCAGCTGAACATAAATTGAATTAAATTAAAGTTAACGGCTTAAGAAGGATTTTACACTCTGAACTCCTTCATACAGCTACAACTCTAAAGCCTTTAAAAAGGATGGCTTATGAAAAAAAAAACTTCTTTCTGTGAGCAGAATACTAAGCAAGTGCAAGGAAGTATGTGTGTGGAAGTACTGGCTGCGTTAGGTAGTATAAGCTTTCACTGTGTGTGTGAAAAGGATATGTTTGTGCACCGAATAGAAGAGTGTCTTATGTATATGTGTCTGTGAGCTTTGGCTCTGTCTCTGGCAAAGTGTGAAGTAAAAGTAAACATTAACCAAATTTAAATACTTCACAGCGTTCAGTGAAAGTAGTAGCGGATAAATAAAGTAAATTATTTTCTCGTGGATTTAGACAGTGTTTTTCTTAAAATTTCCTTATCGTACTCAAATACAAAATAATACAAATTTACCAAAAATATTAAATACATACATAAATAATTTCAACCATTAAAATAGTATTCGAACTCTCCCAGTCAAAAATGAAATAGATTTGTATAGAAGACTAACATGGTCCCAGACTCAGAATTAAGTTGAAGTACTCCAACAATATAAATCACAAGCTTTAATGCTTCTGGCAAATGCTTACATACTGGCCACGAAATATCCTTTAGAAAAGAAGAGTCAATAAAGTCAGCATTGCAACAAGAAATATGATTTCTATCACTTGCATTGTAAGGCCTGCTTAATTGCTCTATAAAGCCTTTTATTTCCTTAATGGTAAATCGAGTATATCATTTAAACTGCCTCCTCTAGCCTACTGTCTTTAAGGGCTTTAAAAGTGTTATCCTTTCGCTAATTTCAACACCCTTTTCAAACTGCCCAGTGTTGCTTCTGGTATTACTTTTAAGAAATTATGTCGCATATTGTATTTCCTTCCGGTAGTGGTAAGCGAGAGTTCTTTCGTCACACAGGCAAGATAGCAAAACGCAAAACGCAAAAATAAAACAAGAAAACTTTTCTGCAAAAACAAAAAAAAAAAAAAATTAAAAACTTTTCTACTCGTTTTTTAGTCAATTGTACTGCCATGAGAAAAGAGGTAGCGGAGTGTGTTTGATTGTGTGTAGTATGTGTCGGTGTCTATTTCCTAAAGCACGTAAGTACATACTCTTCTGTTATCACCATCGCAATCGTCGTCATCTTTTGAATTATACAACATTAGCCGGAAGCAATTTTCCGCAAATGTTGCACAAATTTTCAACACTTCCACTTTGGCTGCCTAACCCCGCCTGCCTCAACCCAACCCCCGCTGCTTGCCTGACTATTAAGGAGTCTAAACATAAACAACATTGCAAACTATTTTACCAAAATTTTGCATTAATATTTCGAGTTGAATTTTTCTTTTCTCTGTTTTTTTTTGTTTCTTTAAAAAACATATTAAATTGACAAGTTTATTAAGTTTTTATTAAAAGGCCATATTTGCTTAAAAATGTAAAGCTTTATGTGACATCCCCTTAGAGCTTCTAGTTTACTACGTACTTTGGAACGTAATAAATCTTTATGGTATTAAAGAGTGTCTTAAATATTTTAAAAATCATCATTAAGTTGAATTAAATTCCTTCAATATAATCTGTGCGACGTTGAATGTCCTTCTCGTAGGACATTCCCATTTTGTATTGCATTTCTTGTCGCGTTTCTCATGATTTCGCTCTAACTTTCTTTTAACATATTTTAATTTTTTTTTTCGTAGAATAATAATTAACTTATAATTATAAAAATAATATAGTACTTCAGTTTATCACAAGAAAGCAAAAGGCAACATCGCCTTTTTCTTGTTTCCTTATAATAATTTTATATATATAATAATTATTAATTATATAATAATAATTGCAAAATAATAATTTTACAACATTTTGCAAAAATAATTATTTTTTATCAAACGAAATAGTTTTTGAAAATGCCAAAAATGGATAATAGTGAACTTCTGTCATCACGGATCCAGGCTGATGGACCAGCAAGTAGAACAAAAGATTTAGACCGATAAATCATAGATCATATGCAAGATCAGAGAAAATAAATTACAACACCAAAACTATGCAAACCTCTCTTAAATTTTGAGTTACTCATGCATACGAGGGACCTAAATTATCTACTAAATTTTTAGTTTCTTATAGAAATAGGGGACCACAATAAAGGCAACCCTTCAATAAATTTCGAGTTTGTTATGCACACGAGGGGCAACACTAATTCACACATTTCTTAAATTTTAAGTTTCTCATGCATACGAGGGATCACAATAAAGGGAACCCTTCAATAAATTTCGAGTTTGTTATGAACACGAGGGGCCACACTAATTCACACATTTCTTAAATTTTAAGTTTCTCAGGAATACGAGGGACCACAATTATGTCAACACCTCAATAACCAACTAAAACAATTGCCCCTAAAATATGCTTTCTGAACTTTAACACTAGTAAAACCGTTTTTAAAGGCTACATCTGTAACACTGCATTGCAATTTGCTCAACGAATATGTGCAACTTTACAGAGAACAGGAACCAAAAATTAGCACCAGAGTCCAATTTTCTGTATGATCTCGTAACAGCAAGATCACTTGCAATATTATTAACAGAGCATAAAGAAAAGTTCAGTACACTGAAAATAATTTTGAACTAAAATGTAAAAAAATTTAGTTGCAATAAAATCAGAATTTCTTTTCTCATTCGTCGTAAAAACATAAACTAAATTTGAGTAAAAATGCAATTAAATTTTTAAATATTTTAAAATTTTTTTTTATATATATTTTCTTGGTCGCGTTATAAAACTTTTTTTTAAATTATATTTTTTTTTTTTTTGTAAAATTTTAATTTTTTTTCACTGAGAAACATTCTGATTTGAAATTCATTTGGATCAATTGAAATTCGAGGACCACCCGGACAACTTACAATTTTGTGTCCTTAACGCAGGACAAATCAGCGTGTATCTAAGAAATTATTTGCAGCGCTCACTTGCCACAGTTAAATTTTTCTAACAAGAAAATTATTCCGTATTATAAAGAAAATTTCTTAAACTTTTTACAGATTTTGTAATTTTTCTCACATATTTCCAAAGAATTCAGACAAATTTGAAGTATTAGTATGAATTACTTTGAAAGCCATGAACTGCGCGTGTATTTTTCCTACTGCAAGTCATTTTTAGTATATCAAAGAAAGATTTGATTAAATCAATTAAAATTTCAAACTCTGGACATTCTTTAAAGGATTTTATTTTAATTATAATTTATTCCACGAGAGTTTTTTTTTTCTATTCCATACCAATAAATATGAAAACCAGCCAATGAGATATTTGCATTTCAAAGCAATTCTTAGTTTTGCTAAAATTTTAATTGATTTAAACAAATGTTACTTTGATATACTAAAAATTACTTGCAGAGGGAAAAACGGCTATTTTAATTCAAATTTCTAAGGAAATGCTTCTCATAATAAATTTTAGTCCTTTTTTTAGCTTTAAGTTTCCTTTAAAATAATTGAAAAATGAATGCGGCTAATTGTTGGAAGGCAAAGCTTACTTGATTATAAAATACAAAAATGTTGGAAGAATATTTTATTTCTTCTAGTTATATTGACTTTACGTTTCAAAATTTCCCAGCTAAAATGCGCAACCCTCGTTAAAGGTTTTTTAGAAATCTTTTAATAAAAACTTTTTTTTTTTTTTTTTGTGAAAACTTATATTTGAAAAGCTTTAAATAACATATAATCAGTTTACCTTTTACGAGGGCCTTTTCAATTGAATAATATCATTGATTTAGTGCTTTTCGGGGAAATTTCAAAAATGGTTCCTTCTAAACCAACAAATTTGCTCTTTCGGCTTATCAAAAAAGCTTTACGCTCTGACTGGGCCGCTGCTCCCTTTGCATGCATTAAAATACATAATTTTACATAACAAGCGTCTAGTGCTTTAAAATTATTGGCTCACACATTTGTTTTGTAATCTGCATTAAATTATGTTGAAACTCTCACACGAAACCATTAAGTTTCTTAAAATAATGAAGAAAAAATTATTGGCACCAATTCAATTTTCTTGCAGCTCAATTTTGTATTAACAAAATAGAAGCGAACGAGAATACAGACTACTTTGAAAGCTACCAAATGCAAAGCATATTTAAAGCAAAGGAAGCCAAGGAAGCAAAGAAGACAAGCAAACACCTCTAAGACTATGGAAATCCCAAATTATATATCTTAATAAGACAAACAGACTGTCTGCTTTGAAGGAGTTTATTAAAGACAGAAGTACTAAAAAGGCAACAACTTTAAATCACGCAATGACAGTTAAAGATTTACAAGAATGAAATTTATTGTTAAAGGCAACAAATGAAGCAGGTCACCGCTTGGCAAAGGCAAACTATGTATTAGGCCGATTTGCAGTAGGCGAGTGTTTACTTATCTATACACCAGTAGTCGCTTACAAACACATCTACAAATGTCCTTAAGGACATCCATGCACACATTCTCCCAAAGTAATTTTAAGCCATGCTTGTTCTGTTACGTTTACATTCAAAAAGGTATACAACAAATTGTTTATTCAGATACAAATCTGCATTGACATTCTTGCCCTGTTCTTTATTTATTTTGTTGCTTTTTCGTTGTTGGTGTCAGAAGTGTAAGTATTTTATTCAAAACAACTTCTCCATTTGCCAGGTATTTTACGATCTTATGAGCATATCAGATTCTAAGAAAACTCTTACAACTAAATCCTCTTGATGATGGCTGATAATGGAAAAATGCATACTCCGCCATAACGACAGTCCATTAAATTACTTTTTCTATTTTTGGTGAAAACTTTATTGTCTCAAGGAAACGAGAGTGTAATTTATGACGTTGTTTTTATTACTTTTTACATTAAAATAGAAGTTTAATTTTTAGCAAACAACACTCAATTTGTATAACCAAGTATCCACAAACGCTGCGTACGTTTCAAACGCTGCGAACTCTAAAGTAGTGCTGCAAAAACTTGCTCAGTGGATTTGCTACAACCAGCGGAGATATAAACGAGAGAATATGGTCTGAATATAGTAAAAATTTATATACAATAATGTGCAACAGATACCGAATACGTAGCAGGATTTCAGCAGTTCTCTGCATCACATGCGATTTATGCCACTTTAATCCATCCGCTAATCGAGAAGTTTGATTAATCTGAATGGCAAATTTTGGTAGTAGTCTTAGGGGAAAGAAAGCCAACAGAAAGCCGCAGATGAATGCTCTTTTTGTTCGCTATGATGTTAGTTTGAATTCTTCAACTTTTTGCTTTTTTCCATCCCGTCCTGGCCATCTTCAGGACGAAGAAAGCCAACAGAAAGCCGAAGATGAATGCTCTTTTCTTCGCTGATGTTAGTTTGAATTCTTCAACTTTTTGCTTTTTTTCATCCCGAGCTTCTTTCATCGCGAGCTTTTTTCATCCCGAGCTTTTTTCACTTTCTCCCAGTGCTTGTTAAGATTTCACACCTTTGACCCGAGAACTTTGCTTTATTTGTCCGCATTTTTTATGAAAATTATGGTTTTGTGCATCAAAGCTATTCCATTTTATATTGTACACGATAGATAATCCTTCAGACTTCTTAATTGGAAAAAACGTGAAGGACTTCCGGATTACATTTACTTCAAATGAAAACCTTTTAGGATATACAAGTCAATAAATTCCTTTACGTTCTGAACAACTCATATTGTCTCCTTTCACTTTATGTGAAACTTTACGAAAGGACTTGGACATAAAATCCTTCAAAATTACTCTCTGTAGGTATTCCAGACAGGCGATTAGCGTATGTAGCACGAATTCGCTTAAAGGGGCTAAAACATAAATAGAAATGGCTAAAACAATTTCAAATTCTGTTCTTCGATTACGCCAAAAATACTCGAAGTTATAAATTCACATAAAAAGCAATTTTAAGTGATTAAAAAAATTTAAAAAATTTTCCGGGGATTCACTCTCTTTTGCTCGCTATTAAAGTGTATGACTTTTAATACAGAAATTTTGGAAATTGAAAAATACAAAGAAAAAATTAAATAGCCGTAAGCACTCGACAGTCAGCGGTAGAGGAAAGTGCTTTAAGACCGTCCAAGGCTGGCGCTGTATGGCTTCATAGGCTGCTTTTATATTTATTCCAGATTTAGATAAAAAACTATCAAGAAAATTCATACTTTCAAACAATCTTAAGAACAAAGTGTTTTTCATTTCCACGCCTCTGTTGTAGTTTGACGTAGTCCTTGTGGAAACTTAATCACAGTACAGGAGAGTTCATTTGACAGACAATCACCAATAAATTAATCCTTTGAAATTGTTTCAAAGCACAAGCAATAAATAAAGCAATACGGAATAAAATATCAGTGTTGTTGTCTTTTTAAAAAAAAAGAATATAATTAAAAAAAAAAATCAATAAGAAATCGGGATGGTAAAACTAGTCCAAGGAATGGTTCCGATTTGATGATGATATGAAAGATTATCAGGTAATCTAAGAACAGATAATTGATTGGTTTCTTTATTTGAAATTTCCTGAGATCAAATGCTTGCGAGGCTCAATTATACATCAATATTTAAAAAAGGTTACTACTATATATCATACAGCAAAATAAAATAAGTAGAATATTACGTTGATATATATGCTTTTCGGAAAAAAAAAATAAATTTTCAATAGTCAATAATTCCAATAGTCAGCAATGGTAATCGAAACGCAAAGCAACTGATATATTCGCACAAAAAGTTTTCGTTACCTGGCCGACTAATGTTGAGCGCCGCCCATCAAATGTTATATATATATGCCCAACAAATGTAGCTGCCATATTAAGTCATCTCACATATCGTTGCTTATCTACTTGTTTAAAAATTCTAAGAATTTCGCTTTAAAAATTTCAAATTCAATAAGACGTAAAGTTTGGTACTGAACTGCATATTACTTTTAATATAAATAATATTAATTAAAATAAATAAACAATTACTTTGGAACATTTTGTACTTTTCAAAGAGATTATGAAATTTACAGACGATTTAAATTCATTTAAAAGCATTTTATTTAGTTGTCGAGTGCCTAAAAGTAGACTACAATAATTGTAAATTTAATTATCACAAAATGAAAGCGATGGAAATTATTTAGTTGCAAGCAACAACAGCACTACAAACAGTCTAGTGTAAATGAAATTGAAAATAAATCCGTATCCATACACGCGCTTAATACATTCACATTCTCGTATTCTAGTGCATATTAAAGGACACTTAAACCACAGAGAGACGGACGAGTGTGTTAGAGTGTGATCACTAGTGGAAATTGTGTAAATGAATGAAATAACGAAAGTGCGAGTAGGAATGCACTCGCCCTTGGAAAGAATAAAGTTTTACAAACAAATTATACACATAATAAACATTTAATATTTATTGTTAAATCAAGTTAAAAGTATATTTAATCGAAATGCATACACACTCCCATTGAAAGTGGCATTTAAACACGCATTACTGTATACAGACAAGGATATTTCTGTATTAAATTTTTTGTTATTTAAATAAAAAAGAAGAGAAAAGGAAATTCTCAAGAGACAATTGTTTGAAAATTATGAATACAATCACTCAACGACAATAATTGACTTCATGTAGTGCAGTGTAAAATGTTATAATTTTAATAACATAAACAATTTAATATAGAATTCATGATAAGCATATAAATTAAATTAAAATTTTCAATTTAGAATTTAATTAAATTTCCAAAAATTTAACTTCTTTAGAAATTTAAAAGAAAAAAAAGGATTCCGCTGTCCGCTAATGAAGACATTCAATCTGTCTTTATTTATTTACCAAATATTACAATTATATGAATATAATTGCAATATGTGTAGAAGCACTGGCTACTGAGGCCTTTGGCTTCTGGCTCCCCGGGGAATTGAACCCCTGACACCTGCGTAACAGGCGGGTATACTAAACATTATACCATCGAGGGGCTTCAATCTGTCTTATTTAGTATTAAAGAGTGTGATTTTTAATAAAGGATTCATATAGACTTTTTAATCAGGATTCCTTAAGATTGCCATTCCTTTGGACAGCAGTTTATTGTGAGAAATTTAATTCTTATTTCCCCAAATTTAGTTTTCACAATTTTAAGATCGAAGTGTAGTTTACAACAATAACGTATCGTCCTTTAAATCTTACAAATACAAAACGTTTCAATTTGTACCTTAAGGGAAAATATTTATTTATTTATTTACTTAATATTACAGTTATATGAATAACTGGCTGCTAAGGCCATCGGCTAACGTATATAGATATAATGGATTCAGAAAGTTCTATGGTCATGCCCATACGTCTGAAGTATTGTTAAGAAGTATTGTACATTGTTAACTTCACTATGGGTCTGCAGCTGACCCATAGTTAAGGCATATTTAAATGAGCTCCGAGATTTCGTTATGGATCAAAGAGTGTGATTAAAAAATCTGTGGTAGAGTGTACTGTAATTAAACTAAAAGCTTGCGAGCAGTATAGTCCTTTCCCAAATGGTCGCAAAAGACATCGAAGATCCCTTGATATATCGTTTTGGGATAGTTTGCGTGAAGTGATTTAAATATTGTGATTTCCCGATTTGTAGAAAAATATCTTAATGACCTATTCCATATCTTGAGATATTTTATAAAATTATATTTTTTCTCATTAAAGTGAATCCGGAACAATATTTTAATTATCAGGATTGTACCATTTTCCGTCTGGGTCGGAGTAAAAAATTAAAAATTAGGTTACCGCAAAAATTTTATTTAGTCCTGAAATTTTTGCTCGCAATTCCCTGAGCAATCAAACCGTTCAAGCAATGAGAAAAGGACAGGCTTAAAATAGACACACATTTCTTGTCTAGTTTTCAACAATTAGCTAAAATGTTGTAGTACTACATTCGGAACCACTTTCATCATATATGTATTTTGGTTTCAGAACCGCAATAGAGGCCAAGTACTGCCTTGGCTGTATCTTTATAGACATGGGCTTCGGTCACTACTTTCACTTTGTCTCTTCTATTAGAGTTTCATGGCTTAAAAGTATGCGTTGTAAAGTGCCAGCAATATTAAACTGAAGTCAATTTCAATTACACTACGAACTCGGTAATCGCAATCCTCGTTACACGCAATTCCTCGATCAATTCCTTGCATCAATGCTCCAAGAACCTGCACCGAATGATTCCTTCACACTTGATGAGCTGAATGAATGGATACACGAAAGCGTTACTTATCACGACGTGGAGATTGAAGCCATAGAAATTAATGACAAATTCAGATGACATCGAGGCGGATGATATTCCACCTCCTAAAATAAAATAATCAGTTGCTATTCATGCCTTTAACACCGGCATTCACTTTGCTGAGGAAAACGATATTCCAATAAAAAAAATCCTAGTTCTGAAAGAGCTTCGTGAGACGGCTAAGAAGAAAGTGCAGACAACAATAATCAATATGTTTAAAAAAAAATTATTTTTTAATAAAGAATATACTTTTTGTTTCAACAAATGGTTCTGATATATCATTTTTCTAGTTATATAAGTTCTCAATAAGTGCAATTGCCTAGATTTCTATTAGTTGCGGTTACCGAGTTCATACTGTATTTTAAAATAAATTTAGAAAAGAATAAAATGTTTTCGCAATACTTCATGGCGCTCATTTTATAATATTCTATGTAGTGTTTTATTTAAAATAAAAAATTATTTTAAGTTGCAAAATTTTAAAATAATTTTATAAATTAATACTCGGCCATACAAATGTTTGACATTTTGCAACAACTAGAACGTATTGGCACACTTCTACCAAGAGAATTGTGGTTAACACATACACACTTACACAACTTGCAAAAAAAAAAAACAAAATAATAATAATTGCAATTCTGCAGCAGCACAGTTTCCAAAGCACAGAGTTTTTGTATGTGTTGCGGCTTTGACCAATAAAACACACAGACACACGATCATGTGTATGTGTGCATAAAAAATTCCCACTACTTAGTTTGTAGTTGGAGTTAAACTGACATCATTTGTCTATTTGTTGTGCGTGCTTTTGTTTTTTTTTTGTTTTTGTTTTTGTTTTTGTTTATATTTTAATTTTTTCATGAGCAGCATGGAAGAATGTTCTCACATTTCGGCTGTGGTTTTACAACGAAGGTTGGCCCTCCTTTTATTTGGAAATATGCTTATGCAACAAAACTCCACCGCTTGCCACCGTCACTACCATCAGTTTCATTTGTATGGCCTAGAATGAAGCATCTGTTCCCATTTTTCATTCACAATATATTCCCACATGGCTAGACCACATAAACTTCGATACAACTGCCTGACTGCTACTAGTATGCTCTTCTTGCGGCCAGTATGCTCTTCTGGCCAAACACTTTCAACTTCATTTTGCTTACTTTAATTAAATTCTACTAAATGACTAAATGTTTGGCTTTCCCAACTATGGAACCAAGTACTGGCTACTAAACCTACGAATGCTACTTTTCATTCTGTGCTTTTTTCCTCCTGCTGATCATGACGATTCTTCCATACAGGCAACACATAAAACAATTTTTACCATCGTTATTTATTATGGCACTCCGGCAAACAGAAAATAATCACATTTCTCAGATGTTACATACAAATCTGGTCGGAAGAAGGATGTGAAGAAAATGAAATAAGAGATTTTTTTTTCATCTCGATTTTTCTATTTCAATTATAATTTTTAATTTCCACAAAATTTTTAATTCCTGCAAAGATTTATTTTGCTTAGTTTTTATTCATTGCAGAAACTTTTGTGTCCTAAAACGACATTTAAATGATTTTTGATTTGTATTTTAAGAAGAACAACATCCTTAACTGTTAACAACTTAATGGCAACATCCACTAATAATTTTGTATACCTTTATTATAATTAGAGGTTGATTACACTGCGAAACTTTTGCTGCAGAATGATGCAATACAAAATGACGCCTTTGATAAATCTATCCAACGCAACCTCATCTTATTAACAACATCTACGAATTCTTTTGTATATCTTTATTATTGTTATATATAATTAGAGGTGCTTTACACTGCGAAACTTTTGCTGCAGAATGATGCAATACAAAATGACGCCTTAGATAAATCTATCCAACGCAACCTCATCTTATTAACACCATCTACGAATATTTTTGTATATCATTATGATTACTATATATGTATATTATTAGAGGCTATTTACACTGCGAAACTTTTGCTGCAGAATGATGCAATACAAAATGACGCCTTTGATAAATCTATCCAACGCAACCTCATCTTATTAACACCATCTACGACTATTTTTGTATATCTTTATGATTACTATATATGTATATTATTAGAGGCTATTTACACTGTGAAAGTTTTGCTGCAGAATGATGCAATACAAAATGACGCCTTTGATAAATCTATCCAACGCAATCTCATCTTATTAACGACCTCTACGAATATTTTTGTATATCTTTATGATTACTACATATACATAATTAGAGGTTGTTTACACAGCGAAACTTGTGCTACAGATAGATGCAATACAAAACTATGCCTTTTGTATATCTCTCTAACGCAACCTCATCTTATTATCACCATCTACGAATATTTTTGTATATCTTTATGATTGTTATATATAGTTAGAGGTTGTTTACACCGCGAAACTTTTTCGGCAGAATGATATAATACAATTTTTTACCATTTGTAAAGTTTCTGCAAAAATAGTTTCATAATGTGGACTGGAAGGAAGTTTTTATAATATGTTATATGCAACACTCAACTGCAATGTAAAATTACATTTTCCTGTGAATAAATAATTTTTGGTGCAATTTTGCGGTCCTGCAAAAAGTAATTCTGAATTCAAAGACAACAGTTTGTAAACAGTGTTACCAAAAACTTTATAATTCTTTCCAGGTCAAAATAATTTTTTTTATCAAAAAAAAAAAAAAAATAAATAAAAACAAAAAAAATAATTAGAAATAAATAGAAAATTTATAGCTTGTAAAAAATAACGAAAATGAAGATATTTAAATTCAAAAATATCAAAATATTATTTATTTCGAGGCGTATAAAAAAAAATATTTTCGAGGCGTATTTAAACAGTAATGCGATTCAATAATAGTGTTTTCACAATGAGGATAAAACGTGGTATTAAAACAAAATTTGGTTTTAAATTTAAAACCAATCCTTAAAACTATACATACCATACAAAATAATTCTCATAAAACCATTTTAAAACATTTTTTGAATTTTTTTAAAGTAGATTTTATGAAATACCACCTTGTTTTATACAGTACATTTTCAGTGCTACCAAGTTAGAAAGATTGAAAACAGCTGATAATTCATTCACATTCACAAATATTCATTCACAAATGTAGAATCATTTCAATTTTAGAACACATTTTTAACACATATAAACAATAACAGCTGTCATACAGTTTGTCAAATAAATGTGGGAAGAATAATTACAACAAACACACCTATTTCTACAAAATAGCAAAGTCGTGAAAATGTTTTTAAAATAATATATATTCAAATTTATATAGTTTTTTTTTATTTATTTAGCAAATATTACAATAATATGAATATAATTGCAATATATATAGAAGCATTGGCTACTGAGGCCTTTGGCTTCTGGCTACCCGGGGAATTTAATACTATATATATGGTATACTAACCATTATACCATCGAGGGGCTTATTTATATAGATGATGTGTGTAAATAAAAAAATAAATATTTGTCATCAACATTTACAGTTGCTGAGAATCGTTTGTCTTTATATATATGCGAAGCCAACACTATTCGCTTTAAAAATAAACACTTTAGTTGACGAAAAAGTCCAAAAATCGCAAATTTTCCAAAAATCGAAAAATATGTTTTTTACTTTTATTATTAGCAAATATATATTTTAAACATTTGAAAACATAAAATAAACATATAAACGCCATAAAAACGTAAGTTTTCCATTCAAAAATACACAAACGGACGTTTTGAAAAACTGACAATTTAAAAAAAATATTATAATTTACCTCAAAATCTCGAGAAAAATTTTTGGTCTTTATTATTAATAAAAATATATTTTAATCATTTGAAAATATAAAATAAACATACAAGAGCAAGAAAAACGCAAGTTTTTCATTCAAAAATACACAAACGGAAGTATCGAAAGTTTGACGATTTTTGCCCAAAAATGCAAAAATGCTCTATTGGTGAAGCTGATTGCGTAGCTGATTTATCAAAGTTTCTGATTGATCAAAGTTTGACTTGAGAAAACCAATTGCTTGCTGGGAATTCGGGGCTAAATATTTACTCTAGTAGAAATTAATTCGCCTTGTTTTCATTTCGTGGAAATGTTTATTCAAGGCGAATTCATAAAAAAGACAAAACGATAATATTAAAGTAAAGTGTTTTTTATTTAAAACATTTTTAGTTTAGAGAAAAGGAATTAAAATAATTTGACAACAGCTGTGCTTTGAGTTTTAGCCAATTGAATTCGCCTCATGTTCAGATGATTATACATAAATACCATATAAAGAAAATAACAAGCAAACCGATAAAATGCCTTCTGTCACGCAAAACATATTGAGAAATTATCTGTCTTAAAAAAATTGATTTAGAGAAAATGAATGATGAATGGAGCCACATAAAGACTCGAGAGCGTAATTATGTAAAAAAAAAACTCACAAAATTCTATAGGAATTAAAAATAAAAAAAAAAAGTCTAACGCAGCATGAGCATCTGTGGCATTCTGCAATTTTATAGACTTTCGAGTCCATTATAATGAATTTATTTTTAATTAACATTCTGCGCTTCTACAATTTTTTAATTGCTCAATTGGCTTTTAATCCATAAACTATTTTATGCGTTCAATGTTGAATACTTCACGAAAGTGTTGAAGTATGAATATTTAACAATAAAAAAAAACCGGTTATCAGTAGCGATTTAATGGCACGAATAATCGTTTTGAATATTAAGAATAAAAAAAATTTATTAACAGGAAATGCGATTGCTGTCCAAAATACTGCAGGTCGGTAGACTGATGGCATTGCTCTTGCATAGAAGGCCATTAAAATTTAATTAACAAAAAATTGAATATTCAATTGAATAATTAATGTATGGCTGCATAAAAAGATATGTCGTGGAGGAAACAATTAATCTAATGGATTCGTGTGTTATCCTTTTATTAGCTACTTCCGACAAGGTGTGTGAGCTGCTGAGTTATCATGGTGCAAAGTCATGATTGGCTTTTCCACAATGCTGTGCATTTCTGACGAATTGCTTAGTGCAAACGGCGTATAACTTCAAGGTAGTATTCCTTACTGAGCGCACGACCTTGTGGGAAGAATTCATGATACAGCACGCTATTGTAATGGAAGAAAACAGTGAGCAATTTTTTTACAATTGACCGAACTTGTCGTGCTTTTTTCGATTGCGGCTCTTCTGGACGCTTCCATTGGGATTTTTGGGCTTCGGTCTCAATGTCATAGGAATACAGTAATGATTCGTCACCAGTTATGAACTTTTTGAACAAATCTGGATCGTCCTTGACGATGTTCAACAGCTCCTATACGACGTTGTTTTTACTAAATTATAGATAATGGATAATGATGAACAACTTTAACAATTTAAAATATTTTATTGAGTGACAGTAGAATGCCGATGTTTAAGGAACTGCATTGTGTAATTTTCCATGTGTTTTAAATTCGTCAGAAATATTTTTAATACAAATAAGTTTATTTAAATGTTGTCAATGTTTTATTACTAAAACTTATAAAATTAATTTTCTTTTGCAGCTGCAACTAATTCGATAGGGACCATAATAATATACAGGTTTCCTTCCCTAACAGCAACTTGCAAAGAGGAAAATTTTATAACCATATTTAAATATTGTCAATGTTTCATTACTAAAACTTATAACACTAAACTTTTTTTTTGCAGCTGCAACTAATTCGATGGGGAGCATAATAAGTTACAGGTTTCCTTCCCTAACAGAAACTTGCAAAGACGAAAATTTTATAACCTTATTTAAATGTTGTCAATGTTTCATTACTAAAACTTATAACACTAAACTTTTTTTTTACAGCTGCAACTAATTCGATGGGGAACATAATAAGTTACAGGTTTCCTTCCCTAACAGGAACTTGCAAAGAGGAAAATTTTATAACCCTATTTAAATGTTGTCAATGTTTCATTACTAAAACTTATAAAATTAATTTTCTTTTATAGCTGAAACTAATTCGTTGGGGAGCATAATAAGTTACAGGTTTCCTTCCCTAATAGCAACTTCCAAAGAGGAAAATTATATAAGCTTATTTAAATATTGTCAATGTTTCATTACTAAAATTTATAACACTAAACTTTTTTTTTGAGCTGAAACTAATTCGTTGAGGAGCATAATAAGTTACAGGTTTCCTTCCCTAACAGCAACTTCCAAAGAGGAAAATTTTATAACCTTATTTAAATGTTGTCAATGTTTCATTACTAAAATTTATAACACTAAACTTTTTTTTTGAGCTGAAACTAATTCGTTGAGGAGCATAATAAGTTACAGTTTTCCTTCCGTAGGAGCAATTTCCATAGAGAAAAATTTAAGCTTTTTTTATTATAAATTCTTTAATTAATATTTTACATCCCAATCGCATGATTTTACAATATTTTGGCACATACGACAATCGTGTGGAATATTTCGCAGTCTCGCTGTAATCAAATGCGACTCTGCTACGCTAATCAAATCGTACTGAGCTTTCGATACCACAAAAAAAAGTTTAAATCAGTACAGCGATTGTTAGAAATTCTTGCTTCACCCTACTTTGTGTATATACATTTCGCTCTTCCAGATGAGATTGGTTAATGGCTTTTACAGTATTGCGTAAAGCTGCAGGACATTTTGTATAATTTGGGAAAGCATGCTGCCATTGATGTAACATTCCATTTATGGCATGTAGATGAAATAGTGGTAGAACAAATCCTTTTTTTTTTTTTATTATTAGTAGTTTCTGTTATTCCTGAACGCCGTAGTGCAATAAGGATAGAGTTAAATGAGCGGTCGCTAGTAGCCCATATGAGGGCCTGAAATAACAGTGAGCTAACCAGAGTTTTAATGGGGCACTTTAAACGAGGATAATTCAGAGAGCCTGCTCAGATTGAGCTGGAAAGAGATAAAGCTGTAAGCTGGTGCAATCTTAGGCGGCACTTTTCTTACCACAGTTGTGCTTTTACTTAATAGAAGTCTACGTAGTCTGGAGCTGAGGCAGATGTAAAAAGCTGATGGTGAAAAGAGCTGACTCAATAGCTGATGGAACACTCGGTTAACGGACTTGCTATTGACATCAAATTCTTGTTATAATATTTTCACTTGAGTAGCGCAACTTTTTGCATCTCTTGTATGTCTATCGCATGCAGCTTTGCTGCTGGCAAACTGATAATTGTAATTGGCTCTCAGCTTTTAAGGATACAGCAAATGGAACAAGCCGAGGGAAACTAAATAAGATAATTTTACAACAGACTGTATATTGATTTAATCATAAGCAAAATTATTTTGGTGGATTATTTCAATTTATTTAAACAAAAATACCCTCCAATTTTTAGGAAAACAATTTAGAAAAATTATTTTATTTACTTTTATAGCCAATTTGGCCTATCGTTGTTTATAAGTGGAGCTTGATTTCTTTTCATTACTCTTTTCCGCATCTTTCGTACATTTTTTTTTGTCTGCATTAAAAACATTAATTTTCCCTGAAATTTCTTATGAATATAAAATTAACATATAAACTTAAAGTTCTTTATTCTTTTTAATTATTTGATTTATTTTGAAAGCGGATCGTCCTGTCAGCTGTAGTTAATGGCAAGTTTGAAAGCTGTGCTTTCCTTTAAGTTCAACCAGATGTTTGTTCTTCATTAAACTTTTAGCTTTTCTACTTAATTTTCCTTCTATTTCTAATATTATGCCGCTTTCCAAACATGTTCAGTGTCCTGCTAGTCCTGCAGTTTCTCTCTTATTTTAATTTAGAAAAATAGAACATAAAGTGGATTTGAATAAAATTTCTGAATATTTCAGAACCTGTTTATGCTGTTTAACATTAAAAAAAAAAAAAAACTTTTTTTCTCGTTTAATTACATTCGGAATGGTCAGTATTTAACACATTTTGTAAATGACAAGAGTCAAGCTTTGTCATTTATTTCCCTTCCCGTATGGCCGCCTTATTCACCCCCCCAACATAGAAACATTTATTCAGCAAACATTTTTTCACTTTATACGTTAAACATTTAAGCTGTTAATAATGTTAACTATTGTTGTTGTCACTGTTGTTGCCCCTGTCCCTGTTGATTGTTCGCTAAATGGCAGTCAATTAAGTAGTGGCTGTGAAAATTTTTTAACACTTTAAGCTCTTTCTTTTTTGTTGATGGGCATTTAATGGACGGTATTGCAGGCTTAAAAAATGTAGAGGAATAAAATTTATAACTGTTGTGATTTATGCCATGACAAAACCATAAATAAATTGCTTTTAATTTTTTTCAATTTTTTTTTTTTTTTTTTTGTATCGAACAGCCATACGAAATCAATTAGCCTTTGCGAAATGTATGTGAAAATTATAAAAGTTTTAAATTTAAGATTTTATATAATTTTTTTTTTTTTTTTTTTTGATAAAATTGAAAGTTTTTCTACAAAAGATTTTGAGGTCAAAAAGCTTTTTTTTAATTATTAAACAAAATCATCATCTGCTCAAAATTTCTTGCTACGTGAGTAGACAAGCTAATCCCGGACATGCATAAAATAATTATGACGCTGCATTAGTTTGCTATTCAAGTTCTTCAGTGGAAAGACTTCCAGAGATATTGCTGATAAGAGAAAAAATTTCCAAGCTTCCTTTTGTCCTAATTGTATAATTGCATTGACTTTGGCCTTTAAAACTATTTTTAAACTTGCAACGGAACATAAAAGAAATAGAAAAAACACTAAATCATTTAATTATATATTTTCTTCTTCGGCTTCTAACAACCACTCGCCCACTGATACGCATTGTATTGAATCCGTGGATAACAGTAATATCTTTTCTGCCAGTGTAATTTATTATCTTCAAAATAAAAATAATTTCAAAAATATACGACTTTAAATGTTATTTTGTTTAATTTGTAATTTTATTACTGTCTAAAAACGTATTTCGCCGTAATTCTGTTCGGTGTCAAACGTTTACTGATCACACTTTAATATTTAAAGCCTCGTTTCACTATCCTACACAGCCTTACGATTTGACAAGTGTAATAACTTGGATTTAAAGACAAAGTACGCTTAAGATATATTTCATCGTCTTTATTTATTTAGTTATTTTTACACAGCCAATTGTAATTTAATTGTTCTTCTTTTTGTTTCCTATCCTTCACTCAGCTGATCGTCGTTGCCAACCGCACATATTCGAATGTCAACGACCGGAGTTGTCGCAGTCCAAGATCAGTGTTGCCACAACAAGTATGACATGTATGTTGAAAAAATGAAATAGTGTGACGTAAAATTGTGCGATTTTTATGAAAAGTAAAAGTTTATGAAAATTTTCATAAAATGAGAGTTTTCATGCGATCAGAGTTGCTTCCACTTGAAGCAGCTGAACAAAGAAAGCAAGAAAAAAGAACAAGACAAAAAACTTTGGAAAAATTTAATGTCTTGAGTCTTATTTATAATTTATATTTTATTAAAAAAATTTTTTTTAATAATTTATAATATAGTTGTTTTATGTTTTCAAAATTCCTTTTCTAATATTTTTTTTAGTATTATTAAATGAATTATAACGAATTATATATTTTTTTTTACAATCAGAAAATATTTATACTTATAAGTAAATTAATAGTATAATGAAAGGGGAGCATGGCAGAGATGGACCTAAAATTTTTTAAAAATTTTAAAATGTTTTTCATACTGTCATTGTTTATGGTACAGTCAATTAGTTGCGATTGATATTTTTGACTGTGTTAATGTGGGGACAATTTGAAAGGGGGTGATCAATGCTTATCGGGTTGAATACACAATAAGGACATTTTTTTGGGGGGTTTTTATCAACTATATGAGAATTTGAGATTATTTTTTATTTTATAAATTATTTTATAATTATTTTAATTTGGCCTCTTCTTGGCAGCTTGAGGAAGTTTGTGGGCGTTAACTTTATTGATGTTAATTTTCCTGTACCAGTCAGTTGTTGGGTTCCAACTGTAGTTGACTTTTATCTTAAAACCGTATTTTATAAAGTTTTTTATATCGTCAGAAAATAGATATTTTTTAATTATAAGAGGGGTAATTAAACAGAAAATATATTTTTTTTTTGTATTACATTTGAATGATGGTGTGGCATTAGCAATGCCTTTTTTGATGTGATTTCTTAAATAGGAAGTGTCAGTAGACCACTTTCGTGTGAATGAAAACTGGGTACAACTGGGTAGGACAGTGAAGCAAAGCCTTTACAAGCCCTTATAATATTTTATTTATATTTCTTGCGGTATAAATAATTACTATTTTCTAATTTGAAAAACTCCCCTTTTCCACTTTACACTGCCAAAAATTTATTTCCCACACGATGAGCTAAATGATTAAATAAGTTAATGAGCTTGAATAATCATACAGATGTTTTTGAAGTATCAAATAGAAATATTTTTTTTTTTAGATCTACTAAAAGCTTTAAGCACATTGTTTGATTGGTAATAAAAAAGTGTATAAAGAAGGTAATAAAAATTTCTTTAAATGAAACGAAACGATGCTGAGGTCATATCGTGCGGAGAGACTGTTCCCTTAAGCTTTCTTGTTTCTGTCTTCACCAAATTGTGTAAGAAAATAAAATTTTTATGCTTTTGTCTCTGGCAGTTCGCAAATAATCATTGATTTTGTTCTCAGCACAAACTTAATTTATATGAAAATCTTGTAAAGAAAATTAAATCGTAAAATATGTTCCAAGCAACGCTTTTGGAACAGGAGCTTCAAATTACTGTATATTGCAAAACTTATTTATGCTAATTTCTTTATTATTATTATTATCCTTTACTTTAATTTATTTAGTGATTTTTTTAACTAAATTTACTTTTGTTTTAAATTCCTCTACGAGAGTAAGGAACATTTGCACGGGTAATTTTATAATCCGGAGCTTTTGCTACACAGAAAAGTTTTACGTTTGCTGTTCAATATAACGCATAATTTCTGGCAAATACAAAAATCATCTTTTTTATATTCAGAAGCGAATAAACACTGAAATGAAGAAGACTTTATTGCATTGGGGATTTTTTCCAGATATGCACACGCTCATACTTCTCACACAACTGCCCAGGAGACAATGAAGAGTAAACATATCAATCATTATGTATGTGTAAGTTACGTGTGTATCTCGTGTTAAGGAAGTCGTACAGATAAACTTGTCAATCATCGCTCCATTCCAAACATGTCGTCATCGATAACAAAATTTCCAGCACTTTCTTTGCCAACTACACTGGGATAAGAGCAAATCATTAACCGCTAATTTCCATCAAACTTTTTGATTTCTAGGGTCAAAAAAGCACAAACTTGTGCTTTTGATCATCTCCGAGGCACGCTATTACTATATGTAATCTTGTATATGAATTCCAGTTTGTCAGCAAATTTGCACAAAGAAAACAATTATGTACAGCAGGAAAAGCCCCTCATTATTGTGCTGTTGTGATTTTCTTTTATGCAATTTAATATGTTTTACTAAATAATTTTTAATTTTTAACTGGTCGAACTTGTTTGGGTATATTTTATTAAATATAAAACTTTATTTATTTATTCATAAAGATGTTTCGTAAACTTTATGTTCACTTCTTCAATGCAAATGTCATGCATGTGATTTACTTTTGCAGATCGCTAGTAGTCTTAAGAATTTAAATATTCGTATGCAAAGCGATATGCCATACACATGATTTACTTTTGCAGATCTCTAGTAGTCTTAAGTACTTAAATATTTAGAAGCAAACTGAAATGTCATGCACGTGATTTACCTTTGCAGATCTCTAGTAGTCTTAAGTATTTCATTATTTGGAAGCAAAACGATAACTTTATGTGGCAGGAAATCGACAACGAAAAGAAAGTCTATTTCGGAATTGGAAACAGTATGGAAAAAGTATAATAATTCAAATAGTTTTTAATAATAATTTTTTTTTATTTCAAAAAACCTTTTAACTTTTTTAGAATCACATATCCTTACAAAAATCCTTAACTTTATATCTGCCCAGTTATCACACTATTTGAAACCATTTTATTTAAAAAAAAAAAAAATTAAAAATTAGAATACAAAAAAAGTCTGTTATATAAAGGATCTCTCACTTAAACGCAAAGGAATCGCCTTGTATCATGAAAGTATTCACAGAATAAGTATCTGAGCAAATCTGCTTGTGAACTAGGACAATATAAAGTTTTTTTTTGTAAGAAAACCGCTTAATTGAAAATAAGCTTATTTAAAAAGCCATTGCATAACTTAGAAATTTTAGTGCAAATTTCAAAAAGGATAAAAGGATAAAAAATAACATTAAAGTAAAATATATAAATTTCTTTTTTAATAGAAGAATTGACAGGAATGTTTTGTATATAAAAATATCTACTTTTATTTGTTTATATATTTTCAAAAATCCCCTTAAAATATTTTATTTTTAACACTTTAATAATAATTTTAATAAAAGAATTTTAGTTTTTGGCGGATAGAGGGAAGGATAGTTTCTCTAACAACTTTTTTAAATATTTTTGCTCAAAATATTTTAAAGAATCAATTTTTTTTTGTTATTTTTTACACAACTTGTAAAAAAGTTTCATAAACGTAAGCTCAGTAAATCAAAATAATTTATGAAAAATATTTATAAATGAATTTTTTTTCACACCATAAGGAACTAAATTATTCCACGAAGTTTTTAAATAAAAAACATAAAATTAATTCTAGTTTGCAGAGTTCGAAGTTAAAAAATTATTTCAAGAGAATTTAATTGCTCTCTTTTTGTAGTTGGGAATTATATAAAAATTCGCTTTTGCAATTGAGTTACTGAGTTATTACTGTCTACGTGCCAGGAAAAATTACTTTTCAAGTGAAATTATTTGTACTTCTTAAAAAATTTAATAAATTTATAAAAAATTCATATAACTAAAATACAATTTCAGATGCTTTTCTAACATAATTAGTTTTCTTTAACATAAAAAAATTTCACAGCACAAAAGGACCAAAGGGACATCATACAAATACTTTAAAGAAATCAATTGCAATCCTTCTTTCAAATTCGACAATTTTAGAATAATTAAGTTGACTGAAAAATACATATTAGGATAATAACGAGGGCTCCTGATAAGGGCAAGCAACTTTTTTTATAATTTTTTTTTTTATTTTTTAATAAAAAAATGATTTAAAAGAAACGTTTAAAATTTAACAAAACTATATAATAAAGTTACCACAAAATATTTTATTTAAAATAAATATTTATTTATTTTATTTCATGCATCTTAAAAACAAATTCAAAAAAGAATTAGAAAAGGATCTTAAAGGATCTTATTCAGAAGTGATAATCAGAAATTAAGCAACATATAAAAATTGAAACAAAAATATATAAATCTCTACTACAGATGCCAAAATTGACGGCTAATGTCAAATACGTTTCTATATCAGAATAAAAATCACACTCCATGCAATCTAGTCCAACGACGGAAGGAAATTAGAAGGACTATAAACAAAACAAAATCTAACTTTTCATCCTTCTCAGATTGTAAAATGGAAAGAAGTATTCAAACATTTTCCAGAAATATTAATATTATAGAGACACTTTCGAAATGCAAAATAATGGCCCAAGTCGAAACGTTTATGGAGATAAAAAATCTTTGTTGTCATTTTGACAATTTCATGAGAATGTAACAATTTTGCCAAATTAATAATTAGGATTTGTAATGTGTTTTGAGAGAGCAACGTAGCGCCAGAAATGGTTACATCTGATATCCTTAATAATGACGGCATACGAGAAAGACTAGATAACACTTCTAGAATAAATGAAATGCACACGCCCATTTCACGAACAAATGCAAAGATGATATTGTTCAGATAAGACAGCTATATAAATGTGATGATGTACAAGATATATAAAAGTGTGTAACAAAAATCTCCGGAATAGAGCTGTTAATTTTGCATCCAGTTTTATTTACAGAGGAAATTAACAAAGTTTTGGAGCTAAACAAAAACCAACAAGTTTGAAATCAAAACTAACTTCATTATGGATAAATAATTCGGGGGATAGCATGCAAGCGAATACCAAAGAACCTTAAGAAATTATTTTTGAATACGTATTACGAGGATTTTTCTACAGAAACATTTCCCAAGTAATTTTAGGAGCCTAAAAAGAGTTTGTCTAAAGCAACTGCTAGTTCTTTCATATATCGACACGTATCATAGGGAACATTTTGGACTTAAAATGCAGAATTCCGTAAAAGAATCGCCTCACTTTCAATTTTCATACAACATTTTATTTCCAGATAGGAAGGGTGACTATATAAAATCTTATTTAATATCTTATTCTGCCAACAAGTGCCACATATCTTGTCAAATTTGTGCCATTTGCTTCAGGATCTTTTTCTTTCAGATTTTTAAATAATTATATATAATTTTTTATATAAATGGTGCGATATAAGATAAAAATGCGTTAAAGGATATTTTGTTGTTTTTTGATTGTGGTCAAAATGTGGATAATATTTATTTAAGAATTTTTCTTTTAATTATTTTGGCTTAAACAATAATAAAAATAATAATAATAATAATAATAATAACAAACAAAAATGTTTGCAAAAATAAAAATAAAAATGAAACTACGAAAGATAAATAAACAAATATAGAAATAAAGTCGGCTGAATCCTTTATGGGAGGATGTGCAACGACGATATTGCTGAGATAGACAGGAGATTTCAGGACAATATTAGTTACAATATTAGACAATATTAGACAAGACTGCAATTGCATAAACACAACATGAAAACATAACAAGAGGAAAGTTTGATCTAAAACTGCCCACTACGACCCACTGTGCAATACCGGATATGACTGATATTATTAAAAATGAAAAATAATTCTAATTCGCATATAATGTTGCAGATAATTATATTCTACTAGGAATAGATTATTTACATGAAATCCACAGATTAACAGATACACAGAAAGAATAACGTAAACGCGTAACGTAAAGATAGAGAACAAGAAAAATAGTAGATCGGGATTAAATATGTAAACAAGTAGTATCACTGTAATATACAAACAATTATCATAATGATTAGTGATCGTAAGCATTTCATTAGGCCTTTTCACATTGAAAAAGAAAATTTTAAATGTATAATATTTAATATGTGCTAGTAAGGATCCCCTGGCAAGGACACTACTAGCATAAATTCATAATGAATTCAATTAAATGAAGAATGAAAAAAATTAAATGAAAATGAAATTAAATGAAAAAAATTGGAAATATGGTAAATACCTTTAAAAACACTTAAAAATGCAATCAAAATGATCTTCATCATCTTGTCATTATATATTAAGAACACTGTGATTAAAGTAATTATTTTCTTATGATTTCTAAGCAACAGATTTTGTGAATTTATGACACTATTTTAGTTATTTGGTTGATTATAAATTCTCATATTGTATTCTTTCATTAGATATATTTTAGATTATTTTTTAACAAGATTTCATTACCAAATAAATAATTATAAATAATTCTTTTATATTTTAATCAAAACTTTCTAGACGCGTTTATATGCCGTTTCTTCTTCAATTGTACTGTTAAACTTTAATGCCAGAAGATTAAGTGCTTCATGAGTGATTAAATTGTTGAGTTAAATTGATTTTCAATGCAATTAGCCATGGTACGAGTAGAACAAGCTTATGTTTTATATTTTTAAAATAACTCTAAAAATTTATTGAAAATAGTACACACTGTATAACAAATTGAAAATTTATACGAATTTTTTTTCTTTACAGAAATTTGAATAAATTAAAATGTTAAAAATTCACTTTCAAAAGCATTTCAAAAATTATAAACTTAATTTCAAACTTGAATTCTATTAATTCTTTTATTTTATTTTAACCTGTTTATCTTTAAACTTATTCGACCATAAGAAACGAAGCGTCCAAATATAAGCAACGACGTTCTGAAACTGAAATTCATGTTTATAGCTAACCGTAACACAAGGCATCATCATATATTAACGTCCTTTACAAACACATTTTAACAGGCACAGCCATTTGTTTTATACAGCATCTGAAAGGCATCTGTTCGACTTGTATGAATCGTAAGGGAATAGAATCGTTTGTGCTCGTTTTTAAATATCGTAAAACCGATGTCTAGGTATCGTAGATTTTCGAATTTTCCAACTCATGAGAGCAAACGCACATAATTCGAAGTTTTGACAAAAGAAGCAGAAATACTTTAGAGTCCACCATGTGGTGCTAAATAAGTTGCAAACAAATTCAAGCACATGGTGGATTGTGGCATCTTAATTTGTGGCAACAGACATGCAAGAAAAATGGGTAAAATATGTTCCCTTGCCTTAACGGCATTATAATGAAAACAACAATAGCAGCAACAACAAAATACAAATTGACGCAGGCGCTTTAATGATGTGAAGGAGGAGTAAATTTATTTCAATTCTTGTACTTTTTTTGACAAATGGTATGACAACTAAAACCACTTCACAAAAAAATAAAACCTAAAACAAAAAAAAAAAGCAAAAAACGACAATAAACACAGAAAGAATAAAAAAAAAACAAATAATAAACACATGAACTTTTATAAAAACACAAACAACATTTTGGTAAGAAAAATTCCAGATACAGTGGGATTCTTGCTAAATATTACTCGCTGAAAACTTATTATGCTCTTCAATTCAAAACAATTATGAATTTCTTGTCCTATTTTTTTTTTCAAATTCATAAATTACAATTAGTTTTTACAATTCTCTCATTTCTATACAATAATAAACAGCAGAATTGTCAAGCAGATCATTTAAATGCACCTGAGTTCGTAATGCCAGAAGGCAAGATAATAAAGAGGCAATGCAAAGTAACTTTGCTCACCTTCCGTCGCACACTTACATAATTGAATTTTTAAATATTTCTAACTTTGCGCTTGACGTTTTCAACTAAAGTTTAAAACAACCAAGATCTTTATACCAGAATAACGAACAAGTTTAAAAGAAAATGGGTAAGACTTTGTTAAACTAAACTTTGTTTTTTAAAGTGTACCGTTCAATTCACAACATTACAAATAACTTGGCTTTATGTTTTTCCCTTAACATCCCATTGTGTTCAGAAAATTATTATAATTATTACAAGAAAATAAGAAATGTAAGCATCTTGTGGAACAAAAATTAACTATATGATTTATGATTTTTTTTCTTAAAATTCCTTAACTTCTTTGCTTTTTCCAATTTACATATAAATGTATTATATATATAACTATTGTAAGTGCTTCAATCTTTCGACACTTTGTTGTTTAGCATTATCAGCAGTTTTCCTGTTGATGCTGCACAACGGACCGGTGAAATATTAAAAACAAAATATAAAATTTACATTACAAAAAAAAAAAAAAAAAATTCTGATCACTATTCGTAAAATCTTTCCCTGAAATATCATTTCAGAATATTTATTCTTTTGACGAATCATGGCGATTTTTTTATTTATTTTCTTTTATTATTAAAACAAACAAACAATTCGACCTTGTATGAAATACATATAAAAACAAGTTATATTTTTAATTCCAGATCTCATGCTATACATGTGTCTGTATCAGAAGTTTAAAATTTGAATTTTCACGCTTCATTGCATATATAAAAAAATATAACGCCCAACAGCTATTTTACAGAACAAACGATAAACAAAACAAAAATAAAGAAAATTGCGTAGTAAAATGGTCTACAAGACAAACAATTCAATAATCCAAAATTTCCATGGCGCGGCAAAAAACCTTCATTTTTCCCGCAACTTAACAGTTAAACGCTGTTGTGACAATACCAGTAAGAGTTTGTTGTTGTAATACACAATACCTACCAAAACAGTACTACTCGTATAATAAACCCGATCGTCTGCTCACACACTTTTATTTCTGTTCGTAATGCAACATCGGGCCGTATGAGTAATTTCAATGTGAGTAAAATATCAATCATACGAACTAATTACGAATACAGAAGAGTTTACGAAGGAGATTTTTTTGTTGCTGTACGAGTATCATAAATACAAAAAAAAAACTAAACACACATCATCACATTGTGTGAGTGCGTTTGGTTGCCTATTTTCGGCTACAAGTACGCGTTATCGGCTCTAATAATAAATTTTGTTATTTTAATCTCAACAATAAATATTTGGTAGGCTTGGAGTATGATGGATTGGGAAAACGTCAGTTGTTTTACAATCGATAACGACATGTTTATAAATGAATTCACGATCTGGCAATACAAGTGGGATTGAAAAATAAACTAATATGTCTCTCTTCAAATAACAGACACGTTACACTCACTACACTCCTCAGAATTCTTTATAGTCACGCTTATGCGAATTCAAAGGGCATTAGTACGCATAAAGCAAACATATTTGTGTTGAACTTGTATTAAGAAGCACATATGATTTAAAGGAAAATGAAAAAATGTAATAAAATAATAAGAAGCAGAGAATGTATTTAATCCTGTTCGGTACCACTGTTCGAAAGGAACAATATGTTGGTGTTGGTATATTCTTAGGCACAATGTTGTTGCATGTAAGTGGTTATGTTAAAGGTGTTATTGGTTGTTGTTATTGCCACTGTAGTTGTCGTAATATATTATTTGTTAGCTTCTGTTTATTTACTTCAATGAACTCGCACACATACAAATGCCGAACATCGTTCATACAATATTGACTGAATTAGGTGTCAGGTCTACAAGACTTTTTCTTTGTTTTCCCCATTATTTAACGAAATGTATGACTGTGGTGTGTACTTTTGCTCTTTTTTAATTTGCCCTTATCACAGTGCTAGATATTGTTGTTTGTTTTTGGTACTCTTAATGCTCCTGCCATTTTCTAATGATGTATGAGACCAAAGGAAATCTCTAAAGTATGTGATTTAGTGGTTGATTTAGAGCCTAAACAAGAAGGTCATATAGGGAGATTGTTGTCTTTTTCTTTCCATTAAGTTTATCTCGTTATGTACTCGTTGGTTCTATAGTAATGTTTTTTTTCGCTTGCTGTTATCTTGTCGTAAGCTTTATTAGGCCACTGAGGTGTTGGTTAAGGGACATCTTAAATTTCTAATACTTCAAAAGATATTTATGATGTGAATACATGTGCAGGAAATCGGGAATTATTTCTCGCAGTTATAAGGTAATTTGGTTTTACGAAACTGACTTCTGATTTCGAATGCGAACGTTATAAAATTAAATCTCTACTGCTTGTAGGATAAAATGATAGGCTGCAACGCCTCCTTAAAATAGTCTTCGTAGTAAATTTCTATTATAGAGATAGTTGGTATTTACAAAAAAAAAAAAAAAAAAAACTGGAGACGGCAGAAGAAAGATGCAAAGCATGTTCCGCAAATTACTAAAATAAAATTATATATTCTTCTTTTCAATGAGACATACACACATTTTTTATGAACTTGGAGACACATACTCCCTTCTCTCTTTAAGAAAAGTTTGAGGATATAAAAAATTAACATTTTATTTTCGCTTAGTAATTAACACGGTGGAAAAGCTACAATAAAATTTTACTCCTGACAAGTAGTCCATGCAAAGCACAACTAAGAAATTTTTCTACTGAAAGTATTGAATTAAATTATTTATTTACGAAATCTTCTATTGTAGCACATACATGCACATCAAAAATTATTATTTAATAATTCAAGTTTGATTTTGTTTTTTAATAAAGAATCGAAACTATTAATTAACGAAATTAAGCCAGAAATACATTATTTTGATAATAAAAAATTATTTTTGGAAATATAAAAAATAAATGTTACATATAAAAATATATGCCGATCTTTCAAAATATTATACTGCTTGCAAAATTGAAAAAAAAACTCAAAATTTCATTATTAATGTAATACGTGTGGGGCACCAATTGCACTACAAAATTAAATTTAAAAAATATTTTTTATTATCGAATTTCTCAAATTTTTTTATTTTATAGAAAATTTAATTTTTTTTTTTGTACTAATAAGTGTTTTTGAAAACGGCAGATCACAACTGATCTTCAGGCTTACTGACGCATATGCGATGCGACAATAATTCATAATATCCTGAAGACTTGATGACGAAATCGGCCAAATTATTATTTGATTGGACTGCCTCAATTCAAAAGATAAAAAGAAAATTAGTAACTTGAATGAACAATTACCGAATAAAAGTATAATTCCGATACAATAAATAGTTGGAAATATTCTGATTTCCTGATCCTTTATTTTCTTATTTCCTAATTGTTTTCTAAATTGAACAAAAATTGTAAGAAATTTACAGTCGGTCAAGAAGGAGTTTTTACATTGACTTCAATACATTCTCGACTTCAATAGAAAAAAATAACACTTTTTATTCAAATTTGAATTCTTTTTTTTACTAATTCATATTTATTTTTATTATATTTATTATTTATAAACAAAAAACCTATTTAGGAAAAAATATTGAAAAAATCTCTGGTTTCGAAATATTTTAATGAAATTATATAAAAAATACTTGAAATAAAAAAGGAATAAACATTTTTTTTAAAAAAGCTCAAACATTTCCAACGAAATTAACAAATAAACAATATAAAAAAGATTACAAAGAGCTTTTCTTCCGACAATGCTAAAGCTTTGATATTCTTACAGCTTGTAAATAATTTTTTATACAACAAACAATTTTTTGCAAATTCTTATGTTTATACCTGCGCGGTAGGGGCTGTTCTAATCTTTGTGAATAGAAAAGGAGCTCATAGCTCAGTTCATTCAGAAAGAAGTCTATAATTCAGCCGATTTGTGTATAATTTATTAAATATTTGCATTTGGAAGTTTCCTAGTTAAGAATTCTATATATTGGATAGCAGTGAATTATTGACAAAAAAAAATATTACAAAAAATATTTAAAGTTCTTTAAAAAAAATACAATGCTGATATACGAGTATGGCAAAATATTTAAATAAATTAAAAAATGTTTTAAAAAAAAGATAGCACAACAAAGTTTACAAAATACATTTAATAATAAAAAATATATGTATTCTTCCTTAAATATATTTTAAAAAATTTAAAAGAGGAAACTAAATTGATTTTTGCTACCCATTAAGACCAACGATGTATAAAAGCCCCAACGTTAGAGCTGAAAAAAATACTTCTTGCCCTGAAAATTGGACATTTACTTTTTATTGCTGTTGCTCTTAATGCGTCCTCGTGTAAAGTGGCCTCGCCAGCTCAAACTTCTTGATGTTCATTTGGTACACGTGTGTTTGATGCGAAATACATTTCTTTCGCTGTCGCGCGCACAAGCAGGATAATAACGCCACCACCACTACATGATCTGCACGAATATTGTGGGCCAAAATTACAAACTCTCTAGTCAGAGATTGCAGAATTTTCACAACATTCGTATAATTTTGTTACATAATTTTAGCAGTTAAATTTATTTAAAAGAAAATAAATTATATTTAAATATAAGAAAAAAGTTTTTATTTGAAGATAAAATTTATTTGCCAGGTCGTTGTTTTAAAGACTATAAAGGATTTAATATTAAAAATCACGTCGGACTTCCATAGCTAGATTTGCTATTATATTTAAAGAAATATTATTAATATTTTAACAGAATTTTTATAATATTTCTGATCAAAACCTTTCATACAATTCTAAATTATTTAATTATTTGAAATAAATTTGTAATAAATACTTTTCAAAGAACTTTCATTTGAAACAGTTAACTTTTAATGTACTCGTACGTTACATATTCTCCGCCTTAATTTAATTAAAAATCTATACTGTTAATTGCAACCTAATAAAGGATATAATGCCAAGCGTTTAGTAACAGTTTTTTAGTATTCTAATCACAAATGATGAAGTTAAAAAATACAATTAATTTGAGTTGTGCCGCTTAGAAAATATTAATCGAATAATGGCTCATCTACTTTTCTAATCAAATAAAGAAGTTTTTAATTGTTAACTAATTTTTCTTTTAACTGTTTAATTGAACTAAAATCAAGGAAGGCGTATACAAGAATACACAAGTAAAACTTTTAAAACAAAATTGAAAGTAAATTAGCATAACGTAAAGCAATACTCGCAAAATAAAGCACATTTGGTGTAACATAGAAACAACAAAAGTTGTGTAGCACTGTGTAGCATGTGTGTGGTTTTTTTCTTTACAAAAATGTGTTTGCACACATATGCGTTCTTGTCTTCAACGCAAGACATGTGTTAAATGTCTGCGAATTTAAGTGTTAAACAACAGATTTCGCTTCAGGTGTAATAGGCCACACACACATTGACACACGCAACCATGCAGTTGGGTTTTGAGAAATAAAACAACAAAAGTGAGAGAAACGACGCCAACTGTTAAGACAATTTAACAGTCGTACACTCCTGCCATTACTTTCGTGTGTCAAAGAAAAAAAAAACATCATTTTTATCTCATCTTCTCTCAGGTAAGTTGTGTCAGTATAACTTCGGCAATAATAGAAATAAGTAACACAAGCAAATTGAGTGAAATCTTGCCGTTCACATACACATACGTATGAAATGCCATACAAACGTACGTATTTATTTACATGTTGAAAAACTTTCTATTTTGGAAATTCGTGTTCAAATTTTAACAAGTTGTTGGTTTTATTTTGTATTTGTTTGTTGATGCCGCCGCTTGTTAAAAGCATGTATAGAAACAGCAAACTTTCACGATACGTGTTTTTTTGTATGGCCACGAATATACAAACTGAGGAAATATTTTGTTAAGGTAAAAACTGCACATACACCTGAAAAGGTAGATCTGTTTGTAATGTGTACATTGGCCAGTTGTCGAACTCTCAAGGATAGATGGATTTGTATAAAAACGGAGCTCTACAACATGTTGTTTCAATGAAAACTGTTATTAAAAATATTTTATGGAATATTAAATCAATTCATATGAAAATTGAAATAATGTTTAAAAAAACATTTTATTTAAATATAGTTATTATACGGAGTCTAATCAAGTAACTGTGGCCTATTTAACTATATTATTTTCAAAACTGACTGAAACTTCCACAATCTCGCTGTTTACGTATGACCGGCTATATATTTATGTAATTTATGGAATCTGTTGCTAGAACGGAACAATAATTCGACGGTGTTTCAGCCGGTAAATCAAATTTTAACAAATACTTGCATCTGGCAATGCCATGCTAAGACCGTTTAAAAGTCACAGTCAATAATTACATTGAAGAACTCTATGTGTAGAATTTATAAATTATGGAATGACTACAGTAAGAAAAATGGCAAACCCTATATAGTTTTTAAGAAATACAGAAATACCCCCCTGCCGTAGCAATATTTTCCGCAACTTTTAAAAAAATGTATTTTTTTTGAAAGGTTTTGAAAACAAAAGTGGACAATATAGCCTCCATCGAGTAATTGACTTAGCAGAGCCACGAAAAAAATTTATGGCTTATCAGGAAGTCGTAAGAACAAAGAAATAACCCCTTTACTTTATATAGATTTGTACAACAGATCCACTGAATTTAAGTAAGGCTATATGATTAAGAGAGTGCAATTCATGGAAATAGAGATATGTATCTCAAAGTAGAATTTATACTCCTCATATCAGTCCCACACAATGAGGATAAGCGAAAATATCTATCGATTACTGATGCTGATTTACACTTGTCCGTTGTATGCCAGTTGTCTTCAGTGAATAAAGACAAATATTATTGCTACAAGTTTAGACCAAAAGCAGATCAATTAAATTAGCGAAAAAAGATTCATAGCATTTGAGAAAAAAGACAAACTAAAAGGGATTTATATATATATGGGTATATTTTGAATGCCTCCATTGGCCACCAACAGCCAATGGAAAAGCATGGTAGCAATACTGATATTGTACGGGCGGCAAAAATTAAGAAACACCCTGTGCTTGCTTATTTAATTGATCTGCTTCCTAGTCTAAAGCTATAGCATTAAATACCAACTTATTATATGTAAAAGAAGTCATCTTCATTCACTGAAAACTGCAGATACTAAGAAAGCAATATCTCATTTTACACTGATACGGATTAGTGGAAATAAACCACAAGCCATTGGCCACATAATTTTTTTTTTTTTTTTTTTTTGTAATGGAAAGCCTTTGAAGACTGAGCTAATGATATCGAAAAGCTGGTAATGTAACAACTCAGTTATTTAATTATATGTATCACATACGTGCATTATAATGATTTTACATTACTTAAAACTGAAGCTGTATACTGAGAGTCCAACACAAATATTGGCCCGTTCGGAAATATGTATTTTAGATAAGTTTGCAATCATTTCCAATACTATTAAAGGAATTGCGTGGAGTGTTAGTTCAGGTGTAGTATCATGTAGCATATTGTAAGCCTAACTCCGAGCTGTCTTCAGGTTCATTGTATCATATTCTCTTGCCAGTTTTGCAACAGAATTGTTATCGTTCTAATACCAAAGCTCTATCCGTCTAGTAGCTCTAGTAAGCGAGGCCATTTTGCTAGCCAGAAAACCAGCCAGTACTGATAAAGGTTTTACGCTAAAGGAAAAACTATTAATCAATACTACTAACAAAAGAAAAATGTTCATTAGCCTTGTCTATTCTTATTCATGTATTGCTGTGTAAAGCGGTTGCCACGATATTTCCACAGAAATGTTCAGTTTGCACGCTGTTGAGGCATTGTAGCCACCCCTTTTCTTAACTGTGTATGCTTATACTCGTAGTTATTCTATAAATGAACGTCTATTTTTTTGCAAGGTGCTGGTGCGTTACGACGTGCCTGAGAACAATGCAGAGAATACTAAAGGCCACATGGTGATATCTTTCTAAAAATTTAATTTTTGTTTTTGTTTTTTAATTTATTTCAAGATTTCAGGTGTTAGAGGCTGAAGGAGTAGTCCTTATTCTCAATGGCTGGCATCGAACAAATAGAAAAAACATAAACAATGTATTTGTTGCTGATATTCTTGCATATGCCACTCTGGCTGCTTTAAATAAACATTCAACGAAGTGTTTTACATGCCACAAAGTGTAGACAATATGAGTGTTTTTTATGTTGTAAAGAATACTTTAAACACTTAAAGTACTTGTGAATAACATGGAGAGGAAAATTAAATACTTTTGCTATGAAAGTAACTTAAATTTTATAACTCTAAAATTAAGAAAAGGATACAATATTTTGATAGAGTATTGAATTAAAACTCCGAGGCTTTTCATGCCAATTTTTTTGGTTTATGCTGTTAATTATTTCCTTCTTTAATATTTGAAGTCCTTTATTTTATTTAATAAGGTTAAAAAAAATTATAGTTAATGGTTTTTGCATTAAGGCTATTGTTATTTCTAGACGGATTTTGAGAAAAATTTTTCATAACGAGAAAAAAGTAAAGAGTAGACGAAATTTTAAAAGATTAAAGAAAATGTCAAAGTTAATTTTATTTTAATTTAGAAAGGATAATAGAAACTGCTTTATTGTTTGCAGGTTTTAAAAATAATACACGAAGAGTGAATCTGTTAAGTTAATATAAAAAAAGGAACCGGGCTTTCTACTGCTTAATTACTCAAATTAGTGAAAATTAAAATTCTTTAAACAGACTTTAAATAGCGACCATTAAAGAGGGTTTGAATGTATTTGGTACAAGAGACTGTCATAGTCTCCGTAAATAGTTTGCCACGAAAATTGCTGAAGATTGGACACGTAAGAGGAAAGGTCATGGTTTTGACAATGAAATTCCTGTGCCATAATTTCACATAATCCTGTTAACATAGAAAACAGTATATAATTTAAAATAAATATATTTCTGAGAAATACAATTTTAAAGAAAAAACAATTATTAAATACAATTAAACAATAAGAAAAAATGTTTATAAAATATGTTCCAAATAATTCGAATACGTTTCCACAAATGTTGATTACAGGAATTATTCCTATCAAAAAATTCAAAAATAAAACAATTATTTATAAAGAAAGTTGTTTGAGCAAATTGAAGCGTTATGGGTTGTGATGGAAAAAATTTGCCATCTCTTGACAAGAGCTCACTTGGCAATGTTGTGACGTTTCTAATATGAGTAGGATATCCTTGCATGCAGGAGTTCGACAGCCCGTCAAATTTAAAATTATTCTTTGGGCAATCATAAAATAAAAAATTCTGAAGAATCCTCTTTATTTTTTATTTTATTTTTTTTTTTTTTTGGAGCAGAACAGAAATCCACATTGCTGATGGGCGGCTTACAAATGCCCCTCTGACATTACTTAAGCCACATTAAAAAAGGCTGGTATTAGACAGATAGTATGTATGTTTGGTCCGCTTTAATAACTCGTGTTTTAATATTCGTGTCTTTAACAAGGCAAACTAAAAACAATTACTAAAATTTTACCAAAAAAAATATTAAACGCGCCAAGGACGATACCAGAGTCTCTACAAAAGTGAGTCTCTACAAAGTTATGACTTCCTTTTATGAACTTAAGGACCACCAGCTATATCTTGAATGCTGATCTTAAGAAAATATAATTATATCCTTTCGGGCATTCGTAAGCACATTAGCTGAAAATGAGATGACAATTAAAATAGCAATTTGACCAATAGACCCAATTTACAGCAACGTGGCCCGGATCTTATATTTAAGTCTCTGTAATGAAATACTTGCCTTTCTGAAATTAAAAAAAATATATTCGAATATTTGACGATATTTTCTGAATTCACTCCAATGGTTTATTTTCTGCAAACAACATTTCTCTTCATAATTAAGTCCTTTCATTACTAATTACCAGCTCAGCAAAAGTTTTCATGTGCGGTAGATTTTACATTTGATTTTTTCTTTGGCATCATGGTTTTGCATGTCTGATTGAGACTTTTGAGCTTAAATTGGAAGTAGAAGTTTCGCCACATGCTCTTGGAATCTGTTCAAATAATTGCTCAATGACTTGCTAATTTAAATAACTGCCGGAGTTTGTGTGCACTTACGTATGCATGTGTACTTCTACGGTATCGATTTAAGCTCTTGAATATGTGGAAAAATATCATAATGTGATAAAATGTGAAACTTAACTATTTTACTTACATTAAAAGTAAATAAATTTTTCATTTAAAGTTTCACAAAGAATTTAAAATTTTTGAAATTGTTATAAAATAATTTAAAATTATTTTTATAAATTATCTAAAAAAATGTTTTTTATTCACCGAGTATTGCCAAGAAACAACATCCTTTTAAAAAATGCTACTCTATTTATATAAAATATATTTTATATCCTTGAAATATGTTTCAACACATGTCGACGTTGCTCTTACTCCTTTTCTATTTATTCCACAAACACTCTTATCTAAATGTGCGTCATTTAACAGCAGCAACAGCAGCAGCAGCAACAGAAATGACAATAAGAAAATTGGTAAAAAAATTATATGAATTTTTCTTTTGAAAAATGTTTTTAAGTTCCGGGATTTCATTTAAATAAGCAACATGAATAAAATGCAACAAAAAAGGACAATAAAATTTTGTAGAAATATTTAAAAATATTTTTTATTTGCTAACGAAACTGTCTAAAATACAATGCATGCGATTTTGCATTATTCGAACGTTGCTTTGTTTCCTAAAGCAACAAGCCGCAGGATCGCCGATTGCTGGTTATGTTAAAATATGCAACGGATGTGATCGGAGCAATAAAATCCTGTACTAGGAATTTTTTCTTAAACTGGATACACATAACTAGAGCCTTATTGAACAAACTGCATTACTGCATCGTAGCGGAAGGAAAAGTTAGAATACGTCAAGCATACGTGATCAAAGCTCAGCTGATCATTACACAAAAAAGTTGACGCATGTGTTTTATCATATCAGGTACATCATCAATAGGTCGCTTTCCTTAAGGATAAAACCTGAATATCAAAATGCATAATATATATTTTTAATAGCGTAAAATCCATGTAGGTCCACTTAGTACGTTGAAAATGCAAAAAAAGGTTTATATTTTTTATATGCCATTTCGGCATGACGTCTGCGCTATAGCATGGAAAATGTATACCAATTCTCGTAGTTCCAAGACTAATGGCAATAAGCTGTAGATTGATTTCTTAAACAATATTTAAAATCGCCAGGAGGCACTAATTCCAATTCTCTGAGTAATTTCATTAGACTCGGTCTTTTCCTTTAAGAAACCGGTTTCTTTTGTTCAGTTGCTTACTTAGCAGATAATCCACGCAGTATTAAACGCTTTTTTCATATTGAAGTGCGACATACATACATATATACATACATACATATACATATATACTATAGATAATATATATTTTTTAATTTACATGAAATATTTTCTGAAATTTTGAATTACGCTGACTGAGATCGTTTCTTTCATGTTGCAGCATACTTTTTACATTTTACATTCTTCATATTGTCCTTTTTCAAACATCGATTACAGAACTCTGAGTATGATGGTGTAACAATACTTGTATTGATGATAATTCTTTGCACTTTAACGATTTTTCCTGCCTCTTTATGCTCGAAATCTAATTACTGTTCTTGGAGGTTCAAACACTGACATTTTGCCAGATTAAGGTTCTGTGGATTAAAATAACCGATTTCCAAACTATGATTGGAACAGCTTTCATGATTTGGCAACAAAACCACTCAGTGGGCACACGTTTTCAGTAATTTTTTCACAAAAAGTTCCTCTTAATTCAGTTGTATGTAAATTAACTGATAACAATATTTTTCTATGTTTCTGTCATACCGAAAAGGTAGATGAATATAGTGTAGGGTGTTAAGGTAAAACTGTACCAAGATCCGTACAATTATCTTAATTTTTACAAATCGTTTGTTTATGAAATGAAATGAGGATTAATTCGGAGTAGCCTTGGCCTAGAGAATATTCCTTCGGCATTCATTGTAGGATAGTGAGTGAAGTAATTTTATATTTGCAAGTAAAGACGCACTCGATCTAAATTTGCTCAGCTTTAAGAAAAGAAAAACGTCCGCTTGAGTATTTTTGAGTGAAAAAGTTGCGTTTTTTTTCCTCTTGTATGTTTATTTTATGTTTTTAAACGTTTAAAATATATTTTTGCTAATATAAAATTAGAAAAATTTTTTTTCGATATTTGAGGTATATTTCCATTTTTGACAAGGGTACCCCCTTTGCATTTTTGGCCAAAAATCGTCATTTTTTGAAAACGCCCATTTGTGTATTTTGAATGGAAAACTTTTAATAATACTTTATTGTTATTACTTTTGTTTGGCAAAGTGTTTTAGAATCAGAATTTACACATCGCTTAGTTAAAACAAAGTCCACCCAACATCATGCAAAGGATTAGTCCATTAGTCGCAAAGGGCTACACGAATACACACCTTCAAAAACCTCTGTCTACTTATTATAGGCCGGCTTTACAAATGGATTTGTTTACCTTAAAATTTTTAAGTTTGACGGAGGTGTCGTAATACTGCAAACACTAAGAGTCTGCCTGTTTTTCTGGTCCAACTGTTGCACATTGTTGGGCCAGTGAAATAAATAAAATAACGATACTACAAAACTACATACAAGTTTTCGACAAACATTTAATTTTAACATTTTTTTCATTCTATTACCGTCTGTTAGTGGGAGCAATTATCCCTCTGAAATATTTTTATTTGAAATTTAATATTTAAAAAATTTATAGAATTAGGGAATACTGTGTGCAAGCAGGTAAGATAATTACTCTAGCAAAAAAAGGTTGGGGCATCATCATAGACAATTACTCGGCTCATTGGGTTCACGCCCCTCCTGTCTATAATATCAATCCCTAACAAAACATTCAGCTATTCATTAGAGTCCTTTGGCAAACCACATGCATTTGGTGTCCACATTACACAAATAGGTAGCAGTAAGCAAATCATATATATCGCTCGCAGTTGACCCATATCTGCCGCCCAACATTATCCTTATAGTGTGACTGATTCACACCAAACTATAACCATGCGGAATGCATTCGATGCCATTGAATTTTATGTGAATCCAATCAAAAATTTTAATAAAACAATTTATCATGTACGAGCTTTTAACCGTAAAACTAAATGTTCATGTATTCCAAAGAAACACTCTTGCAGCAGTAGAAAAGGTGCACACGTAATGTTATAGAAGTATACTTAGCAAGTCTAGTCCCCCAGAAGTCTAATGCAGAATATTTTCACAAAAATGTTCTTAACTTCCAACAATATATTTTAAATACACAGGATTTAACAATTACAACGATATTGCTTTATAAAAATGCAAAGCTTAACAATAACATAATATTTATTATTTATAGAGAAAAAACAAATAATCATTTAATATTATTTCTAGTCTTTTAACTCATTTTGATATTTTAAAGGTTATGTTCTCTTTGTTAATTAAGAAGCAGTAATTTTTGTTAAATTAATAGCTTACCTGTGTTTCTGGTATTCATTTATTCAATTTCACTCTGTCTATTCTCATTATTATTTAACTTTAAAGCGACAAAAAATATAAAAAAAATATTTTTTTAACCGAATTACACTTGCAGTCAGCATTTTAATCGAACAATTATAGTTAACATGTGTTTTGTGTAAAATGTAAACAAACATGAGATCCAAATGTAGCCAGATCTTTATTTAAATTCAGTGTTACCAGCACACTGCATTGGAGTCCATTACGAGTGATTAATGCTTGTCAACACTTTGATTTTTCCCGGTTTTTCACAATGTGAAATATATTCTGCATTTATAATTTTAATTATTTTTGTACATAAAAAAATAAGGGAAACAGCTTAAGACGCAAAGCCACATTCGAAAAATTAAATGACTGGAAATAAAATTCGCATATCCTATAAAGAAGTTATTTAAAACGCCTAAATATGCATGCAAGTAGATTGTTAACATGTTATCGCATATTTTCTAACTACTTGAAAATCTCCCGTTTTTACATACTTCTATTGTGGCGAATCTATTGCCTTTTAATAATCAAGTTCGTCTCCTTATGTTGCTTTCAGTTTCAGTATGAAAATGTAAAATAGATACCTTCAGCATTAATAAAAATACATAAATAAATACATATAGATTTCAAATGTCATTTTTGCCACTTTGGTTTAATTCCGTATGTGTAGCTTGGTTTTTATTATACACGGTTTTAAATTCAAAAAAATATTAGTGATTTTGTATATTAGTTTAATGACGTGTATCCGCACATGTAGACTTATTTGTATGCGTCCAATTTAATATAAAATGTTCTTCTAAGCTACAGCTGAATATTAATTTTTTTTTTCTTTCTTTTCGCTTTATTCAACTACTATTCCCGGCACAACACAATCACTTAAAGGCCTTTAATATCAAAGTAATAGCCACTGCAGCCGCACTAAGAATTTATATACATTTCCTTTCTATTAACAGATTTAACAAAATTTATGTGAACGATTTTTCAGTATATCAAAGGAATTTTTGAAAATTTTTAACCATACTATTGATTTGTTTTAAACAATGCATTCTGTAAATCCCACTTTAGATTAACAGCTTTTTAACATGCTTGGCAAATCTGGCTTATGTGAAAACCGATTGGCGGCACGGGCAATTTCAATGATCTTTCTCGATTTCACATCTAGAGGTCTCAATGTACAGTACAGTGAAGAAAATTTAAGAGCTAATATATTGCTATGACGTCAAAACATTCTTGGATATACTATATTGTGTGAGTCTACCCCGTGTTTAAATGTCTTTAAAAAAGCCGCCAAATTAGACGAAAAATAAATTTACAAAAGATAAGCACTACTTCTGTGTAAAACAAAAAAGTTTTGCTTTTTTTTTGCTAAAGTAATTTTCTAGTAGAAAGAAATTTAAATGGAATTCTTTACACCGAAGAGGGCAGTACATTAAAACAATTGTACGTGTAAATTGTGCAAAAATTGCAATTTGCTAGTAACCTTTGAGGGTTGCATCTGATTTTTTTTGCAGAAGGAATGAACTTGCCCTGGCACAGTTGGAAGAACCTTTGAAGGATTTACTAAAAGAAAACCAATTGCCGTTCAACGGTAGAATTAAGTAATGAACTCCTGCGTGATGTGGAAAGTGTGTTACTAGAATGCGAATCAAAGCAGGAAAGTCCGGTATGAAGATAACTCTTCCGCATTGCAATACATTCATATTTTTTTTTTGTATATTGAACACTGCATATATTATGCATATTGGCAATGTTATTTTTTTTTTTTTTTTTTGTTATTAAACATGTTATTATAATTTTTTATATTTATAATTAATATCTACTGAGGACGCCGAATTTATTGTATTTCACTTTTATTGGTCACAACGTAGCGACTTGAAATTGGAAATGTTCGATTCAGAACACGCCGATAAAAATGCTAACCTTTACTCTGTGCCTGCCTCTAATCATTGGATTTGGCCAGTTCACTCTTTTGATGGCATATAGGAGCATTTAATTTACAGGAAAGGTCTTAAGGAGAAAGTGTTAAAATTTGCCCTAGCTGCTTTGCTATTCTCCCAATATAACGTCAATTAAAATATAATATCGTGCAATCGTTTAATATTACTTCATGGAGCCGAAGCTTTGGACAGTCCTATGCAAAGCTTTGGCTCAAAATTCGGCCATACGATCTCGTTCAGCATTTCGATATACCCATCTTATTCCCTCTCATTTCCGTTTTTCGCAATGGTTCTCGGAGAGCGTTAAATTAGTAATGCGCCTGTTTCCCCAGCCATTTTGCATTTTTGGGCAAAAGTCGTCATTCTTTGAAAACGTCGGTTTCTGGGTTTTTGAATGAAAAACTTGCGTTTTTACTGCTCTTTTATGTTTTTTTTATGTTTTCAAATGTTTAAAATATATTTTTGTTAAAATTTAAGGAACAAAAAAATTTTCGATTTTCGGTAAAATTTTCGAATTTTGATAAGGCCAAAAATCGTCATACATATTTTCAAAACGTCCTTTTGTGTATTTTTTAATTGAAAATTTGGGTTTTTTTGCTCCTGTATGTTTATTTTATGTTTTCAAATGTCTAAAATATATTTTTGCTAATGAAAAAGAGAAAAAATTTTTTTTTAAATTTTTGGGCAAAGTTCAATTTTTGATAAGGGTTACCCCTTTGCGTTATTGTGAAAAAATCGTCATTCTTTGAAAACGTCCCTTTGTGTATTTTTGAATGAAAAACTTGCGTTTTAATTGGTTTTGTGTTTTTTTTTTGTGTTTTTAAATGTTTAAAATATATTTTTGCTAATAAAAAAAAAAAAAAATTTTCAAATTTTGGGGCAAATTTCAATTTTTGATAAGGGTTACCCCTTTGCGTTATTGTGAAGAAATCGTCATTCTTTGAAAACGTCCCTTTGTGTATTTTTGAATGAAAAACTTGCGTTTTAATTGCTCTTGTGTTTTTTTTTTGTGTTTTTAAATGTTTAAAATTAATTTTTGCTAATGAAAAAGAAAAAAAAATTTTTTTCAAATTTTTGGGCAAATTTCAATTTTTGATAAGGGTTACCCCTTTGCGTTATTGTGAAAAAATCGTCATTCTTTGAAAACGTCCCTTTGTGTATTTTTGAATGAAAAACTTGCGTTTTTATTGCTCTTGTGTTTTTTTTTGTGTTTTTAAATGTTTAAAATTAATTTTTGCTAATGAAAAAGAAAAAAAATTTTTTTTTAAATTTTTGGGCAAATTTCAATTTTTGATAAGGGTTACCCCTTTGCGTTATTGTGAAAAAATCGTCATTCTTTGAAAACGTCCGTTTGTGTATTTTTGAATGAAAAACTTGCGTTTTTATTGCCTTTGTGTTTTTTTTTTGTGTTTTCAAATGTCTAAAATATATTTTTGCTAATGAAAAAGAGAAAAAATTTTTTTTTAAATTTTTGGGCAAAGTTCAATTTTTGATAAGGGTTACCCCTTTGCGTTATTGTGAAAAAATCGTCATTCTTTGAAAACGTCCCTTTGTGTATTTTTGAATGAAAAACTTGCGTTTTAATTGGTTTTGTGTTTTTTTTTTGTGTTTTTAAATGTTTAAAATATATTTTTGCTAATAAAAAAAAAAAAAAATTTTCAAATTTTTGGGCAAATTTCAATTTTTGATAAGGGTTACCCCTTTGCGTTATTGTGAAGAAATCGTCATTCTTTGAAAACGTCCCTTTGTGTATTTTTGAATGAAAAACTTGCGTTTTAATTGCTCTTGTGTTTTTTTTTTGTGTTTTTAAATGTTTAAAATTAATTTTTGCTAATGAAAAAGAAAAAAAAATTTTTTTCAAATTTTTGGGCAAATTTCAATTTTTGATAAGGGTTACCCCTTTGCGTTATTGTGAAAAAATCGTCATTCTTTGAAAACGTCCCTTTGTGTATTTTTGAATGAAAAACTTGCGTTTTAATTGCTCTTGTGTTTTTTTTTGTGTTTTTAAATGTTTAAAATTAATTTTTGCTAATGAAAAAGAAAAAAAAAATTTTTCAAATTTTTGGGCAAATTTCAATTTTTGATAAGGGTTACCCCTTTGCGTTATTGTGAAAAAATCGTCATTCTTTGAAAACGTCCCTTTGTGTATTTTTGAATGAAAAACTTGCGTTTTTATTGCTCTTGTGTTTTTTTTTTGTGTTTTTAAATGTTTAAAATTAAATTTTGCTAATGAAAAAGAAAAAAAAAATTTTTTCAAATTTTTGGGCAAATTTCAATTTTTGGTAAGGGTTACCCCTTTGCGTTATTGTGAAAAAATCGTCATTCTTTGAAAACGTCCCTTTGTGTATTTTTGAATGAAAAACTTGCGTTATGTAAAATGACGGCACGCATTCTTTCAAAGTATAAACTAATTAAGTTAGTCTATAAACGTAGTTCTCTAAAAACCTACACATCAACGTATATACATATATGTAATTTTAATTATATTAATTTACGAAAATTTTTCTTATAGAAACGAAGAGAAAAAATCGCAAACTTTTTACAAAATCTTTCGGTTTATTTAATCATGCGTATATTTTCTGTTTGCTTTATTTCTTTAATCTATTACATTTCATTTATAGTGGCCAACTCAGGAACAACAACTTGAAGCATTTTGCTTGCCTGATAACATTTCTATGCCGGCTACCCATGTAAGCGATGTTCACCCAATCAAAAGTTGTACTACGCAATCCTCGCCTGCAATATGTCGTTCTTTATATATATATTTTTTTTTAATTCGCAGGATCAAACGTTTTTGTATAAAAAAAATTCATCGAGTTTGGAAAGAGAAAAATTATTTATTATCAAATTGGCCAATATGGAGGACGAAAGTCACTTTTCCTTATACCGTAAGGTAATTCGAAAAATTCAACAAAGTTTTATAGTTCAGAAGTCGGGAAAGCATGGCATAAACTGTCTTTGCCAGTTTTCGCTATTATGATTTTTTATCACATACGTGTATGTGTGCCAAAAAGTAATGAGCTGACATTATATTTATAAGTAAGTAAATATTCTTCGGCTGCAGCACACAAGCAGCGAGAAAATTTGGCTGCCCATTTTGTTTATTTTTCTCAGCTCTTTTATTGTATTTAAATTTTTATTTCTTTTGTGCATTTTTAATATTTTTTGTTTTGTGTGGAAAACTTTCGACAGGAAATGCTGATAAGGCCATTTTTTCCTTAACACATTTAACATTTTTATTTCTATTTTTATTTCTATTTTTTCTTTATTTATTTTTTTTTTTTTGTGTTCACTTCTCACACTTGCACATTCGGGAATAGTGTGGTGTGTTCTTGAATTTTTTCCGTTTTTAAAGTTTTCAGCATCATTCATCTATTGGAGTTAAAACGCTAGTTTGGGAATGTATTGTTGCGGGTTAAGGTTTCTTCTGGTATGCAATTTTCTTGTATCTCGACGCTTTCTTTTCTGTTCGCTCGTTTAAACGCTTTAAGTAAACTTCAATCTGTTTCGTCTCACTAGTTCATTGTTGAATTTATTTTCCTTGATTTGTTCTGGTTTTTAGCACTGATTTCGTGTCATTTTTCATCTTTTCTTATTTTCGGCTTCTCGTCCTTTTAGCATATTAAGAAGAAGTTTCTTTTGGCCGGATGTTGTACATTTTTAACACTTTTTCCTTGTATGTTTGTTTAGATTTTTCTCCTACCTGATGATTTTTTTTTTAAACATTTTTCTGTTGTAGTTTCACTTTTGCTGTATTTTTTCTGTTGTTCTTGTTTTAAAAGCGACTTGTGCAACATTGTGTCAAGTGGTCTCTGTGGTCTTGTTTTTACTCATTTTTTTTTGTTCGTCCTTTTTTCTTCACAGCACATGTTTAGCTCGCCTTGTTGCATTCATTCATTTATTTGTAGTTAAAGTTTTAGCTGGAATTATTTTTCATTTTTTTTTTGTTTTGTTGTTTTTTTTTTTAGTGAAACAGAAAATAAGAAACACAACACGATTTTATGTGTTGATATCGGTGGCAGTTAGTGGTAGTATCAGGGACAAGGACACAGTAGTTCTAATGAAAAATATTTTTATGATTTGCTCTGCTCCGTGTTTGTATACGACAATTTACAAACGTGATAAGACTGCCATTTATATTCATTTATTTATTTTCTACTTTTTGTAGGAAAAGTATCTGCATGCAATCGTTAAATAAAACATGGTATTTGAAAAAATAAATAAATTGTTTAATTTGAATCGTTCATTAATATCCTTTAAAGTAGTAGGATAGAAATTTACTCTGGTTAAACATTTTAAGCATTCGCATTTAACAAACGTTTGTAAGTTATTTTATATTCCAGAACTGTTTCAGAGTTTCAAGAGAAGTGGAAGTCCAGTTTGTTAAAAGGATTATATACATAACAATATTTACCATGATCCTTTATAGACATGTGTATGAAAATCTTATTGTATGGCTTCGAGCTCAAGTAAAATTTATAGATAGTAATAATAATTTTTACAGACTTTTTAGCATTCTGAATATGAAAAGTTTTCCTGGTTTTTCCCCAACTTAAAAATATTAAATTTTCTAGAGCCTCGATGTATTGTCAGTTCAGATCGTACAGTTAACTCAGACAAAAAGCTTTTCAAAATCATTCAAATTTTTCAACATGATTTGCAAACTATGCAAAAGTCTTTTAAATATGAACAAAGATTTTTTAAAAATTTTATATTAAAAAGATCAAAACCAAAAAATGATTTATGTTGTTCTGTACTTTAGTAAAATTTATTATTAAAAAATACATTTTTTAAAAATCCATAAGAAAGAAAACGAAATGCAAATATCGGCTCTAAAAAGCCTTAACCGTAATTAGCATTGTGTCATCTATTTCTAAATAAATTACCACAAGATTTTATGCGAAAATGTATCTGCGATATTGAAGTATGAACGAAATTAATGTATTCGTGCGATTCATATGATGTTCATGATAATGTTGCTGAGGTTACTTGGTGGGGGGCCTACTATGTTACGTGGTATAAAACGCATGTGGAAGAAATATTCTCCAACTCTTTTCTTTCCCGTTGTAATAAAGCAACGCGTACATAACGAAAGGATGCATAAGATGTTAAAATCACAAACCCTTTTCTTCAAATGGTCAAGTGGTTCCTTTTTGGGGCAAACAGCTCTCATCCACATTTAGAACAAGAAAATTGGCCTCGCATACATTTAAATAGAACAAAGTTCGAAAAATTTTACAAGTTTCGATAAAACTTAAATACATCCTACTTAGATGTAATAAAAATTGCTTGAAGTAAGTAAAAAGGATTCATCCTACTTGCATTTATCTTATGAAAAATAAAGCTAAGGCGACACCTTGACCGTAGATGACAAATGAAGTCGCAAAGTATATCGGAAAGTTTATAACATTTAACGGCATCCATGAGGATTTCTGTAAGGGAACTTATGAAATGACTTTTTGGAAGGGGAACCCCTTATAGTTTTTTTTTTTGTATTCTTTAGGTGAATTGCTTACATTAGAATTTTTATAATTTCTTTTAATAAAAGAAAATTAACTTTGAAAAACTTGTGAATACGAAGCATTGAATATCATATTTGAAAATTAGTTTTCGCAAATAATGAAGGTAGAATTACCCTTTATCGCTTAAGTAGTTCTATTCTGAATAGCTTTCAAATAATTTTAAGAGCGACTTTTTTATAATTTATTTCTAAATATAATATATATAGCCTCAACACAATTTTCTAAATATTCACGCAATTATTTTAAAAAAACATGTGCCACGCCCCCTCTATAATGAAAAGGTTGGCGTATTTCTTTTGTAACTCTTACCATACTCTGGTGTAACAGCTTAGAAACTCATTTATTTGAAAGCTGAAATTGCGGTCTGTTATTTATGATAAATTTCATAAAAATTTAACAATCGGTTCCGGAGCTAGAAATATACTCGTATTCTACGACAAAAGATCAACTAGAAAAAGTAATATGAACGGAAGTTCAGCATTGAAAAATATGCAAATAGGGCTTATCAATAAAAAGCGCTCATTTGAAAAAAAAAGAGCTAAAATGACTATTGCTACTGTAGCTACTGTATGAAAATCTCAAATTTTTGGATTCCTTAATTACCAGCAGATATAAAAGAAATATACTCGTATTCTACGACAAAAGATCAACTAGAAAAAGTAATATGAACGGAAGTTCAGCATTGAAAAATATATAAAAAGGACTTGTCAATAAAAGGCGCTCATTTGAAAAAAAGCGCTAAAATGACTATTGCTACTATAGCTACCTTATGAAAATCTAAAATTTTTAGATTCCTTTATTGCCAGCGGATATAAAAGAAATATACTCGTATTCTACGACAAAAAATCAACTAGAAAAACTAATATGATACTGATAAATTACTTTAAAAAATTTCCACACATTAAATTGCAAATATGATTAAATCTAACAAAAAATCAAACTCTCCGTTTACCGCACTACTCATTACTTAACAGCACACTATCGACATTAAGATAATTTAAGCAAAAATGAAATATTTAAATAAACAATAAGTTTTAATCACACCGATGTAACAAAAAGGCATAACAAATAAAATACATTTGGATAATATTTAAATGCATAATACAATATTATTTTAAACACTTTGCCAATGCATAAATATAAGCCTTCATAACAACATTATAATGCTATAATTAAAAAGTTAATTGTTAAAATTGTTAATGAAAGTAAATAAAGGAAAATCTTTATGGGCAAACACACAACATGAATGCAGACAGTAAATGTTGTGATAACCACGAACACGATAAAGCTGTTTTAGTTATTTACAGGGGTCAAAAAGAAATATGTACGAGTATATTTGTTATCTGTGTGTAATCCTTGTAGTCCTTGTAATCCTCGTAGCTGCTACAAAAAGTTAAAATAACGAAAAAATGAAAAAAAATGCAATCATTACTTACCGAAATGGATTTCCGGTTGCATTCGCTAAAAATATTTGCTAAATATTTAAAAAAATATTCATACTCTTGTAGCACAGCAGACAGAAGCAAAGGGAGTAAACTGCGGTAATAATAGGGAGTTTAAATTGTTAAACAGTTTGGTCATAAGCTAGCAAAGAGAGTTTTAGCAAAAATGTAAACAGGATAAACACGATATGAGTTTACTAAAAACTGTTTAGTTTAACCTTTTCCACTAGTATATTGCAAGGAAGGATTGACAAATTTAAAGCGTTACAAATCTAAGAGAGATTTTTACCGCCCTGCATTTAATCTATTGATTATTATTAATCTACACGAGGATGGCCTACCTTTTTTGTAAGTTATTACTTTCAAAAAGAATCGGTGTTTTTTGCCAAAAGGATCGTCCAGAAGATAACCGCTACTTTTGCCGCTCCATTGTACCGACAGTAAGAGACAGTGTGTCAACAGTGATAGGAAAAGGCTACAGCAAAAAAAAATATGAAAAAAAAAAAAAAAAAAAAAATCTATGAAGATTGGAAGAACTATAAAGCACTTTTTTACAGCACTAAAATCGCCGGAGATCCCTTAGGCATGTGGGTGACAAAAAAAATTTTTTCAGTATAAAATGCAGTACTTTTCTTTTTGTTATACAGAAATCTTAAAGCTAATTCTCGCAGAACAGAGGTTATCAACGCATTTGATGGCACTGGACATCTTCAGATAATTTCAGTTTCGTGGCTGAAATAACGACCAATAAGTTCGATTGTTTTTTTTCATCATGAAAAAGCTTTTGAAATATTAAAAGCAACAAAATATATATAAGTTAGTGACATGCCCAAGCTTTACTTTTATAACTAAATAAAATTGATCTCAATTCTGTTTTACACCAGTAAAATACTCTGCCCGTTTTTTTTGAACTCGCTGCGTTGAAGGCAAAAACTGTAGTGAATTATAAATTAAAGCGACATCTGTTGAATGGAATTTTTTCACTGAAACCCACATATTATTCTCGTAAAATATTACTATTATATATTATATATATATAGATAAAGTTTATTTTATTTTTTTTTATTTTTTATTTTACTTTTATTTTTTATACCCGCCTGTTACGCAGGTGTCAGGGGTTCAATTCCCCGGGGACCCATAAGCCAAAGGCCTCAGTAGCCAGTTCTTCTAAATATTGGTAAATATAAAATAAAATGTAAATAAATTTATTATTTATTTATTTGGTAAATAAATAAATAATAAATTCTTTATTTTCATTTATTATCACTATAATCATAACAAACACCAACCAACGTCATTGCAACCATACAAAAGTGTGCCAGTCGTATGAGCGATATTTTTAACAATTTTCAATACGAATAGTAATCATACGCCACAGGGCCCGCTTTGTTTAATTTGTTTTCATAGGAAGCTGGATTTGAAAAAATTACTTTAACCCTTAACGGCCTCCGGAGAAATACATTTGATCAGTCCCTGCATTTGTACAGTAAGGATACGAATTTTTGCTCTGGCAAAATACATCTATTCTGCAAACTACAAGGTCCTTCAAGGTTAAAGATTAAAATTGTATACGTGCGCATGCAGGGAGCGATTAGATGTATTTCTCGAGGAACCGTTGAGTGTTAAAATAATTACAAAATGAATTTAATCAAAAGATTCGGCAAATTTAAAGAAATCTAATAAAAATGTTTTATATTCCAACTAAAATATACTATTGAATGCTTTTTTTATCCAAACGAGCATGTTTGGATCGTGGATCTCAGTCATTGCATTCTCTACATATAAAATACATTAAATAAAATCCTTTTTCTTTTTATTTTCTAATGTCGCTCGTGGAGTAATTTTGAAACTTTTTCATTAACAAGGACTGTATTGAAGGTTTGCTTTTATGTATGCAAAGTCTACCTCAGGCCAGGAAGGTAGAAGAAGTATAAAAGAAATTCTTTCTTAAAAAATCCCACAAAAGTTGAAAAAATATAATTTAAATGTTTAAAACAATAAAACCTATTTCCCTATTTCCCTCGGAACTTCTATGTATATATACATTGCGTATAATAATTATTTTTAAATTGAGGCTCTAATCATTACAAGAGAGCTGCTGCTTTGATTACCTTTTTTATGAGAATTAAGGTGTTCATTAGCTTTATGCAAGGCTTGATGTGTTTTGTACTTTTTAGAGGAAGAAAGAGGAAAGACTTTAATTTTTATTAATTACCGAAGTCTGTCTATCCACAAAAAACTATTCCTATTTTTTGCACATTCTAAAGCACATGTTAACCGCACAATAGTACCTGCAGCAGTGCATTCTGAAGTAGTTGTAAAACAATTGCATTTTATTAGCAAAAGTCGCTGCAGTAACAGCGTTAATCGTTGCTTAATGCGAGCATGGCGATTTAAGGTTTCATTACTGTTTTTATAGTGAAGTGAAAGTACAGACTTTTAGCTGCTCTTTACACTAGCCGATTGTTGGTCAGCACAATCAGATTCATGTTTGAATTAACGTGATGTTTTAATTTAAATTGATAAAGTGAGCGGGCGGCAGAGAGTGAGAGTGGCTGATTCTACAATGTTGCATCTCTACCATTTAAATCAACTAACAACTTGTGTTTTATCCAACATTCTGTTGTTACACTTTCAAAATTTTTTTTTTTTTTTGGTTTTATTGAAACGTTTAAATCACACAAGTAAATTGTTTTCCTGTGGCATGTTTTGGTCAATAAAAGCTGCAGGTATTGGTGGCTGTATTGCATTGCTTAAATATATTTAAAGTTTTTTCTTGTTAGAGGTGATTGCGTGCTTTGTAATTTATATATAAAATTTTGTTTTCATAGTTGAAAATAAATGAATTCTGTTGTTATACAATCACTAAAAAAATATTGAAATCTATTAAAAATAAGCTTCACTGGCAGCAGTTGCAGTTTATGTTATGTTTGCAATAGATAACCATCACGATCTGATTTGTTGTTATAACATTTTAAAGGAGAACTTGCTTTCGATAAGGCAAACAATTTCAGAACGGAAACAAATTGTTTAAAAGAAAATTTTCAGAAGATTTTGCTTTTTCTTTTTTATAAACAACTTAATGTTTTAAAGCTCTTAAAACGTATCCTTGTCATAATTTGAAGGCTCTAGAATACTCTTAAAGGAGTTTGGACAATATTTACTAAAAAAATTAATGATATTTCTTGCCTAAAGCAGGCATTATTTCCTTAAAAAGGCCCCTTTTAAGCTTTTATTTCCTATTTGGAAATAATTTGTTGAAATTTGTCGGCAACTATCAAGTCGAAAAAATATTATGAGAAGAAGAAGAAGGAAGTTGTAGTTCGAGTAGTTGTTCGACTTACACCTGCTTTCATTGAAAGTGCACTGTGAAGGTTCGGCAGAAAGCTTGTTCCACAAGTAGAACCGCCCCAGCAAGGAGCAAATTTCTCTCTATGGTCTGTAGTATAGTGTATAGTTCACTGCTATGTTAAGCAAAAAGGATCATCCTGAGAAGTAAAACCAATACTTTTGACTACCTTAAAGCCTGCTTAAATGCAGATTTCTCTTTACTAAATGTTAACTCTGAAAGATTTTTTAAAACCCTCTAGAATAGGGAAAAAAATTTCTTTGCCTTTTATACCAAAAAAAAAAAAAAAAGATTATGTAAGAAAAACAGGAAAATGGCAACTGGGGGAAGAGCAAACGAGTATACTTGTGTTGTTTTAAAGAAATTATAATGGAATGCTGGCAACAAAACCCTAATTATTGCAAGTGAATTGCTACACCCTCAATTTACAAAAAAGGGCATCCTGTTTTCACATCCATCCAAATTTCCTTCCTTAAATAATTTAATAATAATAATTTTGTGCTTTTTTTTTAAATGGCAGCGTTCGAATTGTAATGCAACATACAGCACACTTTAAGATAATTCAGAAATTGTAGAGCAATAAAAACCAACACCAAAGAAGCCGTTTTTTACTCAACACGCACACACACACACATATGTAATTACATAAATAGGGAATCCGTAAACAATATGCAACATCTGTTTTCAGTTGCAAGAATTCTCCTTAATTCACTTGTGTTGTCCAAGAAAAAATAATGAACACTGTTCCAGCAGCTCTTAATATTTTAACCAAACTTGCAAAGTTAAACATATTTTTTCTTCCTTGTCTTCCGAGCGAAAACAACAATTCAGGAAGCGATGAATGGCGGGGGGGAGAAAAACGAAAATCAATGGCATGTAGTTGAGTAAACATTTTACGCTAATATTTCGAAGGGTTTCTAAGCACTCGTATATTTATTTGAAAGGATATAAATTTTTATACACTTGTTGTCTTTGGAATTTTTTTTGCGGCATGTGTGTTGTTTAGAATGTTGCCTGGGAAAATATGTATGTTGACAAGAGTACGTTTTGTTTGGTGACGGTCATAAAGCTTTTTTTTATTGAGTTGTCTAATACACAGCGAGTACACTTTCGTTACACGTTGAACTGCTTATAAACAAGACTGGCAGGAAACAACAGACATTCATATAAGCAAACACAACTACAAGTACGTAATCAAAACGTTGTACACATTTGCACGTCGAGCTTCTATTACGCTTCTCAGTATTTCAAATGTATGTTAATAACAATTATGTTTCCCTTTTTTATTATGGGTAATTGAAAATATGGTTTTTTTATGTAAGAAAAATAAGTTGCGGCAAAGATTTCCTCATCTTTTAGAAATGTAAAACACGAATCCTATTTCTTGCCTAAAGCACTCATTATGTATGAGTGTTGACTAGAAGAACTTTGAGTAATTGTGTGCATCTGCTTTAAATTTGAAGGGTGTTAAGTTAAAATATTTTCAAGAATAAGGAAGCGAATTTAAGGAAATGAGGAAAAATTTCTTTGCAAAAGTGTTAAGAATTTCTTTTATTAAAACTTTCTAGTTCTGTATATTTGTCTTAAAGTTGCCAATGAAAAAGCAAAATTATATGGCATTTTAAGAGCTTTTCGATACCGGAACGACAAATTAATGGGAACACTGCTTTCCGAGAGATAATTTCGTGGCCAAGATAAGACAGAAGGAGAAAAATTATATTTCAGGCATAATAAAATTAGTCCATAATTTAAGTACGAAGTGGCTCGAAATTTTCTTTAACTGATAATTTAATCGGAAAATTGCACTTCTATTTCAACCGATTCCATATGCTGGCATAACTCACACACGATTCTAAACCTAAAATTAAATTAAATCTTATTTTTCCTTAAAAAGAATCTTAAATTTCCAAATTTCTAAAATAAAAAAATATGAAAGTTAAATCTAATTCGTTGATGCCTAATTGCCTATTATTGCCAGCTGTTGCAGAGTTGTTGTTGCTGTTACATACACGAACGATGTGTGATATGTGATATATACGGTCTGTTCTAATATCACGCAGATTTTAAATCACGAAAATGATTTCTTGTTATTCTGAAAATCTCCGAGATTTTTAATTTATCTGTGTGATTTTCTTTTCCGAAATCGTGCTCAAACAGCTGATTCGGTTTGGTAATTCCGCTTTCGAAAGTTAAAAAGGAAATGAAAAGAAAGAAAACAAGATAATGTTGCCACGTCTATAAACCAGCTATTGTTGCCATTTGCTTACCTTTTTACGATTTTGTATCATTAAACACACACATTAAAATTCATAATTGTTATTAACCTTATAATAATTATTACAAATTAAATTGAATGTAGTTTCATATCATTAATTTAATTCAATAATTCAATCTGGCATTTTCGAACAAAACAAAACAGCTGACTGACTAAAAACAAAAAAGTAAACCACGAAATTTGCCAAACCACAAGTATTTTTCTTTAAAAGCCAGAGATGTCCTCATTAATTTCCTAATTTTTAAATTATTTTGTTTAAATGATATAATTATATAAAATAAATAGGTGAAAAAGCAAATTATATAAAGTACTCAATCACTTCCTTATTAAGTTGAAAGAAAAATAATTATAAAATATGTGCAAGTGATTTCAAATCGAAAGTAGTTTAAACGATCGCTTTTAAAACACGAGATTATTAAAATTTTTGTGCACAGTGATTTCAAATCACTTACGTGAAAAGTGAATTACAGAACTTACTCGATAACTATTTTGCAGGATGTTTGGTCCATGTAGAGCAGCTTTGCTGAACCGCCTAAATATTAAATAAGTTAAACTCATAGAACACCATTTCAGTGATTTCAAATCACTTAAGTGAAAATTGATTTGCCACCGATAATTATCTTGCAGCATGTTTAGTCCAACTGGAGCTATTGTGCTCAACCGCCACAAGGATGAAATAGCAGATATACTTGTATGGCGAATAATAATTTTATTTTGCATCGATGATATTATTCTTATACTTTAGAAGAACGGACCTAATATAAGGGCTGAGTGAATTGTAAAACTAATTTCTATAAAATATTTTATTTGAAAACCAAGCGATTATAAAGCAATTCAACTGAACCCTTTTAGGGACCTCTAAATTTCAGTTTTCCAATTTGTGCTTGGGCAGGCTTCCCTTTACCAACAGTTATAACGAAATATTCATTTAAGTAAATCACATGATTATTTCAAATCTTTTTATGTTATATGAAAGTTTACAAGTCCTTTCATGCAAAATTCCTTTCCCACAGTGTATCTCTCTGAAAGATTTCAGTTTCAGAAATTATATATACCCCTTAAACGCCACATTTGGTAGACTCTACAGAATGAATAATTTAAATATTGATTCTGTATATTAATGTACATTTTTCTTAAATAGCGGTTAAGAAATTCAAACTTAACTTTCACTAAGTGAAAAAGGATATTTAGCTCAACTTAATGATAAGGAGCCACTGCCATAATGACAACACAAGGTGACAATTTAAACTTAAAAAGCTTATACGTTATCAACAATATCTTTTACCTGAAAATAAAGTTGTGAAAACAAATTGGAGGTAAGCAAACACCCAAAGCAAATGAAGAACTAAAACGTCCTCAAAAGAAATTGAGCAAAAATAATATTTTAAATTGCAGTGACTACAAACTAGTGGCTGCAGTTTAAGAATTTTCTTAGCCGTAGCAAATTGGGAAAGTTTTTAGGTGTAAAAGGATTGAGATCAATGAAATGAAAACTACATTTTTGGTCACCGGCTTATACAGGATATCAATGGATTCCAAAATTTAGCAGTTCATCAAAAAATATATATTGCCAGAATGCAGATTTGCCATCAGATCGCATGTTTGAACTTCAGCCATACATATTTGGATATTTACATTAAACATAACTTGGTTTCCCAAACTTTTTACAGATCAGAAAACAATACCAACTAAGATTTACATCCTTCCGCATAGTCTGCCTTAAGTAATGTAATAGGTAATAAGTAATGCAAGCAAATCAAATTCTCCACCTTACGGTCTTGGAGACTAATAATTTTATATAGAAAGACGAGCTTTCCCATGTTTTCTCAAAATAATTTATAAAAATCATTACCAGATTTCCACAATTCAGTTCATTTATGTTTCCTCTCTGTCCTTGACTGAAAAAATTCTAATTTCTTTCCTGTTTTTTTTTTTTTGCACACAATTTGACAAAGCTGAAGTTTTAAAGAAAAAACTTCCCACATCCTGTATCAGAAAAGCAGATAACAAGCCAAAAATAAGGAAAATATTTTGTAGGATGAAACCGAAGCGGGAGGGAGAATATATAAAATGTGTAAAAAAATTAAGTTCTCAAGACAAACTTACTGCCATATCAAGTTGCTCAGTTACTCTTAAATGTCCTTGCTTTAGCTCCTGCTGCTGTTGAACTTGTATTTAAATTTAGCAAAAGTAGTAGCAACTCAAACGATTATCCCGTAAGTAAGTGATTAATCACAAGGCAGTGCGTGATTATCAAACAAAGCAGGCAGCAGGCATCGCAGTGTCAAAATTCTCAAGCATGATATGAAACTTAAACGTGATCGTATTTAATATTTGATTTTCAAACTGTAACTTTCTAAGCGTTAACTTTTCTAGAGTGAAATGGAAAATAAAAAAAGGAATAAATAAATAAAAGAAAGTCGTTAAATGTATGATATAAATAGTTGAAACGTGGTAGATGAACGATTGAATATATACGTGAAGATGGAGATACTCGTATTTGTATGTTTGATAAAGGACATGCGTTGCCTGCAGTATAATGAGACCAACTACGAAAGTGGTGATGGCTAAGGCGATAAGTAAAAATAGTTACAAGTCATGGAATGAAAGTCCAATCAGTTTAATTGATGTGAAACTTGAAGTCAACGATGGCCGAGGATGTGGCCCAGTAGGCAGCAAAACAGCAACCGCAAAGCACAAAAATGTAAGTAAAAAATTATAATTTTGTTCATTTATTTATATTATTAATTTTTTTTTTCAAATTTTTTTTTTTTTGAGCAAAATGAATGAAATATATAACCAAAGAAGTGCCTTTAAGTTTGTAAATAAAAAGAAAACTGTTAGTTTTTAAATTATATTGTTTTTTATTTCATCTCTTATATTTCTAGCAATGTTTGGGTAATTGTTATTACTAGTACTATTATTGTAGCTGGTTGATTTCAATTCCGAGCCAATATTATTTAAAACGTATAAAAATGCCTATTGGGTCAATACAAAATTTTTTACAAAACTGGTATAGAAATATTTTACATAATTAATTGTTTTTAATGCTACAAAATAAATTACCTTTTTACATTCAAACTTAGAATATTCGATTTGCTTCTAAGTATTCTTTTCTGCACCCTTTCATTTTGCTCATGCTCCTCTTCATCATAAAACCATAGAGGAACAGAATCCATTTTTGATAAATTACGAATTACACAAATTTATTTTTTTTTTTTTTAATTTTTATTTTATTTATTTACACAAATTTTTTTTATGTTTTTTTAAATTTTTTTTTTTTATTTAATTACACAAATTTATTATGTCACCTCAATCGCAAATTTCTTTTTCTTTTGTAAGATTAAATTTGACGTTTAGTGGTAACAGCGTTGTTAATTTTGGCCGGTGTTGCCGCGATTAAAATAAAATGCGATTGCGATTGCGATTGCGATTGCGATTGCGAAAGTGCAGAATACGAATTTACTATTGCATTGCAATTCTTTATCGCATCGCATTGATTATTGCATCGCAATTCAGAATAAGCCTACAGATGTACAGTGTTACTCAAAGGCATTTACATGCAACTACGTAGAGTGCGACTCAAACGCCAGCAGTGAATACAGTATATGGACACAGCCAAGTTTCATGCAGGCAGACCTGATTCTATAACCTTCACATAAAAATTCAAATTTTTAATATGTATATTTCCCTTTTTCACTAATAAAATAAATTTAACTTCTTACAACTAACCAATCTTAATCTAGTTGGTCATCTTGCTTTTCATAAATCAATTGCACATTTCATTTTCTTGACAGAACGCATCACTCTTAATTCACAACTCACACACATTTTTATTGCCACCGAAGGTGCTCCTTCAGCAAAAAGGTACTGATATCTCGCTATATCGTTCATGGGATGCGATAAACGTAAGTGTTGAAGTTTATATTCATGTACAGGCACACACGTATGCAAGTTAACAACATAAAAGTTTTCACCCGTTTAAAAATGCAAAGTTCCCAAATATTAACAAAGGAAATTGAATACCTCTGCATATTCTATCTTTCAGACGGTTTTCGCAAGAATTATTTGTCAACTTGCATTCTTGCCAATTAATCATTTATTAAATTTTGTACTTTTAATTCCAAATAATTGTTTACCAAATTTTGTCATTTCTCAATAATTGTCGTAAGACAAGTCAAGCCACCTGTTTTTAATAAGTTAATATAAATAAGCTTTCCGTAATTTTAAGTTCAGTTGTTATATTCAGCTTAATAAAGATTGGCGTAAAGCCGAAAAAAGGAAAAATAAATTTTTATTTATTTTTTTTAGCGTTCGCAATCAGCGAATGCTTAAGTGGCGCCCGAGCAAATTAGCCCTTTAAATTCGGTTTCGGTCCCGTAGTAGAATAAAGCGAAACGGAGGTATTATGTGCCAGCCTTACCGAAGGCTAAAAAGGAAAAAATAATAGTGGAAAAACCCTTAAAGCTAGAAGAAGCTTCAATAAAAAAATTGTGAAAAAATAATAGTGAGCCTAAAATACAAAAATAATAAAATATCGGCTGTAAATAACAAATAATAATAGTGACTCTAATACTAGAAAATTAGAAGGGTTGTGAAATAAAAAAGACACAAAAAATTAATTATAAACGAAGAGTGACTCCAAACAAAAAAAAAGTCATAGCAAAAAAAAAAAAAAAAAAAAAAAAAAGAGAAAAAAATAACTGATACCTTAAGAAAAAGGTTAGAAATCATCGAAAGAGGTGACTTGAAAGTGACCAACCAACAGTAATCATCAGTAAACTCAGCCAAAGGAATCCCAAAGAAGGAAGACAAAGTAAAGCCAACCAACAGTAATCATCAAAAAACTCATCCAAAGGAATCCCAAAGAAGCCAACCAACAGTGATCATCAAAACCCATCAACAGATCAAGTAAAAAGTAAGGTAGATCTTAAGATTATTCTTTTTATTGGCGAATTTCCCTTAAAACTAAAAATATATTTTTGACACAGAATTTTAAAAATAAAATTCTACTATTATAAACGTTTTTTTTTACATTGGCAAATCGCGTTTTTTTTAATAAAGCTACGTGTAAAGTGAAGAAAAATATTTAATACAAAAAAATGGCAAACCAAAATAATCTAATTAGGCCCCCTGTGCTTCCCCAGAATCAAAATCCTGGTCAGTTAAGCATAGAAGACTTGACGGCACTTATTTCTAGGATATCGACTGACGTATTGAGGAACCAAGGACCACAGTTGGTACAGGCCATACTTAACCCAGGTATAGATCCGAATGACGCTAGAGACCAAGTAATTGACAACGGACAAAGGAACAATCTGACTGACTTGGATAAGATACCTGACGTAGTTAAGTGCATTAAGGATTTCTCAGGGCAACCGGGGGAATTCAGCTCTTGGAAAAAGAGCGTAGATAGGGTACTGAACATTTACGAACAAATTAAGGGAACACCCAAATACTTTGGAATTCTGAGCATTATCAGAAACAAAATAACCGGAAACGCAGACATAGCCTTAGAGTCTTACAACACACCTCTAAACTGGACAGCTATCTCTAAATGCCTCGTCGCTCATTACGGCGATAAGAGAGATGTGTCAACGTTGGAGCACCAGATGGCAACGCTGGTGCAAGGAAGCAAAACTGTTTCCGAATTTTACCAAGATATCTATACACACCTTTCGCTCATCCTAAACAAAATAGGGTGTTTGAACACAAGTAACGAATCATTGATGCTACTGACTAAATCATATAGGGAAAAGGCCCTAGACACCTTTGTCAGGGGCCTGAACGGAGACCTGCCACGTCTTCTGGGTATGAAAGAGCCGGTCGATTTACCCCAGGCTCTACACCTTTGCCTAAAACTTGAAAACCAGAGTTATAGGTCAAATCGTATACATCATATAGGAAAAAACCAACCCCCTCAACTACCCCCCAAGAAAAATTACCATCCAATGCAAAGACGCACATTTTACCCTCAGTTGGCCCACATGCCCCAAACATATCAACAGGGATGGCAACCTCATTATCAGTCTTCTCCACATAACTCTCACAACCCACCTAGACCCCCTAAGCCACAACCACGGCCAGAGCCGATGGACGTGGACCAGAGCCTACGATCCAGACATATAAACTATATGAATCGACCCTATCAAAATCAAAATAATTTCTCTGGAAAAAGACCACCTTCGGTACGGAACGGGCAGACAAAAGCTCAAAGAACATTCCATATAAACACCGAAAGCAGCCCTACCAATGAAGACCGCTCAGAACCAACTGACGTCTATTTTTTAGTCTGATGAGCTCTTCGTTGCCCTTTTTCGAGGTAAGGACGGAGAGCGGGAACATTCTTAAATTTCTTGTGGACACAGGATCCAGCAAGAACTACTTACAACCACATCTAGCCAAGAAAAAAATTAGGAATGAGAAACCGTTTTTTGCAAAGTCAGTGGTAGGAGATGTAAAGATAACAGAATTTACATTTGTTAAATTATTTAATTTAGAAGAAGAAATAAAATTTTTTTTAATGTCCTCTTTGAAAGCTTTTGACGGCATCTTAGGAAACGATACTCTGAGGAAAATGAATGCTGTGATCCATACTGGAGACAGCTTTATGACGTTGAAAAATCAAAAAAAAATCATTCTTAAACAATTAGCATCGGAAGCAGTCAACAATATAGATATTAAGTTAGATAACTTGACAAAGGAACAAAAAAAAGAAATGAACACTATTTTAAAAGAACACGTAAAACTTTTTTCAGACCCAAATGAAAAATTAACGTATACAACAAAAGTTATCGGAGAAATCAGAACTGAGTCAAATACTCCAGTTTACACTAGATTTTATCCGTACCCTGCATCTTTAAAAACAGAAGTGAAAAGACAGGTAGAAGAACTTTTACACGATGGTATTATTAGACCATCAAGATCACCGTACAACTCACCAGTGTGGATTGTACCTAAAAAACCAGATTCAGCGGGAAATAAACAATACCGCGTTGTGATCGATTATCGAAAGCTTAATAAAATTACAATTGCTGATAAATACCCCATCCCCGAAATAGCTGAAGTAATAGCACAGCTCGGTAATAGCAAATTTTTTTCAGTGCTTGACTTAAAAAGTGGGTTTCACCAGATCCCACTAAAAAAATCTGACATTGAAAAAACAGCATTTTCAATAAACAACGGCAAATACGAATTCACACGTCTGCCGTTCGGCTTAAAAAATGGCCCATCGATTTTCCAACGGGCCCTCGATGATATATTGCGGGCATTCATTGGAGAATGTTGTTACGTCTATATTGACGATATAATAATATTCAGCAAATCGGAAATAGAGCACTTTCAACATATTGCAAATATTTTTAAAACATTAGAGGATGCCAATATGAAAGTGCAACTCGACAAATGTAAATTCTTTAGAAAAGATGTAGACTTTTTGGGTTTTGTCATATCCGAAAATGGCGTAAAAACCAATCGGGTAAAAGTGGAGGCTATCGCCAAATTTCCACAACCTAGAACGCTGAAGGAACTCCGTAGTTTCCTGGGTATGTCAGGGTACTACCGACGTTTCATAAGAGACTATGCAAAAATTGCAAAGCCCCTGACATCCCTTTTAAGAGGGGAAGGAGGCCGAGTCTCCAAGAACAAATCAGCCAATGTAAAAATTCTCCTAAACAAAGAAACGTTAGAATCTTTTAATAAAATTAAAAATACCCTCATGTCTGAGGACGTTGTTCTCGCCTATCCAGACTACAGGAAGGACTTTGAACTGGTAACCGATGCTTCTAATTTTGCAATTGGTGCAGTTCTGTCGCAAGATAATAGACCTATAGCGTTTATATCAAGGACTCTTAATAAAGCGGAAGAGCATTACGCCGCGAACGAAAAAGAGATGCTAGCCATTATTTGGGCACTAAACGCGCTTAGAAACTATTTATACGGTTCAGTTAAGGTCAGGATCTATACAGATCATCAACCACTAACATATGCGCTTAGTAATAAAAACCACAATAGCAAAATGAAACGGTGGAAAGCAATATTGGAAGAATATAATTACGAATTGTTTTATAAACCTGGCAGGACAAATGTAGTTGCAGACGCTTTGTCCAGAATACCACCCCGGGGATCACCACTTAATACGCTATCAGTAGCAACACACTCTGATGAGAGCTCATCACACGGTTTAGTATTAAACATAGAAGCCCCCATTAATGCATTCAAAAATCAAATGTTTTTAAAAACGGAAGCAACTTCAACTTACCATTTTAAAATTGTATTTCCAACTTACCATAGACATATAATTACTGAGCCCAACTATTCTGAAGAAATACTTATCTCTATTTTAAAAAGATATCTTAATCCTTCGGTTATAAATTGTATAAAAACAGATGAGAGCGTAATGGGAAAAATTCAGCAAGTATACCCCTTGCATTTTAACAAATATAAAATAAGATTCACGCAGGCGGTAGTCGAAGATGTTACCGACAACCAACACCAGGAAGACATAATAATTAGATTTCATAATAGAGCACATAGAAACGCTAAGGAAAATAGAACGCAAATTTTAGAAAAATATTATTTCCCAGCGATGGCGAACAAAATTAAAAAATTTATTAAAAGTTGCAAGACTTGTAAACTAAACAAGTATGATCGGCATCCGCCAAAAATGGAAATACAGGCAACACCCATTCCCAAATATCCTGGTCAATTAGTTCACTTGGATATATTGGTGATGGGAAAAACATTAGTTTTGACAGCTTTGGATAAGTTCTCAAAATATGCAATGGCAAAATTAATAAATTCGCGAGCAGTGGAAGATATAAGGCAACCCCTAAGGGATATCCTCTCTTCCTTGGTACCAGAGTCAATAGTGTTTGACAATGAAAAATCCTTCAATTCCGAATCCATTAATTTTATGATAGAAAATGAGTTAGGAATTTCAATTTTCAGAACTCCTCCATACACTAGTTGCTCGAATGGGCAGGTAGAACGATTTCATTCCACACTACAGGAAATTATGCGTTGCCTTCATGTTGAACAGACTCATCGCACATTTCAAGAATTACTAGACAGATCGGTAAAAGAATACAATTACTCCATTCATTCAGTTACAGGGAGAAAACCTCTAGAAGTATTTTTTGGTCGACGAGTAAGTAGCAACCCCAGTCTATTAGAAAAGGATAGAAATGAGACAATAAAAAAACTTTCAGACAAACAAATGACAGACCTAAACTATCATAACGCGAAGAGAGTTCCCCCAAAAGAATATAGACAGGGAGAAGAAATTTTTGTCAAATTGCATAAAAGACTAGGAACTAAATTATCCGCCAGATACAGAAAAGAAATTGTGGCGGAAAACTATAATACAACTATTAAGACGCAATCCGGTAAGATTGTGCATAAAAACAACATTAAACAATCTTAGGAATGAAATCAAACCTTTTATTTGCTTTGCAGGATTAGCAATGCAGACTCCAATGATTATTTTAACTTTAACTGCATTGGTAAACACCCAACAATTTCATGTCCATGACCTAACTAACAATAATGGGTATATACCTATCAGGATAGGAGAGGAAAAGATTATAAAGAACTACGACAAGGTACTGCATTTTATTAACGTGAACACCTACGATGAGACCATTCTTATAATCTCTGAAAATATAAAGTCATTGAAGGCCACTACCTATGAGGACAAACGACTCTTAGATTCAATTAATAAAAATCTCATACTATTAAAAGCGAAGATAAGCAACCTGCGCATACATTCAAAACCAAAGCGAGGTCTGATAAATGTTTTGGGAAAAGGACTAAAGTTCATAGCAGGATCCATGGACAGTGACGACGAGAAAGAAATACATGACGCAATAGAAAATATACGAGACAACGAACTTAACACTAATACGACACTGAATGAATTAATACATATTAACACGGGTATGGCAGAGGAAATTAGAAACATTACAACACACATAAATAGACAACAGACACTCATTGGTGGATACATAAATAAATTCAAGGACGAATCACTGAACAAAATAAGAACTTTAGAGGACGAAGTAGAGTTTATTGAACAGACATACAGAATTGACAATGATATATCCCTCCTTCGAAACCACATCGACGCCATTGGACAGATCATTTTTTCCTGTAAAGTGGGGATAATTCCTTCTGACATACTTACGGAAAAGGAAACTAATTTAATTAGCGACTATGACAGTTACAGCAGATTGAAAATTGCGGTTATGGCCGAAGGCGATAATATAATCCTTACACTGCTGATACCTCAATTCTCCAGCAAGAAACTATCCAGGGTAAGATTTGTCCCTGTTCCAAATGCTGCGAACAAATCCTTGGTCTTGGACACATATGACATATTGGTTGACAATGATACTAAGATATTCAAAGAACATATTGAAGATGATTTAGAAAGGAATTTAGTAAGGATAGAGAATAGGTGCATGGAAGACATTTTAAGATTCCGGGAAGCACAATGCGAGCTAGAAACGGTACAAGAATCCGCCGTAGTAGAGGTAATGCCAGGAATACTTGTATTTAAAAATTTCAAAGAAAATATCACCCAAGACTGTAATGAAATAAAAGTGAAGCATACGGGAACATTCCTCATTAAATTTGAAAATTGTAATGTAACCACACTTAGCACAACATACACCAATATTAATCTAAAAATTCATGAAACTCTTATTATGCCAAATCTAATATCAAAAATCAAAGAAAAGAAAAATATTAATAAGTTAGATCTTAAGCTTGAAAGCCTATATGTTAACCAATTGAATAATGAAGATAACATAAAATTGTTACTTAACAAAAACAAAAATACACACATAATTAGTTTAAGCTCAGACATTATAATAACATTATTCGTTATCTTAACGATATTAATTTTATACTACAGAGTTAAGCCAAAACTTTATTCTGCAAGAGATAATGTTGCATGTAGTACTGATATAAATAAACCATACCTTCAACTTGCAACAAAAGATCTTAATTCTCCACCTAAGCCATCACGATTGTGGACAATCGACTTAAGAGGGGAAGAGTTAACAACATAAAAGTTTTCACCCGTTTAAAAATGCAAAGTTCCCAAATATTAACAAAGGAAATTGAATACCTCTGCATATTCTATCTTTCAGACGGTTTTCGCAAGAATTATTTGTCAACTTGCATTCTTGCCAATTAATCATTTATTAAATTTTGTACTTTTAATTCCAAATAATTGTTTACCAAATTTTGTCATTTCTCAATAATTGTCGTAAGACAAGTCAAGCCACCTGTTTTTAATAAGTTAATATAAATAAGCTTTCCGTAATTTTAAGTTCAGTTGTTATATTCAGCTCAATAAAGATTGGCGTAAAGCCGAAAAAAGGAAAAATAAATTTTTATTTATTTTTTTTAGCGTTCGCAATCAGCGAATGCTTAAGTTGCATAAGTGATTAAAATAGTTTTTATATGCATATGGAGATGTGTTGAAATAAACGAGTGTGGCTGTGTGGCTGTGTGCCTGTGTGTCTGTGTGTTTGTGTTTAATCTATAAAATAAATAACAAATATTCCATTTGTCAGCAGTTAAATAATTTTTATCACTTTAACTATGAAAACATCAACTGGCATACATGATGAATTAATAATTCATTACGTTCCAAGCAAATATTTACACAAATCCATGGTTGTGTGCTTGTATGTGTGCATGTAAGTGTGCTTCCCCACCCAAGCAGTGTTGTTATCATCTAAAAGCCAACAACAGTGTTATCAACGTGAAATACTTTTGAGACCTCCTACTTTCGTTGTTTTAGAATATCTTGCTGGTTCTTGCAATTCGTTTTTTTTTTTTTTTTTTTTCAAGTGAAACGTGAAAGTTGAGAAGGAGAGAAAAAATCATGTGTCAAAAACTGTCAAACACTTGTGCGTTGGTGCACCAGAGCTTACAAAATAATAATAAATCGTCAAGTTTATTTGAAGTGTTTATTGAATCCGTGACATCAACAGTTTCGAAATTTTTTTCCATTTTCCAAATAGCAAATAACCCTGAAGCACAGCTCAACTATTGGCATGTAATAATTTTTGCACTGCCTCAGCCATTCCCAGCAAGTTATTGCTTTTTACCATTTATTGTCAATGTCAGTTAGTAAATATTTGTTAAAATAGTGTTGCCGCAGTTTGGCAAGAATTATAAACAGAAGGATTTGAAATATTATTCACTCTCCTGAATGTTGCGAATGTTAGAGCGTAAAGATGAATACATACATAAATAAAATGCAGGTCCCCTCCTTGTTTAAAATTTTACTGCGATTTACTTAAGAAACAACAAGTTAATGGCAACTCTCGCTTTTTCTTCCAATATTAATATTAAAAATCATTCGATTCTCGAACATCATTATCAAGCAAAGGATTTATCTATCACCCCACCACTTTAAACTTACAATAATGTATAATAACGAACGTTTTTTTCTTTCAAATTCTTTTGCTTTTTACACGAATATTTCCAATACTTTTTTAGTAATAAAATTTTTTAAGCCAAAAAAAAAGGAAAAAAACGAATAATTTTGTTAAATGTTAGTAAATCCTTTCGACGTGTGCTCAGCAAATGCTGGAAATGTTAAAATATTTGTTTAAAGATTCGTGAACTCGTTTGCCATCCATCAGCGAAACCGTAACAGTGAAGTGCTGAATGATGTAAAATTGCTTAAGTGATTTCAATTCAATTTAAAATTCTTCAATTTAAGTTGGAATTTTATTTAAAATTATTGTTCGAAGAAAGTGAATTGGGGAATGGAAAACTTTTTAACATTAAAATCAATCATAAGACGGCTGTCACCCCACAAAACTATTTCGATAAAACTGCCTTTAAATATTTTGTTATCGATTTTGATTAGATTTTATGAAATGCAAGCCATTTTCAAAGCACTATTTTCAGTGCAATCAAAACAAAAATTTGAAAATGCAAACTATACATATATACATATATAGATACTATACTATACATATAGAACTATATGAATATAATGATTGCTGAGGCCGTCGCCTACATAAAAATGGATCAGAAAATACTTTTTCCATATTATGGATATCTTCATTAGCAAAATGTAAAAGAATTGACACTTTAAGACGGATAAATGTTAGCAAATAAATTGTCCTACAAGTGCATTGGGCACGATTCACTATCCCACACACAGTAGTGCGATTCATTCACATCTGCCACATTATCTTACAAATATTATGCAAACATATTATTCTTTGTTCAAATAAATTCAACTCTGATGGTATGGAAATGATAATTTTATGAAAATTTTGTAAAACTTTGGCAGATCGTAAGACCTGTCAAAAATATTGATAAATAAACTCTCAAACAGATGAATTTTTAAAGAACTTAATTTTGCAAACCTTCAGAATTGCTATTAAAATTTAAAAAAATATATATTTTTTCACGAATATTCTATTTATTTTATTTTCTTATAATTTATTTTTGTAATTCTCAATTGCTTTTTGGGAATATGGACATTACATAAAAGGGTTTGGGATTATTTTTCAAAACTGTTTGGTTGAATGGGTACCTTTGAGTTTGATTTTAGCTTCTACCAAATGGACTCATCTAGTCCATCTTATCGAATTTAATTTTATTAGCTGAATGTTCTAAATGATAATGAATTTTATAAATTCCAATTCATTTAAAAGTATCTAATCAGAGATACTTTACTAACACTATTCGGCTTATACCAACACCAGCAACTCTTGTTTTTCCTATTAAATTTAAATCTACTCATAAATAATAAACGAATATAAATGAAATTGGAAAAGAATTTCTCTTTACTTGGTTTTGGCATTTTAAAACAAAATTTTTATAAATATTTTAGTTTTTTAATTTTTTTTCTAGATGTCAAAAATGTCTGTCTGAATTTCGAAATAGCACACTAAGCTAATTAATTGCAGTATATTTTTATATTAAACCCCCCAGAATAAAAATGAAAAAGCTTTAAATGTAGACTTTCTGTAAAATAAATGAAAGACTCTGTCTTAAGAAATGTTATATAAAAAAATTTTAAAAACATTAAGTAAGTAAAACTTATTTTGTTTGACACTGTAAGACTATTGCATGCATTGGTACAATACAAGAGCATATGTAAGCAGGCATTTACATTGCCAACATGTTGCTTGTTGCGTGATATTATGGCATTTACTGTACATTTATTTGTAGATTTCCTGTCAGCCAGGACGAACTTCATGTACTCATCACTCCTACGATGAGCAGGAAAATGCAATGATACTCAACATGATTTTTTCCACTTTTCTACAAAAATTTTTATTCTTGCTATGAGTATTCGGCATAACGTTTCATATACTGAATAGTTTATTGCAACACTTGACCGGAATTGACTTTGATATAAAAGATTTTGACTTACAAAAATATTTCTATTTTTGATTAAAAGGACATTCTTGTCGTACGATGGTACCAGCAAATATATTGAGTATCTATAACTCTCATATATAATACAAGATATAACTTACTTTTATCAAAGGACTGCATAAGTCTTTCAGTTTAAAATAGTTACAACTCCGAAAATTTTTCCCCCTTACTTGAGGCAAATATTGCTCAAAGCAAAAAAAAAATTATCCTTATTGGTTAGCTCTTTTCTTTAATTGAAATATATTATTCCTTATTTCAATACTGGTAATGAAGATGATAAAACTGGAGAGTAAGGAGAGATAACATTTTGCCTTCAGCTCGAAAAATATAGGTTTTCTTTATTTAATGCAACTTTAAGATTATCCTGATTTTAATGAAGGAAGGAAATTAAATTTAATCATTTCATTTCGAAGCAAAGATGTTGATTTCGCTGAAACACTTTTAGGAAAGAATTTGGGATTTTTAATAAAATTTATTTCTTCAAGTTATCAAAAATGTTCTGAATAAAAAAAAGAATTCGTTATACATTATTTAAGGGGTCTATGGAAATCGCACTTAAATCCCATAATAAAGAATCAATAGAGTAATAAAAATTGAACAATTACATGGATAAGAGCTTTCCCACAAACCACACCAATCAAAAATAGTTATTTTCATTGAAAAAAATTTTAAAATATTTTCATAGAATTTCATGAATTTTTCATACGACTCACCACGATCACTTGAGGTCACTACGTGGCCTCGAGCACCATTCAATATATCTGAAAATATAGAAAAAATGTTACAATTAAAAATAATACTTTTTTAAAAGCATTTTAAATTAATTTCTAGATTGGAAAAATTGTTGCGGAGGCACAGCCAAGGGAACTGCATGGGAATAATTAGCCCTGTTGATACCTTTTGTATAAAAGGTGAGAGATACAATAAAATACAGCCCATCTTACGGCTGCCTTACTTAACTGATTTAATTAGATTAATTTATTTTTTTTTAATTAGTTTTTCTTTATTATTTTCAAATTTATCATTTAATGTATAAAAAAATTTAGCCACTCAAAAAATATATATATATATTTTTTTTTTTGTGGAAAGGATATTGCAAGCGTTTCCACCAATCATAACACGATACCTGCCTGTACACATTGCCAACAAGTTTAACCATCCAGCGATTTCATTGAATTTGGAATATATTTCTACAGATACGATTCATTCACAGCTGATTCGAAATATCGTTGTACAAGTTCGTGCTCCTTATGGCACGAGGGGGAACTAAATCTGTTCCCACAATTTCATTTAAACTTGCCAATAACATGCGTTTTTGGCAGACTTGCTTTATTTTAAAAGCAAATGAGAAAGTGTTTTAAAGCAATGCCTGCTGAAGCTGGAACACTCTAAATGCCAATGGCAGATACTTAAAAGGATAAGCAATCGACGAAAAATTATTTCAGAATTAAACTATATTTAATTGCATTTGAAAGGCTGCAAGTTCTAATTACAGTTTATTTAAATGTCCTTTAAGAATTTAAGATTTTAAAATGGAATGGAAATGGCTTTTTATCAATAAGCAAATGATTTCCTTAGTCAGGCCAAGTTCTGCCCTCTTTTGCCATTAAGGCATATTCACAAAGGATACAAAGTTATCCTGAGACATACGCCACAACTAACTTAATACACTCAATATTTAATAATCGTACTTCCAGGAAAAAACAGTTACTAAGCATTTGAAGGGCATGAGAAAGGTTTCATTGTGTAAATGTGGTGGCAGTGCAGTCACACGCTTCCTATTAAACTAACTCGTGTTCTGGTTGCAAGGTTTCCAATACATAATCTGCTGTATTTGATTTTGGCAATAATATTTGTGCAAAGTATTATCATGCCTTGTGTAAATATTAACACTTATACGAGTACGAGTATGCCCAGACACATTGAGAGAATGTTTGAACACGATTCTGTGTTTATGTAAGAATTCGCTATTAATATGTATGAGCTTTTATATTTCAGTGGAGGTCACCTTAAAAGCATAATGGCAAGACTGGTTAAAAATTTTAAATTTTTTTCCGCGTGTAACAGTTGCCTTCGAAAAACTGATTTTTGTTACATTGAGAAAATCAAGCATTGTCGCAGAAGGATAGTTTAGGCTCAAGTTTGAAAAGTTTTGAAGTTTATTTTTAAGATTAAACAATAAAGTGGTAGAGATGTGATTGGTATTGCCAACTTTGCAAGACGCTACTGTGCATTTTAGTTATGGTATGGTCGGGCTTCAACACCGCTCGAAATATTTTTGTGGAACACTTTCTTTACATATTTCGTTACAGACAGTATTTAGATTTTCTATAAAATTATTTTATTTCTTTTTTAAACATTTTGTTGTTTGGACTTTTTGTAAAATTATTTATTTTTTTTTTTTAATAATTTTTTTGTTTAGATTTTTTGTAAAAGTATTTTATTTTTTTGTAATTTTATATCTTTATATATTATTTGCAATGTGATTCTGCGCCTTAAAAACATCAACGCGGGAAGTTGCGGAAGTAACATGAAGTAAACCAAAATTTACCTATTGGAACTATAATTATATTTCTATATTCCCGATTTAGCCACGATACTCTATAAGTAAATTTATATCGAAAAGTATTTGGTAAAAATATTTTATTTTTTTTTTTTATTCCTCTAGATGAAGCAAAACATCTGCAACACACTGACACACTGTCAGCCAAATGTATGGAGTATACAAGTCGTGGATGTATGAGAATGAGCATTACCTCATACACATCCATTATGCAAATTCAAACGATTTGTAATTACCAGATGGCTGGCAATAACTACTTCTCATTACAAGTAGGGGGTTCTTAACTTTTATTTTTATTAATTTTTTTCTCCATGATTCACATATGTGGGTTTCTAATATGCGCTTAATTTGTTTTATTCTATTTTTTTATCACGATTCAAACTAAAAGCTCAAGTTAATTTCTTTATGTAAGAACAACATAAAACATTACTGAGTATTAAACTGACGTTCTTTCTCTTAATTGTTCTGCGAACAAGCGCCAAGTGCTTAGAGAAATTCCATTTTCTTTTTCATTTTCATCATATATAAATATAAAAATCAATCATAACTTCTACTGAATCATCAAGAACAGCTCAATTTAGCAAACGTTTTTTATTCGAATGAGGGATAAAAAAAGGGTGTTCCAAATTGAGGTATCATTTTAATAATGCTGCTGTTTTTTCCTACTGGTAATTTTTATTTTCAGATTCTAAATACATTCCGGTTAATTAATATGGAACGTTACATGAAGGAGCTTTCAAAAAGCTTCCAAGCAAATCCAACAACAAATCCAGCCACAAGGCTGATGGCTGACAAATTTGATAAAGAGAAAGTGTATTAACGTAGTCAACGTAGTGGGACTGTAACAGGGCCTACCTACTTCAGCTGCGAGCAAAAGTCTTAGACAAGATCGTAAAATGTCCATCCGCCAACGTTCTTAGCAATTAAATATCAAACGATCTGAATTATTCAAAATTTTGTTTATTTAAATGCTAATAAAATAGAGTTGATCCCAAAATTGAAACCAGCAGACCACGAATTAAGACTGTAATCCCTTTTTTTGGGTTATTTGGACCCATTTTGTTTCAGCGGCGAAGCCTCTTTCTAGCTCAATGACTATGTGAACACAAAGAATTGTAGCATTTGGAGCGAAGAGAGTCCCAAAGTTATCTCTGAGCATTTATTACATTCATAAAAGGTCTAAAGCTCCGAGGTCTGGAGTAAACATCGGAGCATAGTTTTTCGAAAACGAAAATCGAGCTAAAATTATTTCGCCGGGTTTTTGATTTCAATTAGAGCAACTGGGCTCTTAATCCTTTATTTTTAATTTAGCCGAAGCAAAACTTGGTACTTGATCGGTTAGAGAATTATGCTGCTTGTTACATTGAGTGAGTTCGGAAAGTCATTACTAGAAACTGTAGTCATATGGGAAATTAGGAAAACGATCAGCAACGAGCGATTAACCAAACTTGTGCTGGAGTTGTAATTATAATAATTATTATTATTATTAAAGTTTTTATAATCATGGCAAAATAATAAACGTGATGCCATAATAACTTGTAAAGAAATATAGAGGCACGTATATTTCACTTATAAAATCTCATCTAATTCCATCCTATTTAGAAAATTTTTTATCGAAATGGCGTTGCCGGTGCCACACTGTGAAATACTATATAAAAATAATACAAATCGCAAAGAAGTTATAATTTTATAAAAAATGTTCATAAATTAAGTGATATTATTTTAAAACACTGTGCAATATTTTACGTGTTATAAATATTACGAAATATGAAATACGTACTTCGATTAATTATACAACCTATAAAAAGTGTATTTTATTTAACAAAAATTCCAACTGATTATCCGCCAATTCCTTTTAAATGTTTTCATTTTTTCACTTGTGCGAAACACTGTGACGGTGGTTTAATACAGCTCGGTAACGCAAATTTTTTATTTTCTAGCCATTTTATCCTTGTTTTACCTTGTCGTTGTAGGTTGGATATGGTTTACTCGTGGATGTTAAGTGGTCAGTGACTTTGCTTTCCATACTTTAACAACAATCAACACTTGAAAATCCATGACAATTCCTTCCTTGGAGAATGCCGCCTATCCGATACTACTTTTACAGATTACTTTTCTATTCCTTTCCAGATTTGCGTTCTCTCTTTAATGAAATTTTATAAAAAAAAAAACGAAATTTTGGTTTGGAAAAGGAATACAAAGAAAAATACTTTATGACCTTTTAACAATTTGCCATGTTAACACAACCCATCCACACACATACCCACACATACACACACCCACACACTCCCGAGTACGTTATTAAAAGTACGTGCATGTGCCGTAAATCTATTCAGAAAAATGACTTTTCCGACTATTGTTCTTATAACACAAATCAAAAGTGCCCAAAAGATCTCATCCGTATTGTTAAATAGTTTGTATTTACTTTTGGGGGTGGCTGGGGGAAAAAATATTAAAACAGAAATTCAAAAATTTTGTTGGAAAACTTTACAGACAGACACGTCAACGAGAAGCATCATGTGTATAAAATAAAAACTGATTACAATTTTTTTCAAAAAAAAAAATAAAAAAATAAAAAAATAAAAAAATAAACTTTTCTCTACCCAACTAACGACGACCCATTGACAAATTAAGTGAACACCAGATTCGTGTAAATTATCAATTTTATTTTCTATTTTCTTCTAAAAATATTGTTTATTTTCATTCGTTTATTTTTTATCATTTGTGGAACGTTTTTGTTTATAACTCTGCAACATTTTTTTCTAGCTCGTTCGAATTCATATACATATTTTACCATTTCCGCACACACACACACCCACACACACATGTGCACTGTGTAGTCGTATTGGAAAAGTTTTCTGATTGCTTACAAGCCCTTAAGTTTTGTTACGATTTCGCATGGAGGACTTTTATTTTGGAGATGGTTTGAAATGTTCTTGTTTTTCTTCTTGTTGTATTTTGGTCATCAGTTTCAACGGCTTTGTAATTTTTAAGTGTATGCACAGTGATTATATGGAGATTCAAAACCCTGCAATATACTACTGTACCAGATGTTGAACCTGGTACACCGGTGAACTAGATGCTGTACAATCCATACAGTGTTGTTACGTAAAAAAAAACTCATTATTTAGAAAAGCGTGGCTGCGATCGTAATGCAGAATGGAATCACAAAAGAAGTCGAAATGATACAAGTAACGAGATAACAAGTACTGAAGATGTTATACAGAGATAATTTGAATTCGCCTTGAAAGCCAGAATAGGGGAGTGTTATTTTTATACTCTTACGAGAACTTTTTAAGGGTAAATGTAATTAAAATAATGCTAATTGTAATACCAAAAATATTTAAACAACCAAATATATCCTTCAATTTGTTTGTTGGAACATGAATGAAATATTCTCAACAGAGTCTTTTAAAAATATGGGTGCCTCCGTAGACGAAGGATAACGCAAAGAATAATAAGCCGGAGGTCGCTACTTCGATTCTCAGTTAGACCGTCAATGTTTTCCTGCGGACAAATGAAAAGCTTTTCAGCTTAAGTTGGTTAAAAACAAAAATATATAATATTTCGTGGACTACGACTCGCATCTATAGTGCAGCTATGATCTCGCATCTATGATCTTGAGAGTTTCTGGTTGCAAAGAACATGAATATATAAAATAGAAGTACTTTGAAAAGTAAATATATTTGCATTATAACAATATAGTAATGCCTTGATAGACATCGTTTAGATTAGCGTTGCATAAACTTTTTTACTTTTTATACGAGGTGTGATCAAAAAATAATCTTGTGGCAAGAATTCATAATGCACCACGCCATTGCAATCGAAGAAAACAGTCAGCAAAACCTTCACATTTGACCGAATTTGACGTGGTTTTTTCTGGCTTGGCTCTTCTGAACACTTCCATTGGTATGATTGGGCTTTGGTATCAATGTCATAGCCATGCGCCCATGATTTGTCACCAGTTATGACCTTTTTGAGTAAATCTGGATTGTCTTTGAAGACATTCAACTGCTTCCATGCGACCTTGTTTATTCTCAAAATATAGTAAAAGATAGTAAAAATTCGGAGAGCACATTAAAACACGACTAAACGTTTTAGCTGTCGAAAAGAAACTGACTATCCAAAATGGCTGATACTCCCAACATATATAACAGACATGTCTGCCAACATAACGTAACTTACGAAATTTGAAAATAACGATTTTTTTTTATCACACCTCGTAGATTCTGTTCTTAGACATTGATAAGATTATGGAATATTTCACTTAATTCTCTGTATTGCAATAAATAAATAAGCCCATGAGTCCATGGATTCGTAATCCCGGCATAGGTTTTGCTACTTTTTTGTTTTATAGCACATACAATTGAAAAACTGCATTGTTATTATTTTTAATTTATTTTTTTAAATACCATTTGTGTGATTTCGATAAACTATATAATTTTTGGAAACACATCAAGAGGAAATATAATATTAAACGGCTTTTACACGGTGAGTGATTTGCCAGCACGCATACAAGTGTAGGGAAAAACTCATACATGCATACTTAGTATGTGTGCTTACCATCGTGGGTTACTGCAAAGATCATTTGAATATTTGTGGTTTAAAAAGGATAATGATTATAAAAAATCGGCTAAATTGTTAAACAATGTTTATTATCGCCGATATATCTACGTTGTCATCTTCCAATAACTTTCCTATTACCAAATCAACAATTAACTTACAAGGATTTATAGACAAACCCCTCGCCATTCAATGCTTATTGCATTACTAACAAGGATGCTCTCTCAAGATGCAAAGTATAGCCGCATATTAGAAATGCAACACAAACGAGCCCACTGTACTATTTATTCGATTAGTTGTAAGTTGCTTCAGAAATTTCAATAAAATTTTTCATGTCGAATAATTTTACGAATTTATATAAAATATAAAAACTTTGTTGTTTCGTGGTCATAACTTTTACAACAAACAAAAATCTTTAAATTTAACTTTTTCTAAAACACTTTTGCTTATAAAAAATCCCTACAGAGTGAAGGAAACTTTGAATTAATTTACAATTTAATAAATAAAAACAGATGCAAATATATATTATAATTGAACATGCAGTTGCATTGAAAATCTTCTTGCAATAAAAAAAAATGCATTATGATTATAGCAGTTTTCTCTCACACTGTAATATTTTCTAAAGTTATTACAGAGTTGCATTTATGAGCAAATTGGCTAGAGAAAGGCGTTCAAGGTTTTTTCATTTAATGTTACTATAAATGTCTGGAAAGCACTTTATGGGATCCACAGAATTCTGTTCTGATGTTAAATTGATAATTCCCAGTTCCTTTTTATTTATAATTTCGGGGCAAATGCTACCAGCACCTTCAAACCAGTGCACCCATTACAATTTATTTTTCAAAGGCGTCGTTATAAGCAGATCTTTCAGTACAAAAAAAAAAAAAAAAATTTACGCTTTTGGTTGAAAATGTCTTCGTTATTTATAGAATTTGTTACTTTACAGAATAAAATTCATGCTGTTAATGATTCTGCTCTCCTCGTTTTATTTGCTGTTAAACAAACACTATTTAAATTATTGGGACGTGCTTAAAATTTTAAGCAAACGGCAGAAGCTGTCATCTTTTGCTACGCAGCTTTTAGATATTCCAAAACACAGTGTGTTTTGTATAACAAAATAATTACAGCATTTGTAATATTTATAAACACTGTTGTGGAATTTTGAATAGAATTTTTTTTTTTTTTTGGTTATAAAAACAACTGTCTTTATTATGCCGAAAAAGACCCTCTGCACAGTGGGAGGGATTGTAAACAAAATTTATAAAAATGCTAAATTCCTCTTTTCAAATCTCAAAAAAAAAAAAAAAAAAAAAAGCGAAAAAATGGGCCGGTATTTGGTTTGTGTGTGACCAGACTTAAGGACTCGTGTAAACTTTTAATGTCATCTGATCTAATTAGTTCAGTATAAAGGATTTTCGAGGAGCTGCTCACAGCAGCTCTGTGACCAGACTTAAGGACTCGTGTAAACTTTGAATGTCATCTGATCTAATTAGTTCAGTATGAAGGATTTTCGAGGAGCTGCTCACAGCAGCTCTGTGACCAGACTTAAGGACTCGTGTAAACTTTGAATGTCATCTGATCTAATTAGTTCAGTATAAAGGATTTTCGAGGAGCTGCTCACAGCAGCTCTGTGACCAGGCTTAAGGACTCGTGTAAACTTTTAATGTCATCTGATCTAATTAGTTCAGTATAAAGGATTTTCGAGGAGCTGCTCACAGCAGCTCTGTGACCAGACTTAAGGACTCGTGAAAACTTTGAATGTCATCTGATCTAATTAGTTCAGTATAAAGGATTTTCGAGGAGCTGCTCACAGCAGCTCTGTGACCAGACTTAAGGACTCGTGTAAACTTTTAATGTCATCTGATCTAATTAGTTCAGTATGAAGGATTTTGAAAATTGTGTATTTTAAATGAATCCCTAGTAGAATGAATCGCTACACTGTGCCTTCAGTTTTACATTTACAGTCTGTTTGAATTCAATTGGAATCTTTCTTGACGACATATTGTTTATTGGTTTATTCTAAATGCATTTTAAAGGCAAGCATTTGTGTATGATGTGGCTTTGCTTCATCATATTTTATTTGGAAATTAAAATGAATGGTCTAAATTAAATGTTTATGGTGCCGAAATGTCCTGTGTGTAACTTCCTGTCTATGCACGTTCCAATGCCTGTATCTGTGTATGTCACTATTTCGGATAGCAAATGCGTACACTTCTATACAAATTGTTTGTAATACCCGCCATTATAAAAAGAACTTCATTTAGCGAATAATCCCCAGGACTCGTTTTTGCTTATTTTATTTTTATTTTTAATTTAAGACTATCTTTCGTTCTCCCTTCTTGTTTTTACTTTGTTGCTTGTGCAACTTCTTGCTCCTTTTATCAGTTAAAGTATTCATGGCACGCAATTAGTGTTGCATTGTTTTTATTCAAATAAATTTCATGTCGTTTCGTATATTTTTAAATTAAGTAAAAAGCCTTTGACTTTGACATTTGTTTTTGTTTATGTATTTTATGACTGAAAAAATATGATACAAATATTTTTAGCAAAAACTCTTTTTCAACTTTATCGTTACGTTAGAAAGCGCCTAAGAAAAGCAACAGTCTATCGATGTCGTTGGCTTCAACGAATCTCAAATACCTTAAATCTAATATTTACGAGTTTTCTTTGCCTTGAGAAGAAGAAATTTATTGCTCGACTTTGAATTCACAGAAATGAGAAATTTTAATAAAACTTTCAATTTTAATATTTTTAATATTTAATAACCGTTCGGAAAAACTCAACTGGCCAAAGTGTAAGGAAGTGGATAAGGACCAAGTGGTTGCGTGTGATAAATGTGACCAAAGGATTCACTTTAATTGCATGGGAGTAGATAATAAAGTGGCAGACTACAGATGGAGTTGGCAATGCTGCAACAGGACATCTAGAAATGCACTAATATCAACAGCGTCAACCGCACCACTTCTTTTGACAGCTGCCTCAGGTTCAGCCAACCAGAGCTCGTCACCAAAAGACCAGATGAGGCCCATTTAACCGCGACCCATATGACTGGCCTATATTCATAAGGCGTTTCCAAAACAGCATAGCATTTGCAGGGTTCTCTGTAACAGAGAACTTGTTGCGCTTGCAAAGCTCTTTGCAAAGAAAGGCTAGGGAGCTGGTGAGAAGTAAATTACCCCTTTTTTTATTTGTACCAGACACTAATACACTTCGCTAATGCTTCGATCGCTCGAAACACATTCTAAAACGTACCATAAATAAGGCAAAGCGTAAGCCGTCTCCACGCGATAAATTAGAATATCCTATCTCTCAACGTGGCAAAGATATGCACGAACATGGAAGCAGGTGGACTACAGTCTTATATGAACAAGCCACTTTTAGTGAAGCAGCTTCTAGCTAAATATTTTTTTAGTGCCCTCTTCAGACATACAAATAATTTTGTAAAATTAAGTTCTTCTTTCAATTTGATCTAAAATTCACGTTAATCGCAGAAGGTAATGCAATTACCAACCACGTTGGCTTGTGCTCTGGCCCTGCTCACAACTTTCAGCATTCCTTGAGCCAACCTATTTCGCTGGCACACTGATGACAAGTGACCACTCGAGCAATTGTCTTCATTAGTATTATTATTTCGCGCCATGATTCTTATCTCTGTATATCATTACTTCCTTGCTGCACTGCTTAGTGTTGTAGGGTGCATAATAACTGCAAGGAAATTCCTAAAATTCATGTTGAAATTTAATTCATGCGGTTTTAACTGGATGGTAAGAAAAACTTCAAAGTATTTGTGCAGTGCTGTTGCTGCTATTGTTTTTGTAGCTGCTGTTGATTTTATTTATGTTTTTGTTGCTACTGTTGTTGAGTGCAACACTCAACTCGAGTTAAGTGCACTTGCATTTTTTCTCTTTTTTGCAGTAATATTTTTTTTTCATATTTTTTTTTTTTTTTTTTTTTTTGGTAACGCTTGATTAAGCCATTGTGTGTTGCGAGTATTTAGTTAAAGTACTCTGTTGATTTTCCTTTTATCTTTTGCTTTAAGTATTATTTCTACATACACTGATTTGGCCATAGAAAACGTTGCAAAAATATATTGACGAAGACTTTGAATTGAAAGCTTAATAAAACTATAAGAAAGATTCTTTCATAGTATGAATCAAATTGCATTTGCCAAATTTTAAACCAAATTTTCGATATTTAATTTTTTTTCATAATTTTTTTTTTTTTTTGTTTTTCTGTTTTACTTTAGCAAATTATGCATACAATTTATCAATAAATAAATAAATCGGCATACAAAAAGAAAACATTTCAACTCAAACTTTTTTTGAACAAACTTTGTCATAAATATTATAAATTTCCTATGAGATATTTTCCAAATACTTTTTACTCACTCTGAGAATGATGTCTTTTATGCAACTAAATAAGATATTTAATAAATATCTAAGTGTTCGTGATTAACATGTTTAGAAACGTGACTTCAATATATTGTGCCATATTTTGAGAGAGTTGAAAGCAATCACTCAGTGAATAAGAAATTAAGAAAAAGCAATAGACAAATAAATATTGAATAAGAACGTACGTGAAGTATTAAAAACTATAATTTGGAAAAGGTTAATTAATGTGATGATAGTCCTTCAATTAAATATTTTGATTAAATAAAACAAAAAGGAAGGAAATTTGCGAAGAGGATCTCAAAAACTTTTTGGCAAATTTTAAAATCTGATTTTGAGATAAATTTTTTGCTCAAGTCTAGTGGAGATATTTTAGTATCATATTACAAAATATTTATTAAAATTTAATTAGTTCAGATTTTAAGATAAATTTCACTCAAGTTGAGTCGAGGTACTTTAGTAACGTATTCAAAAATATTTATTAAAATTTAATTATTGCGGATTTTAAGATGAATTTCACTCAAGTCTAGTGGAGATACTTTAGTAATGTATTACAAAATATTTATTAAAATTTAATTAGTTCAGATTTTAAGATAAATTTCACTCAACTCGAGTCGAGATACTTTAGTAACGTATTCCAAAATATTTATTAAAATTTAATTATTGCGGATTTTAAGATGAATTTCACTCAAGTCTAGTGGAGATATTTTAGTATCATATTACAAAATATTTATTAAAATTTAATTAGTTCAGATTTTAAGATAAATTTCACTCAAGTTGAGTCGAGGTACTTTAGTAACGTATTCAAAAATATTTATTAAAATTTAATTATTGCGGATTTTAAGATGAATTTCACTCAAGTCTAGTGGAGATACTTTAGTAATGTATTACAAAATATTTATTAAAATTTAATTAGTTCAGATTTTAAGATAAATTTCACTCAACTCGAGTCGAGATACTTTAGTAACGTATTCAAAAATATTTATTAAAATTTAATTATTGCGGATTTTAAGATGAATTTCACTCAAGTCTAGTGGAGATACTTTAATAACATATTACAAAATATTTATTAAAATTTAATTAGTTCAGATTTTAAGATAAATTCTGCTCAAGTCTAGTGGAGATACTTTAGTAATGCAATACAAAATATTTACTTAAATTTAATTATTTCGGATTTTTAGATAAATTTCACTCAAGTCGAGTCGAGATACTTTAGTAACGTATTACAAAATATTTACTTAAATTTAATTATTTCGGATTTTAAGATAAATTTCACTCAAGTCTAGTGGAGATACTTTAGTAACGTATTCAAAAATATTTATTAAAATTTAATTATTGCGGATTTTAAGATAAATTTCACTCAAGTCGAGTCGAGATACTTTAGTATCGCATTACAAAATATTTACTTAAATTTAATTATTTCCGATTTTAACCTAAATTTAACTCAAGTCGAGTCGAGATACTTTAGTATCGCATTACAAAATATTTATTTAAATTTAATTAGTTCTGATTTTAACCTAAATTTAACTCAACTCGAGTCGAGATACTTTAGTAGCGCATTAAAAAAATTTTTATTAAAATTAGTTCATATTTTTAAAAAGTGTGAGAAATTCGTTTGCAAAACTCATATTCATGTCAACTTTGGCCGATTTTTTTTTATTTAAATTAAACAAATATTTCTTTCATTTCGTTCATTACATTTTTTTTTATTTATGATGGCCTTTAATTCTAAGAAAAAAAAGTTTTTAGATTTATTTTTTAAGGCCCCCCATCTTACACTGATGGCGCATCCCAATTATAACTTTAAAATGCCAGATTTAAGTACGTCAGATTTAATTGGCAAAATTTTTATGAAAATGCTCTAAACTGTGTTTAATTTATGTACACGATACTCGTTTCAGTTACTGCCAGTTGCTAAATAATTCTGTAATGTGAATTATATTTAAATTATAAGAAGTGTTTGTACATGTTTAAATACGCGTGTTCTTATAACCACTCACTTCCTTGTGAAAATACATACAAAAGACTATATTTCCGGCGGAGTTTGTATGTGTATGTGTGTGTTCATTAAGTTTGTACGTTTCGTCGCCACCTCACTTCAGCTGCCAACATGAGGTGTTATTTCACACATTAAAGATATTTTTGCAAAAAGACGATTTGAATAATTTATTATTGATTTCTTTAGAAGCCGCCTTGGCAAAACGCAACGCGTTGAAAATTTCGAGGAAGTCTTAAGAATATAAAATGAGAAGATTCTGCCTTCTGAAGCAAACTTACATTTAATTTATTCACACCTTGTTTATACGAGTATACAAAAAAAAAAAAAAAAAAGGAAAAAATGTACGAGTAAAACAAAAGTTTTTATTCCACTTTATTTTCTTACTGCTGCTGTCTACACAACTAATTTTGGTTGTAAATTAAGTTTTTAGTTTTTCTTTTTGTGTCGATTGTGTTCTTCGTCACTGTAGCCGTGTATGTTCATTGCTAAATGAGCATGGCATGTGTAAAAATATCTTTGAAATGAGTTTCAAAATAGGAAATAATTAAAAATAATTGAGTTAAGTTGGGCATATTTTCAAACACATCTACATGCATAAACAGAATACATACAAACCTAATAAGAACAAGAATATATCTGTACAGTCGTATGCATTGCTGGATGCCTTTCTTTTCTTTAAAGGAAGGAAATTCCCAAAAACAAAATTAAAGATTCTTTCAAACGCGTTTCTTTTATATTAAAGTATTTACAATTTCAATATAAAAAAGAATGCATCGATTGTTTGGATGTTAATTGTATGTTTTAATCGAGTTTTTGGCCAATTACTCGAATTAAATTTAATTATTTTTTGTCTGAGCATTGAGTAAATAATTTATTTATTTATTAGCAAATCGGCTTATAATTCCAAATTATTCTTTGAAAATGGCTGATTGTAATTTGAACGACTTTGTCGGACAAACATTTGCTAAATATATTGCTGGTAGCAGATACAATTTTTTCGCTCAAATTTTTAGTAGCCGTCTCAGAAGCCACCTCATATTAATTTGAAAATTTATAATATATTTTTAAAATTTAAATCAGCTTTACAGATAACTTTTGTGTACAGCAAACATATCCAAATGCAGTTCTCGGACTGTATATGGTAATGCAAGAGAATTGCAATGCATTTCGGCCAGGAGCACAAAAACTTTCCTGCCAATGTGATTGATATTCAGGAGAGTTGAAAGAAAATGGCCTCGTGGTTGTCTTGCTGTAATTCCAATGTCTTTTATAAAATAATAAAAAGTATTTTCTCCGGTTGTTTTGAAAGAAAATATTCGATACAAAATCTCAGGCATTGCGTTGCTAACCTGCCACGCCGTCATGGCAACTTTGAGCTTTCAAACTAAATAAATACGTGATCGCAAAGGTCAACATAAAGGTACTATTTTTAAGGAATAAACTATCAACTATCCTTATATATGAACAGGGAGTAAAAATTAATACCAGAACAAAAATAATGTCCGTCTATAAATAATATCCAGAGAAAAAAAATAATCGGACAAAATTAATGTCCGTATACAAATAATAGCCGCAGAAAAAAATTTTCGAACGAAATTAATGTCTGTATATAGATAATATCCGGACAGAAATAATGTTCGGAAAAATATAATTTTCGTCTAACAATAATTACCGAATAAAAATTAACGTCCTGAGGAAAATAAAATACCGGCAAGAATAATGTTCGGACAAATACAATTTTCGTCTAACAATAATTACCGAATAAAAATTAACGTCCTGAGGAAAATAAAATACCGGCAAAAATAATGTTCGGACAAAAATAATTTTCGTCTAACAATAATTACCGAATAAAAATTAACGTCCTGAGGAAAATAAAATACCGAAAAAAATAATGTTCGGACAAAAATAATTTTCGTCTAACAATAATTACCGAATAAAAATTAACGTCCTGAGAAAAATAAAATACCGGCAAAAATAATGTTCGGACAAAAATAATTTTCGTCTAACAATAATTACCGAATAAAAATTAACGTCCAGAGGAAAATAAAATACCGAAAAAAATAATGTTCGGACAAAAAAAATTTTCGTCTAACAATAATTACCGAATAAAAATTAACGCCCTGAGAAAAATAAAATACCGGCAAAAATAATAAGCGGACAAATATAATGTCCGGGTAAAAGTGATGACCGTACAAACAAAATAAAAAAAATAGCACAGCGGAGGGTTAAAAGTTAATAGACACAAAAAAGAACCATTCTAGGATGGCCTATTCCCACGACGGTGAATAGACATTTACATGATATTATTTTTAGGATATATGTATATTTCCAACTATCCTACATATATAATTAATAAGCATTTCATAACATGTATTTTTTATTTTCTTGGCCCTGAAAATATAATTTTTCACATGCACATCTAGAAGAGTAACCGGAACTATCATACATCGCAAACATGGCGGTTAGGATGGTAAAAATTTAAAAAAAGTATCAGGCAGGATACCGATTTACAAATTATATAACCGTAATAGATTTTTCCTAATATAAATGTATGTAAGTAGAAATGAAAAGCTTTCAAATTGAATACTAATAATTAATAAAAAAAATAACTAATTTTAATTAATTAAATAAATAAATTTTCATATTATAATTTACACTAAGTAATGCTAAGTTTCTGCTAATTTTTTTATTAGCTTCTATCGCACTTCGATCTCTATTAATTTCATATTGCGATTTCCGTTTCCACGTAACAAAAAATTTATATCCAAAGTTTGATTGCAGAATACGAAAGGACTAAGAATAAGAAAATGTATTAAATACTTTTAATTTAGTAAAGGATAACTTTAAATGAATTATTGGATTGAAGCTTTTGGAAATAAATTTCAAGTAACATGTGCGAATTCATAAATGTATCGAAGAGTTCAATAACATTAGATTATTATTGTTGGCCGACCTAATAAAGACCTTCAAATACTTTTAGTTAATTTTTTTATTGCCTTTTAATGCCCCAATTCGCCCCACTATATCTGTTTTATGTGTCATTGTAAATTTATTATATAATTTGTAAATCAGTATCCTGCCGGATGCTTTTTTTAAATTTTTTTTTTTTTTTTTAATTCTCACAGCAATTTATTATTAAGGCAATCAATGTGAAACGAAAGCACACTAACAAATACAAACTTGCAACTAGAATTTTATATCCGTAATGAGACAAATAATAGAAGGAAGATACAAAATACGAACTCTTTCAATAAAATCGTTAAAATATATATATATATATATATATATATATATATATATATATATATATATATATATATATATATATATACTGTTCCCATTACACAAATTTATTGTATTCATTTCGCTGCTTCATATTTTAGCGATTGTTCTTATTGTTTGTACTTCAACGTACGAGTAGTTGTATTATTAGATTTACGCCAAAGTTTTGTCTTCTTTTTTGAATTACAACAATAAAAATTTCACAAAGTAGGGGAAGGTAATCACAAAATGTTCCTCAAATCATGCATTTAGCTTATGGATGTCGTGTATAAGGAGCTCAAAGGACTTTGTTTAGCATTAAGCCGTTTCCACCGTACTAAATGATAGTTGGTCAGAAATAAACATTTTGCCATTATTTAAAGCTCAGAGTTTGATTTTATAGCTGCCCCGCCAATTAAGAGTTTTATTATAAAAATTAGAATGCATGGTCTAGAGTTTCCAATGGCATACATAGAAACCATCTAGCATATGGTGGAAGCTTTCGGAAGTTCACAAAGATAAAAATTAAACTTATTAAATATTTTGATACGCACAAAGCAGAATTTAAAATTTCAACTATTTTCATTTGTAACGATCAGGCAACTTCTCTCTTCAGAAACGGCAAAAAGTTCTTCACTGTAAAAGTTTCTGATAAAAACACTGAAAGTAAATTAAGTGGAGGAAGTGCATAAAACAAAATTACTTTATGGTTAATTTAAATCAATAAAATGAAATATTATGACAATGATGATAATAATACTGACTAAGCTGACAAATGTATTTTGAATGAAATGACAAAACAGAAGAGAAGAGAAAAGAAAAGAAAAAAGGAGGAAAAGCAAAAGAGAATTGCCGTTAAAATCTATAACAACTTAAATAAATTATAAACTCGTAAGAATTTTAAATTTAAATAAATTTGGCCAATCGTGGTAAAAATGTAATAGTTGAGCCGTTTTTAATTAAAACTTTTTTAATTTTTATAATAAAAAAATGTTTTATTCAATACGTGTTTCTTTAATCAGGCGGAAAAATGAATTTTCCATTACATTAGTATTCTATTGGAAAAACAGTCATTTTTATTTTGTCAATGGATTCTTCGAAATTGAAGCTTCAGAAAACGAAATGATTTTTCCATACGTTGGCTGTCATTAGAAAAGGTTTGTATCGTGTAACTTCTTGCCTCGTGTATAGAAATAAATAAATGAAAACTTGTACAGAGAATAATTATTCGGTCAATTTAGTACAATGAATATTAAATACAAATTTTTTTTTTTTTTTTTTTTTGTATTTATTGAATGAAACAATTTAACGTTTTCTCATGTCCATCTGACAATATTTAAATACAGACAATGGAATAAATGAATTCATGAAAATAAGTAAGTGTCATATTAGCGATGTTATAAAGAAATGCGGGTTTAAATTTTATAAATACCAACATGATTGCAAATAGATTTTAATTAATGAATATCTTGAACTATAACGCGTGTTTTCTACAGGTTCACAATATAGAGTTGGCAACACTGCTTTGTTTGACAACTTATAGAGGCTTACGCAATCCCTTTCACAAGAGCAGCGCTTAGGAATGCGCTGAAATTCAAATTGCTATTAAATAGCCATTTCAAATTTTATTCTCCAAAGAATTCCCTATTTAGTTGGATTGTACCATTAATACGAAAGCTTTTGTAAAAAGCTTTTTGTTGTTTAGTGCGCACTTTTGGCTGGCGGAGTTCAAATTGCTTTAAATGCGATTATGGGCAGAATGTTATTATAAATGGTGTGTTTCGTACCACAATTAGCTGTCCTGTGGCTCTTAGAATACCGAGTTACATAACCGGAAAGCAAGAAAGCGCTCTCTACAATAGATTTGCTAAAAGAAAATTTTGTTGAAATAATAAATTCATGGAATTTTTTGTTCACAGATATCATGTGAGTTAGCTCAATTTTACAATTTTCTTTGGGTTTATGTAGGATCACTTGTTTGCGGCCATACACCAAAGGGAATTGAATACCCGGAAACCCAACTTAGTACATAAAATTTTTTATACCATTGATATTAAAACTATATTTCCTTATTTCATTATAATTTACCCTCGTACATCTCTCAAAGCATTTCTAAATTCTAAATGCTTTTAATTTTATTTTATGTGCTGTTCCAGTGTTGGCTGTTGTACCAGACATTAACACCGTTTTGAAAAATGCATTCACTCTTTGAAAACTCTGTATGTGGCATCTGCACAAGTACCTGCCATATCTGATGTATCCGAATGTTGATTAAAAATGGTCATACGTGCGTGTGCCTGTATGTGTTTGTGTACCGTTTGGATATTTACTTTTCTGCCAACGTATTTCTGAATTAGCATTAGTATACAATTAGTAAAACACTTACATTCTCTTTCCACAGATTTACTCATACTTTCCACTTTCCACAACTACAAAACTGTTTCAATTTAACTTTCCGCACTTGTCGTTTTCATGACTTGAAAATATCTCTCGCAACACTTGTATATTTTTCCTATAAAGTTCTGCTAGACAAGCGGTTAATAATGAGTGTTGAGGCACGGGGTATAGTAATGGTAACACCAATGTCTGAATGTAACGTTGTCCTGAAGGCTTATATTTTCAGTTATTAAATAGTTTATATCTACATATAAACGTGTACACATGTATGGGTGTATGAATGTGTATATCAATCCACAAATACTCATAAACCTGTTTTGTTTATGAGCCAATATGTGTGTATGTGTGTGTGTGTGTGTGCTCAGCCAACCATGTGATTTTTTACTGCTGCCAATGATGCTCTTGACTACAATCAAATTCGAGAAGGAAGTGTCTATAATTTCTATTAGTATTTATGTAGGCATGTTTCTATGTATGTGGCAAGAAGTGTAACATGTTGCAAGTACGTGATTCAATAGATTGAATGAGGAAAAGTTGAAAATCAAAGGCATCAGCAACATATAAATACTTGTAGTCGGATCTAAACGTGAATCATTAAATTTTCTGTAACACACCAACAACAACACCAACAACAACAACAACAAACAACAAAAAGGAAAAAGTAATTAAGAATTGTCTTATAAGGGAAATTGTGCAAACGAATGTTACACTCAATTTTTGGAGGAATTAAGATATTTGCAGGAAAAATATTGTAACAAATAAAATCTGTTTGCAATCGAAATTGACAAGATTGCTTTAACTAAAGTCTGCATTACAATTTTCACGATTTTCAATGCCAAATTTTAAATTGAAGTTTTATTTTTAGTATCGGCTGCACGGGAGGAGTTAATGAAACTGTTCTGCAAAAGCAATTTGCAAACTCTATGCAGAGGCCTGCATTACCGGAGAAACTAATATTATTTTGACAACTTCAGGCACTTTGAACTCAATAGATAATAATAGCATGTACTTACATAAAGATGGGGAATCCCGTGCGGCAGTAGACATTCAACTCTTTTCAATGGCCAGTTTTATTTATAAAAAAAAAAAATTTTTTTTCTGAAGATCTGCCGATCACTTAATTAGAGAATATTAATTTATTTTATTTATTTATTTACCAAATATTACAATTATATGAATATAATTGCAATATATGTATATAAAAGCACTGGCTACTGAGGCCTTTGGCTTCTGGCTCCCCGGGGAATTGAACACCTGACACCTGCATAACAGGCGGGTATACTAATCATTATACCATCGAGAGGCTTTAGAGAATATTAAATTGCATATTTATATAATAAAAAAAAGCTTCCATAAAATCATAGATCAGAGGCTAAATGTTTTCAATGTGCATATTGAGGCCATAATTTCTCAATAATATCGCTGTTGGATTTAAAATTCAGATTATTTACTGAAAACGTTTCACAAACCATTTGAAGGCAAAGCACAAACCAAATTAAATTGTTTTTTCCAAGTCCTGCAGCCAGGATATAACTCTTACTCCTATAATGCATTGTGCCTGAAGTGGGAGAAAATGGTGGCGATTTAGGTGTTCTGAATTCTTTTTGCTGCGAGTATAAAGTCAGCTTAATGTCGAAACAATCTGACAATATCAAAAACATATTCAATAAAAATATTAATTTTTGTATAATTAGCACATTGAAATTGATTGGCAGCGGCTAACAGGAGTCTTCTCCTGATACGCATTACCCTGCCTACTAATGTAGATCATCCAGAAAGCTTTAAACCAAAAATAATTGTAACAAATTGAATTTAAAGAATATCGAAATTACAATAATTTAATAATTAATTCAGATACATTGAATATATCTTACTTTACCGAATTTGACTTTATTTCATCTTATTTTCTATTTTACTTTTTTTTTTTAATAGAAAATAGCATTACCTGTTAATTTTTATTTCCTTACAAGTATATGCAATTTAGATATCTACTGACTTGCTATTTTCCAGCACTTGGTATTGCTTTAAACTAATTATGATTATTATTAAATGAGTATTATTATATATAAAACATTTTCTTATATTGTTGTCAGTATAAGAAAATGAATCGCAAATTTAATTTATTGTATGCTGATTTGCTGACAGCGATTTCTATGAATAACAAGACCACTTTAAACTTTAATTTTCAATCTATTTGTATATAATATTTTTTATTTGTTAAGAGCCACTATTATCATTCACACAGCAACAGTCAGAGAAACAGCAGCTTTCAATCCTCTATGCAAACACACATACACCCACACACACACACACACACACGTGTAAGTAATAAAACACCTCAAGGACCAACTTTGCAAAAGACAAATTTCAAAATATTCATGGCCACACAGATAACGCAGATAAAAAAGGAACTTTTTTTGTTGCCACTTTATTGTATGTGGCAGTACATAACCAGTGAGGAAAAGATATGAGAAGGATTCCAAAAAAAAAAAAATTTAACAAAACTTTTAAATGACCCCTTGTGGCTTGTTGATGATGCATAATTTCACACATAAATGTGTTAAAATGCCTCCTTTGTTATTCGTGCTAATAATCAAAAGCTGAAATGACTTCGACCAATAAAACAAACCAAAAAAAGAAAAAAAATTTATTCAGATTGAAACTTTTATTTAACCCACAATAGAAGTTCAGAAAACGAAGATACTCGTATAAAAGAATAATAATAATAATAATAATAACAAATAAGCAATGGAAAATATACTCTGGAGGCTAAAAATCACACAAATACTGGCATAAACCGCATGCGATTGCCACTCGTCACTTCTACTTGCTATTCCTTTAACACACACTTTAGATGTAAAGGGGGGGACAGGAGCAGTTCTAATAAAAAATTAGGAAAATGTTTTGAATATTGTTTACCTCATGGAAAGCTTACGAATGAAAGCAGTCAGGAGTGAGAAAGGAAAGTATGATGAAGTGTCTTTCAAACTTATTATTGTTACAGTTTTTTTCCTCCCTCCTTTCGTTCACCACTTATTGTTATCAATGGCTTTTGTTGTATGAGCCAGCACAATGAATAAAAAGTTATTTTGTATTATTCCTGGAGGATATGATAAATAAGCCGGTGGATAGCGATTTATTTTCTGTCAATCTAAGGCAATATGAAAAGAGAAGGAGTGAAGGCTTTATGCAGGCACGCTTCGTAGGACCTCTAATCAAAGTTGCACTTTGAAATTGTTATATCTTCACTTTTAAAGAAATACAAGAGATGACAAAAGCCGATGAATACTTGCAGACCACAAACCCAAAACATAGCCGGTAAATAAAACATATTGACAATTTTCAGTCTTTAAAAAATTTTTACTGCTTTTCCATTTTATTTTAAAAGTAATTATGAAATTATTATTATATTTGTGGACATGAAATAAAATATTAAAAATCCTATTCTTAACTAACGAATAAAATTTTAATAAATTTCTTTCTTTCCTCTTCCAAGTAGAAAATTATAATAATTTTTTGCCTATGACTGGTGAAGCTTCGGACGAGCATATGTCAGCAAAAGCTGATAAAAACATGGAAGGACTTGAACGCAGGGATATCGCTGTTGCTTTGGCGAACCAATTTTCAAATAAGTTTTTTGTAATTAAAAATGGAAAATATTTTTTGTATTTTTTTGAATAAATTCATTGAAGTTAAATTATTTTGCATATAATTGATTTACTTTGGCCAAAAAACAAGTTGTAAAAATCAGAGGTTTTAAACCACTGTGCAACTGTTAGATACTACAACGTGTGTATTCCACACTGTAAAGAAAAACTAATGAAAGCTTAAATTAAAGCACAAAAATGCAAAAAAAAAATAATTATGAAATAAATAAATAAATATAAATAAATAATAACAATCGCCAGCAAAGAAGTTTCTGTTATTATTTTTAAATTTTTAAAAATTTAAAAATTCTTGAAATTTTTTGTGGAGCTTATTCAGCATGAAATTTATATAATATTTTTGCTTTACTATTGAAAACAACAACAAAATGAAAAACAAAAATTGTAATAAAATCATCATCAGAGCAATCAATAATTAATGATACGTACATGACCAAAGCCTTGATCACGATTTACACATGTTTCCTTAATAAATCCCTGAACTTCATTCAATACAACATGTTGCCATAATAACATTTGAAAACTCACAGATACTAATGCAGACTCACACGCACAAGCATTTAAAAATAAATTAGCCTTGTGTTAGAAAGGACCAAAACACAAGACTCCAGTTCTACTTCCTGTCTCATGCCAAAAGGACCCTGTTCAGTACGAATTGATGTGCCAACAAATAATCGAAAATTAAGCAACAATTTATTAGCAAATATTTTGCTTCTTTATGTCCTTTTTTATTCCTGTTCTGCAAACTTTACATTTCTTCTACTAAGTTGGATACGAAGTACACCCTCTTTTCTCTTTACTTGGCTTAACACTCGTTCCGATGTGTATTTTTAAGGTTATTTAAGTGTGTTTTACTTAAATTTCGAAATAAAAATTAAGTGTATGTGTGTACCATTTTTTCCCCCCGGCTCAACACAATTTCCTTCATGCTTCTGATCAGAAATGGTTTGCAGGAAATTTTTTTATTTTTTTATGCTTTAAAGTTAATCTGTTGACGGAAAGTTAATTTTTTTAGAAGAAGAGCAAAATCTATCAAACACCTAAAAAGTTCTATTAATGGGGCCTGTCCATAAAATATTCCTCACAGCTTTTAGTTACAGCTTCATTACAAGCTGTTTGGAACACTCTAGTGACCGATGAGATAATTTTATATTTAATGAGGACGCTCTAGTATAATGAGGACGCCTTAATTTGTCTATCAATTTCTTTTTTCTTTCCGATATTTTGTTTAATAACTTATTTTGCAGAATAACCAAAGTTATGGACTTTGGCGATCAAACTTGAATAACGCCGCGATATAACATTACAGTTCAATCGAAAAAAATTTTCCATTAAAAATTAAAATAAAAATATGGAATTGAATTTTAAAAAAAAATATTAAATAATAATAAAATAAAATTATAATAATCGAATAAAATTATAATAAATTCAGCATTTTGCAATTTCAGTTCACAACTGAATTTAAGATCAACTGCAGCGATGTCAATACATGACAATAACGACAATTCTGGTTGAGCTGTTGAAAATATTGAACTGCATTGAGATTTCTCTTATTTAGTCGAAATTTTGGATATTTATTTAAAAAAATTGCTCGCAAAGGTAATCAAGCAATCCGCCGACCGAATGATTACTTCAGTAAGCAAAATATCCACAATCGGAACGAAGACAATCCTCAAGCCTAATCACCATTAGATGTATTACAATTAACCATTTAAAAAGCGGAGTTATCGGGCCTTGCTAACAGAGTTTTTGTTTCCAAGATTTGGCTGCAAAGAGACGGAGCCCACTCAACAATCGATTTACTGGCAACTCTTTTTCTGTTTACTGACCTTTCCCCTCGTCGGATTAAAGGCCTTTGGATTATCTTACATTATATGTTTATGTCATCGAAGCAACAAAACTTCAAGCATTAGAAGTCACCTTTGATGGCCAGAATTATACTGATCGAATGGATCATCTAACTTGTAGTAGAGGCGGCCACAGGCGGACTTACCTCTATAACTATAATAAAACAAATTCAATTTCGATGAATATTGGTGTATAAGCAGACATTGATACTTTTTCTTTTCCTTTTCCCACTTTTTTATTTGGAAGGAGATGGATGGGAGGTTGGTTAAGAAATAGATAAGTAGCTAATAGAAAATTTCATGAGAAAAATTAATGAGAATTGTGTGTTACGATTGTATCAGATAGGCATCGAACCCATAACTCTTGTAGTTGCGAACTGGCTGGTGGAGCAATGCGCAATGTTGTTAAATTTTAGGAATATTAACCGGTTCTTCAAATGTAATAAAATTTCACAGCTCTGGTAAGGCATTTCTAAGTCATTTCAGCTAGTTTGAAAAGAAACTGCTTAGCAGGCAAGTTTAATAGCAACTTGTAAAGCCGCATTTAAGAAAGCAAATAAAGGAAATATTTACTATAATAGATAATGGTAATTAATAAGGTAATAGAACAAAAGTCTGTGCTTTTTGTAAATGTATGGCTTATCGTTGTCCAGCTTAAAGAAAGCATTTATTATGAGTTTTCTTATTGGGAGTCATTATAACCAATTTTGCGTTTGGAAATGGTGTAATTAATTAACATTTGCCCTAAAAATAACTTTCTTAAAGTGGTATGATGGTATGCTGTACATTTTTTACTGCTCTACTTCATAAAAATTTTCTAATTTATTTTCGTTTAGCTGCTACTTAAATGCATGCAGGCTGTAATGGAAAAAAATATAAATAAAAACACAAATAGCAAAACTAATTAGTAGAAAATGAGAAATTAAAAATGATGTCTTTAGTGTTGGCTGAAATAATGTTGTCTTGAAGAAATAAAAGTTCATGCTCACATGTACGGAGGCCATTCCTAACGGAATGGAAATAATATGCCATAAAATGAAACAAAATAAGCGTGAAAAAACATCAAAAATATCTATTGAATTTTTCAAAGGACCTTTTTTAGTGCAAACTTGAATAAGACTTTATTTAATGTTGGTGGCCAATAATTCAGCTTTCTCAAAGCCAGGTTTATATGCTATTGCTATAACTAAGGAATATAATAAAAAATAATTCTAAAGAGAATTATTTATTTTATTTTCAGTGAAGAAATTTAGTATTGAAATATTATTCTACTGGCTCGCAGTTACTTAAAATCACAAAGAAAATCCAACTAAACTTTTTAATAAAAAGAAATATTTTCCTAATGATATTTGGTAAAGCATTCAAGGAAAATTAAATGAATAGTGATTGAAAAATATTTTCAAATTTTCCAAAAAAATATTGAGCAAGTTTGTAAGAAATTTGTTCGAATTAAGTTAAAAATATTTGTCCAACAAGAACTAACTTAGTATAAAAAGGATGTATGCCTTTAAATAAATAATTTAAAGTTAAAGTATACAATATTAAAAACTTTAAGTTAAAAATTTAAAAACTTAACTTTTTTCACAAATTTTTTCCATAAAGATTAATAAGCTCGAAATAAAATAATAATAATACGAAAAGAAAGTATTTCAATTTGTATCGAAAAGGAAACCATACATTAAGGACCCTGTCTTTGTAACACTTTCAACAAAACTGCAAGAACTTTGGAAATGAATTCCTGTTTAAGAAACTCAAAATAAGTAATCAATTAATTACGAAAAGGGGCTGCATAATAAATAAAATGGCGGCCAAAAATTTAACTGAGTCATTGGCAGCAGAATAAGCAGTGCAGCTTTGAACAAGTCTTATATGATTAAGCTACAGTAAGGCGACGTTCCGTCAAGCATAGGAATTCAATTTTAAATAAATTATGTTTTTACATAATAAAAAACATAACATATTTATATTTACAAATATTAAGAAAAAATATATAATTTTAAATTAAAAGATATAATTTTAGTTCCATAGCAGTTTTGTATGAATACTTTAAAAATGTCTGCTCAAATTTCTCAATTTAAATTGCAATTTTTACCGCTTAAGAAGTTATAAAAACAATTTCGAACCATGAAAAATCAGACAGAAGTAAAAACAATTTAAAAAACAAAAGTAAATCCTAAACCAACGACAAAACTATGCCGCTATCACAGCACACAAACACTCACACACACACACACACCCATACACACACGCACAGACTTAGTACAAGCAGAAATAGGAAACCAACTCTAGCTGTGGTAAGTGCAGCATTACTCATACTGCACTACGAGCCAAGCAACGAGAACAAAACGGAAACAATGGCCTGACAAGCTGAGGATATGGTAAATGCCAATCAGCAGAATAAAGTACGACAAATGAATTAAAAAAAAAACTCTATTTAAAATCGCTTAAAATAACTGTGTACAATTGAACTCCTCAAAGCAAGAAAGAAAGAAGGACGGCAACAGTAAATATTATATTACTCACACTAAAGAAGAGGAAAGGTAGAGTTTTCAGTAGCAGCTTCAGCAAGGATTTGGATAGGATACCAAGTTTGAGTATAGGAAAGTGCCTCACCGTGGAGCAGAGGAGTGTCATTGGCAAGTTCATCAACAACAAAGGACTCATGTGGCAACGAACCCACGAACTTTCTTAAGTATTGCAATATATCATGTGTTATTTGTTACTGGCATGTGTAATTGAGAAAAGCACTTGTTTGTACACCAGCAAACAATTTACATTAATGTTTATGTAAATGCAACAGTGGTTCATTGGCACAGTGATTATGAAATAAAAATAAAATACTGCCAAATAAGAGGAAATAATCCAACATCAGAGGCGATACCAAATTGTACTCTGTCTCCTCTACCTCCAAGAGTATATCTCTAATTTCGACACAATACATGTCCTTTAGCCCGTGCCAGGTGCATACGCATTTCAGAGAGATTAAGTTTTAAGTATGAAACAGTTTTTAAAAACTTTAGTCGATATTCATAACAAGACTTGCAATTGCCTAAAATGAAATTCAAAATGTAACCGACTTTAATACAAATCATTTAAATTCCTATTCCTTTATATTTCAACGGCGACATTCCTTATTTTGAATTTTCATTTTAATTTATTTATTTATTCAATTTTCGCCCATCAAGTATTATTTTTACATTTTAGATACAAGAAAGTAGTGAGCATTACTTATAATGATAGAGTACGCATTTATATGCCAAACGTGTTGTTGGTAATATGTGTCCTAAAGAATTTGGTATTATATATGCTATAAGAGCTCTTTGGGAATCCATTATCAGGACACGCATGTTGTTCTTCTGACCAATACTAATTCGCACGACAGTGTGCTACAGTGTACGTGAATATCTGCCCATGTGGCTTAACTTCTCTGTGCGCTTAGCACAGAGTAAACTAATGCTTTTACTAAGCTCCCTGTGCAAGCCCAGATGGCAATTCTTAGCCAAAAAAATCAGTTTTGACCAAGCGATTTGCTAAGGCGTTCGAGTTTGTCCAAGCTCTTGCTACTAGGCCTATTGCAAGAATGACTCCCCCGACTTCGTTGGAGTAAACCAAACATGTCAGTTCAATTCCTGAAAGAGTCACAGAGAGGCCGCCCTCAGAAGGCGAAAACCAACTCACTGGCTAATAGCGTCTGTTGAATGGCAACAGCACCTAGCCATTGACCGGATCTTGTCGAGCATTAGCATCAACGCGATAGCAGCCACTCAAGAGAAATCTCCCAAGCAACTTTTGGTATCAACCACAAAGCCACCACGTGATCTCCAAAGAAGGCCTCACCATAAACCGGCCACAACTTCGTTCTATGTTGTTAGGCCAGAGCGAACTTGGTCTATGGACAAAGTAACTAAAACCGCACAAATTTATCCACGAGCATAATCAATTAACTCCGTGGAATGTGAACTAAGTCCGTCCTCGATAAAAGTTCGGTTCAGGTACATATTGTGCAAACCCAAAATCACTCATTAACCTAAGTGATAGAAATCCATTGTGGGGCTGCCGGTAACCGTGGAATCAGTATATAGTCACTGGTGGTGCTTTCGGAGAGAACTCTCCTACAATATTCAACCCTGAATCGATTAGGTTATGCTAGACCTAATCCCAGACCAACAAGCATAGCTTGCATTTACCTTTTAATTACTTGTAAGCACATCCGTTGCCATGTTATTTCATGGATTGGGCAGTGGCAGACAAGTTTTACCGGTGTCTGCCAAAGGTCAAGGTCAGGATACCGTCTCCCCAAAGTGCACCCCACCAACATGTAAATTTCACCAAGGTGCATAACGTACTACCCTGAGGGTAATTTGCACGACAGTAAGGCCGATACATTTGTTGATACGTCAAGAGCAAACTCTTATTCTGGCTGCAAAAGCATTTCTTAATTTACTTGTCGCCATTTTGTCACTTTTTTTTATATAATTTTATTTTTCTTATGCTTCAAAAGAACAACGCACGTTTCAATGGCTGTAACAAAACTGCAGCTCTTTTATTTAATTACATCCTTGATACATTTTCAGGGTTGCATTTTATGGTAACACAATTAGGTGTTGTATTTCTAGGTACTAATTTGCTTGAAGTTTACTAGGCCAATTCTTAATCATAATATATTCCAACTTTTTTTATATTATGTTGACTGAAAACTCTATTTTTAATAAAAAAAAAGAAATGTTTCAACGCCGTTCAGTGAGTCGGCCAAAGGCAAACGATTAAAATCCAACAATTTGTGATTCATTTCATTTCTTTATTCCCCCTTTGAAAATATTTTATATGAACAACTACTTTTTTCCCCAACATGAATATAGATTTCGCATACAAATATTTTGTAAGGAATATGTACAGATGTGTCGTGTACGAGCACTATCAATGGCATCAGTATTTATTAGTCTCGTAATCCTCAGACAGTTGTTGATATATTTTCTCCATCTCAATACAGCGATACTAAACTTAACAATGCCCCGCCATTGTATTTTAAAAATATATAAAATGAAAAGCATCGACAGGCAAATGCTATTCTCATTTCGCTTATATTTAGTTCGTAAACTGTTAAATCATCTTTAGAAACCGCGTATTATGCACTTATCAAGTGTGTTTTATTTTATTTGGTTTTTTTCGTTTTTTTTTTTTTTTTTTTGTTTCATGCAATAAATGAATTTGTATGGTTTTGTAATGCAAAAAGGAAAAAATGGAAATAATATTAAAAACAGTAGAAATTTTTTCCCGGCCTGAAAAAGCATAACAAGAGACCAAGACTTTTGCGAAGCTTTTATTTCGTTTTCCATATAAAATGATATATTGTTGCAGAGTTTTAATTCTAAAGTCAATAACATTGTTGAGTATTATTTATTTTTAGATTTTAAATGTGGAAATTTGATTCCTTTTTTTTTTAGCTAGTAAGCGGAATAATTTTAGTTGAGAGTGCGATAAACTCTTTAAATTGTGCTAAATTAAAGTTTAGGAACTTTTTAGAGTCTAAAACTTTAAACTAATTTTGTATTTTTAATTAAAATAAAACAAGAAAAAAAAGGAAATTCAGAATACAACCCTAATAGATTTATTTACAATACAAACTGAATAATCATCATAAATCAGATAATGAAATACTTTTTCTACTAGAATGTTGCTAAAAATACAAAATTATTAAGAAATTAGACTTGAGTGCAATCCAAAAGAGTTTGCTTATTCCATTAAAGAAAGTCAATGAAAAAATTAGATTATCATATTGATTAAGCTAAGCACTGACGATATTGTTTGTTGTCGACAGCAGAAGGCGATAACGTGATAACACAGGTAATAATAATTTGTAAGAAATGTGTTAACGATTTTGCCAAGAATTTAAGAAACATTTAACTTCTAGTCCTTTATATCATGTTATGAGAGTCATACTATTTATAAAATTAAGCATTGACGATATTGTTTGTTGTCGACAGCAGAACGCGATAACGTGATAACGCAGGTAATAATAATTTGTAAGAAATGTGTTAACGATTTTGCCAAGAACTTAAGAAAAATTTAACTTCTAGTCCTTTATATCATATTATGAGAGTCATACTATTTATAAAATTAAGCATTGACGATATTGTTTGTTGTCGTCAGCACAGGGCGGTAACGTGATAACACAGGTAATAATAATTTGTAAGAAATGTGTTCACGATTTTGCCAAGAATTTGACGAACATTTTCACTTCTGGTCCTTTAGATCATATTATGAGAGTCATACTATTTATTAAATTAAGCATTGACGATATTGTTTGTTGTCGACAGCAGAAGGCGATAACGTGATAACGCAGGTAATAATAATTTATAAGAAATGTGTTCACGATTTTGCCAAGAATTTGACGAACATTTTCACTTCTAGTCCTTTATATCATATTATGAGAGCCATACTATTTATTAAATTAAGCATTGACGACATTGTTTGTTGTCGACAGCAGAGGGCGATAACATAATCATTATCGATAAAATAGTTAGTAAAATTTCCAAAAAAAAAAAAAATAATAAAATTAGACACCGAAAAAATATTGAACAATTCACTAGAAATTTTATATAAAATAAAAGGAAAAACTTTATTTACAAAAATATCAATTTCAATTTCTTTAAAAAAATATATTAAGAAATTTGAAAACACGAAAACATTTTAAGGACATGAATGAGAAAAATGAAAGTTTTCTTATTTTTTCTAAATTATACCAACATGGGCATATAAACTGCAGACTTAACGCCTATTTATTTATCACTCCGTTTTTCCTTTTTACAATCCTTGCTCCTTGTGATGTGATATGAGCCTTTTTAAATTGCATATACGTTTCTGATTTTTTTTTTTTTTTTGTTTAAAGCATTTTGTAGATTAAAATTAATCTAAAAATTCTTGAGCTTAAAGCGCACCGAATTAAAATTATTATTTATAGTTAAAAAAACGCGACATCATATTGCATTAATGTTTCAGAGACCGCCACATTTACCAAATGATTTTATATGATAAAAGTTTGTGCAAAAAGCGACTGTTTGCTTCGATTACAAAAAGAAAAAGATTCATAAAAATAAACGTATAAATTCATGAGAGGATAAAGAAACAACATAACTATTGCAACAGAGTGTCTTTTAGTGTTTTTGCGGCAACTGAAACTTTTGAGGCAATAAAATTTTCTTAACTATTACTTTTGCAAAGTCGCCAAAGTGGTTTAAAGTAAAAAAGCACAAAAGGACGAAAAAGGAAGTGTAATAAATAAATTTTTCGTTCTTCTTGTTTTTTGTGCTGAGAAGAGTATCTGCGAAGTAAAAAGCAATAAATTCGTGAAGAAAGTTAATTAATATGAAATGGAAATAGAAAAAAATGCTAAATTACTTTAATGTCACTGATTGCACCATTCATAATTGCAGTGCGCCTCATGTCCGAAGCAGAAGCTTATAAAGAGTCACTTAACAACACTGCCGCACACACACATATACATACATACGTACTAAGCTCTCCTTTTGGCATGCATGTGAAAATTTACTAAAATCATGCCTTTTCTCGTCACGTTTTTTAACTATAAAATTTTACATTTACCTTTCAGCAACACTAAACGTTGAATTGAAAATAAATGATTCATGACTATTCCAAAAAAAAAAAAAAATAAATAAAATAAAATAAAATAATAATTATGAAAACCAACCAACCTACGCAAAACTAAACCCCGCCTAAATGGAATCAAGTGATTGGATTGAAATCAAATGAAGACTTTTGTATGAATTGCCACAGAATGATTAGCAGATATTTTACTTGGAAAAAGGACAATATTTTTATAAAAAAAATCATTTTTAAGTAGTCCTTTAATCAGTAACACACATTCCCAAATGCTCGTGAATTAATATTTTAGGGCGGCTGATTTCAAGAGCTTTCAGTTTATTTATGAGTCATTAAGTTTTTATAATTGAATTTCGAGTGGCACGTTAATAATTCCTCAGCATAAAGGATAACAAGTCCAGCTATTTAGTTCAGCAGTGTTTATTGTAAAAGTTCTAAAGGACAAGTGAACAAGGATGAAAGGCGGCTTGAAGAGAAAAAAAAAGAAAATCTTTTTACACCAAAAAAAAATATATAAAAAATAAAAAATTAAATAAAAGCGGAATGATATGGCTTAAGGATTATCATTAAAAAAAATGAAGTCATCCTTATTTGTACTCAAAAATCTTGACGATTGATTTCATGTCATAACTAAATGCTGTTTACAATATTCAGTATTTAATTTGAATACTTACTTGTTTTCAATACATTTGATAGCAGCTTTATGGACGGAAAAGATTATTTCCACCAAAAACATTTTTCCTTTACAGTACAGTTTTTTAAGAGGGCCTGTGTCTTCGCATGTTCCAAAAGAGCGAAAGAAAATCATAGAAGTTTTTCTATTAACAGAGAACTGCTTCTACTGTAACCAGAAGTTTTCTATCGAATTCTAATTGAAAATCACTTGCAATAGCTGGCCCGTTCCAATGGAAATAAAGTTGAAATTAACGTTATACTTTTTTAAGAGCGCCTGTGTCTTCGCGTGTTCAAAAAGAGTGAACAAAACTCATAGAAGTTTTTCCATTACCAGAGAACTGCATTTGCCGGAAGCAGAACTTTTACATTGAATTTTAATTCAAAATCGCTTCCAATAGCTCTCCCGTTCCAATGGAAATAAAGTTGAAATTAACGTTATACTTTTTTAAGAGCGTCTGTGTCTCACAGAATTTTTTTTATTAACAGAGAACTGCTTTTGCTGAAACCAGAAGTTTTCGATTGAATTTTAATTCAAAATCGCTTCCAATAGCTCTCCCGTTCCAATGGAAATAAGGTTGAATTAAACGTTATAGAAACTTGTCGCAGTATTTGAATTTTTCAAACCAAATTAAGCAATTTTAAATTATTTATATATTTTAAGCCTCAGCAGTTTAAATTCTTCAAGGACGAACAGGATTTGCACATTTTGTGATGAAATTAAATAAATTTCAATGATTTTATTCAATTGCAAACTACATATCAATTATTGAAAAATATTTGTAATTTAATTACTTGGAATCATCAAGTAACGTGAAGTACTTTCGTGTCATTAAATTATTTATTCAACAATGCACCGCATGTCCTTTTTACTAGCTGTTTTAAAAAGAGGAGTAAATTTGGATTAAATCCAACTTGATGTTCATGGTTTTTAAAGCGCAATAATAAGATGAAAAAAAAATCTCTTAACGATTTGCCAAGTATCAGGCATTAATTAAAAAGTAAAGAAAAGGATTGTAAATTTAGAATTGTGTAATTATGTGAACTGAAGGCAAACTCAAAGAATATTTAACATAAAAATGTGCTAAAACATCATCAGCACACAAATAATTCCCCTTAACACAACGATTTAAATTAAGAAAATTAAAACTTTCAAAATATCCAGGAACGACATTTTATCTCGTTTATTTACTAGTTCATTTTCTTCAGTTTTAAGCTCAAAAGCAACATAAAGAACATCGTGCCATTTCAATTACAAGTTTTTGTGTTTCAAAGCGCATATTACTGCTCAAATGTGTCCTGAAATCTTTTTGTGCTTTCAAAAGCAAGACGAATATAAGACCAAACTATCATAACAATTGACTTGATAAGACAAAAAAAAAAAAATAGAAATAGAAATAGAAATAGAAAAAAATTAAAGCGACAACAACTCCATTAACTCAAAGACATTCAAGACGATGAGCAAGACTTCACGACAAAAACATTAAAGCGTACTCGTACTATTTACGGCAATCCAAAATGGTGAAAAGCAACACTACAGGGAAGAATAGAAATCTGAAAAAAGTGAACCAAGATAAAGGACCAGATACCATAAGAAGTACATTAATATAAAGCAACAAAAGCCACCATTGAACACAATTCATATGTATGAAGGATAACCTGTTATAAGCGAATTGCATTATAATGACCCCGCCATCTTAATGCGTTAATGTTTCACAAGAAAAAAAAAAGTGTGCTTGCGGAGGGAACGGAGCCTTGAGTCGGCTAAAAGCCGTCGCCGAAAAGTTATGTTTGTAATGGCAGAGCCTATTCAAAAGGGTTTTCACTTGACTACTTTAATTTATTTGTGGCCACCTCTCAGTACTTCAATACTTCGTACCTATACTTTTTACTCTCTCTACTGGCGGAAAGGAGACAAACGGTAAACCTTTTCGCCACTAATACTTTCTAAACGAATATGGAATTACATAAAATCTAGGACCAAGAACAACCACTTAGAACGAGGTGGAGCCGAATGGCATTTATCAAAGTACGGTACGTATACAAAAAGTTAAAGGTTCGCCACTTTTGCAATACGGGTCAACGGACTCTTGATTGATTGTAAACAGCCTGATATGAATAAAACTAGTTATTTAACTTTAACTTTATTATTTAATTTTTAACTTTAGTTGAAAAACTAGAAAGTATACGTGTGACGTATTCTGTGTGGGTAGACTTTAAGCCGTTAAACGAAAGTATTTCTTAGCCGCCGATGAGATAAGTAGAGATTCAGCCTCCGTTGATGCAGTACAGCAAATGTTGTATTTTATCCGCATCCATCGCTAAGAAAAGCAAAAACAGAGAGATAAATGGAAAGTACTCTATAGTTCGTGCAGCCATCCTTCCCACATACTCTCAATGCGCTGTTATCAGACTATTCCAGGAAGTAAAGATGTTGCTTTACATCGATACCTTTTACGTTTAGTGATTGCTTCTCTGGGCCATAGTGTAATATACTGCCTATACACAGACCATTAATTCTGTCCCCGTAGCATTGAATGGCTTTGCACTAGCCACTTTCACTGGAGGCACTTTCATAGCTATTGTCGCCATGCTAATTAAGTGCTCAATGGCTGATTCCATCTTCACAGTAATTGTTGATCTTTCTTTATACAATATGATGAGCTTTAACCGGAGCCTATCCAAGAAATATTTTTTAAGCAAGGATCATAACTCTGGTCCACAGTAAATAGGGCATAGAACTAAATTTGTAATAATCTTATAAATTGGTTCCTAAGTCCACTCCTATGGATTGCGGCAAACTACAGAATAAAAAACCTTTAAGCAGAAAACTTTTGAAGGTTTTTGTGTATCTTTCAGATGCCAAAGTTCTACCATTTGAAAAATGTATAGAGTAAGTAAAGAGGTTCAACACATTAAAATATTTGTTTATACACTTTCATAAAGACCAGTAGCTGCCCTAATGGCTACTACTCATGCGTTATTTTACCTGAATCTGGAAACTGTATAATTGTAGTTTCCATCTTCAGACTGCATGCATTCCTTTATTCTGAAATCCCTTATGTAGAACTTTACCACATACATTATATCATATTAGGACATGAAAATTTCACATACTCGTATATCCTTTTAAAAATTGCCTAAAAACCCAACATCGCTATACGAAATTTTTATATTGAAGATATATTCTTTGCTTTATACTTAATACCTCCTAATTTTGATTTTATTTTTCTCTCGTTTCTTTTGTGATGTTTCAATTGTTTTGCTTTTCTTACTTTTCCTCTGATTCTTTAACATTTCTTGTCTGCCATTTTTGCAGGTCACTGAGCCCATTCATTCAAATACAATGAAAATAGAAAAACTGCGCTCATTGTTCACTTTTTGGAATTTGCATATTGAAAGGAGTTGCCAAAAGGAACATTTTGCAACCATAATAGGCGGCTGAAGAAAATCCTTAAATTTAAAGTATTGAAGGCGAATTAGTTCATAATCCGTTTGCGAAATTTTTGTTTTTCGGGAATATTTATATAATGAAAACATTTTTTTTCTTTTTTTTTTAAATTAACTTAACCTGTATAGCTTCCGGCTTGCCCGAAGAAAACACCCTGGGTCTAGGCAGGAATCGAACTCGCGACTTGCGGTTTAGTAGGCAGCACATTATTCATTCGCCTATGGAGTAAAGCCGTTATTGGCTCATATTTTTTTCCAAAATAATTTTTCAATAATAACAAAAAAAAAAAATAATAAAAATAATTCTCTGCAAAATGTTTGTTTCACTTTACAATTAGCAACGAGCCTTAATATTGGGCCACCCTTTAAAATGAAATAATATGCGGTAGAAAAAATTGATTTTGTAGTGAAAACTTGAGTAAAGAGCGCAAATTTTTAAATTAGAAATATTTACCGATTTAATAGGATTTATTCCAATACAAAAACCAGAGTGGAAAGGCGAGAGAGAGTCTAAAAAAAAAAATTGGAAAACATCTTTTGTTGTCAAAAAGGGTTCCCAAAAGAGGTCTAGCCCACTTTTTTATCTTTTTTCAAATTTTTTTATTTATTTATTTTTTTAAAATATTGATATAATTTCAATCTTATTTCTTTTTATAAAGATGTCACATTACTTACAACGTATATTCGCAAACTGTTACACTGTCGAACAAATCAGCGAGAACTAAACAAACTAGCACATATACATTTTAGTTTTATAAGTATTTTTAAGGAAAAATTATCCAAAACAAAAATTAAAAGTATACAAAAATTGCAAAAATTCTTGATTTTAAATAAAACTTCTTCAAATTTGCTTCCTTTTTTTATAAATTGAAAATTAAATTTAATTTTAAAAACTTAAAGTTGCGCAACTCAATTATTTCCTACCTGGTTGAGGCAAAAATAGTTTCTGAATGAACTTTTAATAAACCAAACTGCAATTTAATGGCATTTGCTTTTTAAATAGGATTTTCGGTATAAGTCCGCAGCGAGTATGCTTTCCATGATGAATTTGATCCCAGGATTTTGTTAACACTCGCCGGATGACACCAATGGAGGCTGGCAATGTACCATAATAAGACCATAAACCAATAATTTAAGATACCAATAGACAAACTAGTTCATCGCAGGAAGGATATTGCCAGTCCACAGGAAATAAAGTAGGTCATAAATTGACTTTACAATTAACCGATAGTTAAGGTCGCTATATGACAAGCTACACCGTCTTGTTTCAAGCAAATGTCGCTGAAGGTTACCTGAGCCTCTGATGGTTTGATGAGCCTCTTCAGAGAACTATTTCGGAAGAAGCTCACTAAAGAAAGGAAACTATTAACAATAATGACTAAAGGTTGTGGAAAATAGAATTAAAATGATCAATATTTGAAAGAAAAAATGCTAAGGGCTTAGATCGATAACGCTCGGCATTCCCTAAAACAATAGCTTCTCACTAATTTCGAAAGAAGATTTCGAAAGCGTGTAAGCCATACATTTAATTTGAATGTGTTTAACACAGAAATTTTTTACAGTGATATAACCATTCTGTGGACCATAAAATGGACCGATTACTCAATGAATTTTCCTTTTCTATTTCTTTCTTTTCAACTAAAATTCCTTAATGTGGAATCGTTATTCTATTAGTGACTTGTCAAACAGTATAATATTTTCAGCCTTCAAATCGTTGTTATCGATATTAATTGTTCTCAGACAGTTTAAAATAAGACTTTATGAAGGAGAATAAAAATTTCCATTGAAGTTATACTTCCACTTTAATTAATTGAAATATTTAATTAAAGTATTTATATTTTAATTCTATATTTTGTACAAAGACATTTAAATTAGAAAAATTGAAATAATTTTTTAAAAATATTTATATATTATTGCAGTGCGTGTGCAATAGCTTCGGCATACGCAAAAATTATTCTCATTCAGTTTTCTCACTCGTAACTTAAACTATGTTCACACGGTTAGTTGAACAGCTTAAGTTGCTCATTATTTGTAAAAGGCCTTATCGTCCAAGAATGTATTTACTATGGAACTTTTAGTCAAAAAACTTCGATTTTTACCTGAAATGACATGACAGCTGTAAAAACTGGCATGCCGTGGAGAGGTAATAATATTAAAAATTTAATACTTTATTTTAATAATAATTCTAATTTATAATATATCATACATTAATAAATTAAAATATACAAAAGAAATTTCCAAGGATTCTTTAAGCAAAATATATTTACGGCAACTCTCACGGGCTTTTTTGTTTTATTTGGTTTATTTTGTTCGTGCATTTTGTCCACAGAATATCCTTATGGAGGAAGAACAAATGCAAGGATATCTGTAAATGACAAGTGTGCTGTTTAGCTTTCATTTTTTAACATAAAAATCATATTTCATAAATTAATTTTAAATAAATTTTTACAATTGAATTTGGGAAAATAAGTAGCAAATTTTTTAACAGTGGCAAATTCTTTAAGAAAATAAAAATTATCAAAACAAACAAAGCAGAAGAGGGAAGGCAACCAAGTTAAAAGTTCTGTGAAAACTAAATTGTGTGAAAAGTTATTTTTTAAAATGTATTAGAGGGAGAGCCATCCGCTATTAAAAAGCATATTTCAGTTAATAATTTTTAAGAAGGAATGAAAAAGAACACACTGTTAGTTCAACGAGTTTATTAAATAAAATTAATTAAGAAAGCAGAGAACATATAGAAATGCGTACCTGCTTCAGCTCAGTTGGTAGATGAACATGCCAGTCAAAAAGGGTTTACGTTATCATTACTTCCAGATAATTTAATTTTACATAATCCGTCCAAATTATTGAATGAGTGAATGAAAACTTGAATGAACCGCCTGTGTTTATACAAAAGAAATGAACAAACTGAATTGAAAATCTGCACTGGCAGGAATTAGAAAACGTCAGAGAACCATTAAATATGAAAAGAAGCTTTAAGAAAACACATCTTACAAACGCTGCTCCATTTATTTTTCTAAAATGTTAGAAATATTCAAACAAAAGGCTTTTTAAATCGAATACATCTGGTTGAATGCAACATTTCTTTTTTGGCATTCAAATGATATTTCCGCTTGCCACAAGTAAATCAAATAAGGACGAAAATATATTTGAAATGTTATCAGCAGGCTTCATGCTTGAAGAAAATGTTGGCTAAAAAGAGTTGTTGGAATGACCAAACGTTTCAATTCATTCTGGTTGTTTTTTTTTTTTTTTTTGTTTTATTTTTGTGATTTTTAATGCCAATTGTCTGCCAAAAGTTGGTGGGGCGGGGGAGAAAAAAAAATTATTGAAGTTTAATAAATTTAAATTATTTCTTTTCATTAAAAATTAAAATTTAAGTAAATTTCTCTATATATATGTTAACGTTCGTTAAAAGGAATTATTAAAAGAGGAGAAAAATCTGATGAACAACTCAAAAGCAACTCAAGTTGTTCAACTAACCGTGTGAACACAGACTTAAGTTGCGAGTGAGGAAACTAAATGAGAATTATTTTTACATATATATGTAAGAGAAAAATCTGACGAGTAAACACATTCAATCAGAAAGCAACTCAAGTTGTTCAACTAACCGTGTGAACACAGACTTAAGTTGCGAGTGAGGAAACTAAATGAGAATTATTTTTACATATATATGTAAGAGAAAAATCTGACGAGTAAACAGATTAAATCAGAAAGCAACTCAAGTTGTTCAACTAACCGTGTGAACACAGACTTAAGTTGCGAGTGAGTAAACTAAATGAGAATTATTTTTACATATATATGTAAGAGAAAAATCTGACGAGTAAACACATTCAATCAGAAAGCAACTCAAGTTGTTCAACTGACCGTGTGAGCACAGTCTTAAGTTACGAATGAGAAAACTAAATGAGAATTATTTTTACATATATATATACTATATATATATAAATATATATACATATACTGCAATGAAATCTAAATATTTTTCAAAATCAATTTAATTTTTTTTTAATGAATCGCTTTGTACAAAATATAGAATTAAACTACATGGTGGGCCAAAAATCACAATGGGGTTTAAAAATTTAATAACTTTCTTGTTTATTTTTTTTTTTATTTTTTTTTTAAGATTATATAAATAACATCTGGAGAATAAATAATGGAGGGATTTACAACTGAACAAAGAACAAGAATAATAGAATTTTATTACTTAAATCAGCGATCAATTATTTTAACGCAAAGAGCATATCGTCGCCATTAATAATTTCAAGAAATTCAGAAATTAATTGGCCAGCGCGTTCGCCAGATTTGTCAGCATGCGACTATTTTCTTTGGGGTTATTTGAAGGAGCGAGTATATGTCAACAAGCCCGAGACAATCCTTGAACTCAAGGCCAACATTGTTGCAGAAATTCGAGGGCTACAGCCACAAATGTTGAAAGATGTTATGGAAAATGCTCTCAAAAGGGCCCATCATTGCGAAGCTAATAACGGCGGTCATTTAAGTGACATTATTTTCCATACTTAGCATAAAAAAATTTCCATTTTGTATATTTCATAATCTTAAAAAAAAAAATAAACAAAAAAGTTATTAAATTTTTAAACCCCATTGTGACTTTTGGCCCACCCTGTATAAGAACTTTAATTAATTCAAATATAAGTATGGATTCAGTGGAACTTTTTATACTCCTTCATAGAAGAAGAAGAATTTAATCAAACATTACGGTGTTCTTTAGTGGCGTACAAAATTTCCGATTTATCTGATAATTATTTTTCAATCAAATAATTTTTCTCCAGGAATACACTTTTTTGTAAAGTTGGTTATTAAACATGGCTTAGCTGTATCGTGGCCTTCTGATTCACTGCTTGGCCTAAATGCACGAAAATTAGTTGACTTGAGTAATTATCAATGATTGATAATAAATATTATTTTAATCTGCAATATTTCATTGCACTTATCATACGTTGAAGAGCTGTTTGAAAGCAAGTAAATTTCTTACCCTAAAAACTCGAATGGCTGGAATGCTGATGGCAAACACATTGATAACGATTACAACTCATCCAAGTTATGATTTCATTCCTTCTTCTGTGTGTGTGTGTGTGTGTTTGCTTTTTAATCTTGATATATTTTTTCCTCCATAAATTGCTCAGTCTTCATTTGGTTTGTCAATGCAGCAGATTTTATTCATTTATTATTAGTCAATATTTTTGTTTGCTGTCGTTTGCCGTTTTTTATTTTTTTTTAATTCCTTCTCTCTTCTTTTGTCTTATTTGGTGCAGCCTTTTAAATGGAGGCAACAAAACTTCTGTTGATCGGTTATTGAGTATGGGAACATGAAAAGTTAGTGTGCATTTGTCACGCCATACGTTGAAAAAATATAAAAGTAAAATATATGAAGCATCTATAGAAATGTAGGTTGAAGCAAATGGTATTAATAGATGGATGGATTTGATTTTATTCTTTTTTTTCTTTTTTTCTTTTTGAAAAAGAGAAGAGTTTATTGCGTTGCAATTGTGCAAAGTTGATGATGGCATGAATTTTACAGTGGTTATTTCAAAAGTTATATTGTGAACAGGGATACTTTTGAATTGCGAACAAAACTTCAGAAAAATTCAATGGAACGTTTGGATGGATTTAGTCACGGTTTCGCGGCATAATCGGCTGCTTTTTGATTTCGCCAACACCATAACCAGTGACGTTTGCATTTACACAATTATTAATTACGTTAATAATTTATTATCTTAATGAAACATTGCTAAAAGTATTTTTATCTAAATAAGCAACAAATAAATACAACAAACATGTATTTAAAAAACATTTCTTTAAAATTGGAACCGCTTTGTTTTAAGCTTTTGTGGCAAACAATTTTAAGTAAAATGAATTCTGGTTACCTCTATTCCTTATAAGCAGTAATGCAATCGACTCTGCAGCTTTTGTCATTCCTATTCACTGGTGACAGGCCAGCCATATTGGAGGCTGAGCAAATAAACCGAAATATGGATGGCATACTCTCACAAGGGATTAAGGTAATACGATTGTGAGAGGAGTAGTGCTTTGCAGAGAAATGTATGACAGCATTTCCGAAGCAGCTGATTCATTTGTACATGTAGATGGTATAGATATGAGAAAAGTAAATGAGAATTACTTTTACATATACTATAAAAAAATATATGAAATGCGAAATTATTAATTAATTAATTTTTTTTTTAATTTGAATGTCTTTATACAAAATATGGAATTAAAATATAAAAACTTTAATTAATTAAAATAAACGATTCAGTTGAAATTTTTATACTCCTTTATAGAAAATAAAGAATTTAAATAAAAATTACGGTTTTCCTTAGTGGCGACAAAATTTCAGATTTATCTGATATTTATTTATCAAAAGTTCTCGATCTTCTGGATAAGAAATCGACAAGATGATGATGACTTCCATGGTACTAGAGTAGCATGATGGTATAGCGAGAGATCAGTCCGTTTGATCTATGCAATAGTTATGTCAACTATATGCAAACGAGAACAGAATACAACTCTCATGTATGGTGAAGTGATTCGTGTGAATATACGAGAGGCAAAAAAAGACTAAAGCCGACTCATCGTAGCAATATTGTAGCGTTTCCTTATTATATCGTTACTATAATAGTGTATATCGCAACCCTTGTTCGAACGCTTTGTTTGTAGAATAGCCTCCCTACAGAGATCCTTCCACTTTTACTCTACCAAAATTGAACATTGAATATCTCATTTTCCAAATCTCATTTTCTTTAAATCCAAAATCAACGAAATAATATAAAAAAAATTTAAAAAGCTTTACGATAACGAACACAATATTTCTTATCTAATGTTACAACTCCTTTTTCGTTGCCCCCTTTGAAGTCCTTAAAACCACTGTCGCTCACAAAGTAAATAAAAAAGAATAATAATTCTAAAATATTTATTAACACCATTTTGCTGTGATATTAAATATCAATAATATTTACCAATAAACAAATAACTCATCACAATCTCAAATGAACAATAAAACCATAAAATTTTTAATAAAAAAAAATTCTACATACAAGTACTAAATACGAAATAGATTAAAAAATGCAATAAAATTAATACCGAAATCGAATTGAATCTGGAACACACGATATAGTATAAATGCATATTTCGATATTTAAACACTAAGGAACAGGCAAGCCGAGCAGAGCATTATCAACGGCTATTGAAAATTATCAGAAAAAAAAATGCTGAACATTAAATGATTCCGAATGAGCAACTATTTAAATGACAAAAAATGCATTAGAGGATTTGCTGAGAATAAAAACAAAAGCCTTTTACACTCGCTAGAATTGTACAAAAGGATTAAAAATAAAATGCTGAGAAAAAATTCAAATTTAAACAACAACAAATCGCAATAAAATGCAATAAAACACATTATGAATTATTAAACAATTAACTGAACAAATTTAAAAAAAAAAAAGAAAAATATCCAAAAAATATACTCCCGCCACAACAATAAATAAAAAAGGTTTAAATGTAATAAAGAAAAGCAGCTCATAAAATTTATAAAGTTTTATGCACAGGACCAAATGTGCTGAGAACAAAATGTTTATAAATAATATTCTTTCTATCTCTTTTTTGCGCTGCTCCTGTTTCCTCACACAAGGACACAAAGGAAGGCACACACACACAACACCACACACTTGTCCTAGTTTCCGTGTTTAAATATTTTGTAAACAATAAAAAAATATATGTATTTCAATAAATTGATAACAAATGCGTTTTTAAGCTCTTTAATTAGAATCAATTAATATTTATTGTGCTATTTGTGGCATTATTACGGAAAGAAAAAAACAATTGAAACAAAAAATTGCTAACAATGAACAGATGATGTTCCACCTACTACTACAACAAAGTTGAAATCAATTTGCCAGCAACGATTGTTCAGCCCACGGATGGTGGAGCTTTAACAAATGGTAACTAGAAATTAGTTGGTTCTTCAATGCAAGTGCTTAAGAAATTAAAAAAAAAAACTCCACACCCTTAAATTAAAAGCGTAGTGAAGAAGGATGGCGAGTAAAGATTTTGTTTATTAGCCAGTGATTAAAAAAAATGGTCTCTTGACCTGAAACCATGTCCAGATTCCCTTAGAATTCTTTAAAATATTCTTCTGGCTTTTATTTCTCAGATTAGACTTCCACCTCAAAGGATGCGCCTGCAAACGCATTTCGTCATAAACTCTTTTAAACATGCATGAAGAAAAAGCTTGCCTTTATTTTAAATAAAATTTTTTATAAAGGAAAACCTTACAGGACAAACTCTGTACCATGAAGTAGATACATTCAAACTATTGTCTGCTTTTCAAGTCCTCATCATAGAAACTGCTTAAGAAGGTAACGAAATAGTCTTGATGATGTTAAACATCAGTTGAAATGGGTATTACTGTGCCAGCATGGCAGCAAAGCTCATGGGAACAGGTACATTCCATTTTCTCAATTAAGAATAAATAATGTATATTTAAATAAAAAATTAATAAATGAAAAAAATTTATATTTTTTTTCAAACATCTGGTATGGAACCCGTCATCCATAGCATATTAGACGAAAGTCTTATTATTATTTTTTTTTTTTTTTTAAAAGATAATTTTAATTACATTTTTAATATTTGCAATAAAACTAAAATTATAAATTTTTAAAATTATTTTCTTTGCATTGCATTTGTGTAATAAATTGAATACTCGCCCATTCATGAGTATTTCTTTCCATCTAATTTGGTTACTTTTAAGCACAGATGTTTCTAAAAGCTTTTTATCAGAAGTTTAACAAAATTTTCTACTAATTGATTTTGTAAAGAAAATTTCAATATATACAGATAAAACTTTTGCTTAAAGAGCAACTTGTAGCAAATAAAAAACTCATCTAAAACTATTCATACTACAAAAGCGTCGTTGGAAGCATGTCATTTCATTTTAGAGAGATATCAAATAATAAATGCACTTGAGCTTTAATTTTTATTTTTTTCTTGTTTTTTTTTTTTTTGTTGTAAAATGAAGGATGCATCATCTTTTCTATACAAAAGTTCCTTCATTTAGCCTCAGTTTTTGCAGAGATTTTTAAGCCAAACATAATTACAAGCATAAAGGGCATAAAATAAAGGGCCTACAATTTCAGGGCCTTTAAGCTTTCATTAGAAACGCAGTACTAAACGTTTGCTAAATTTCCACTGCTTTAGGGAATTTGGTATATATAGTTTTTGTATCGCTTTTAGGGGAATTTATAATCTTCAATAATAAGTTTAAGGTCTCTAACAATCTTCTAATACAGACAGATAAGGAAGAAAGTTTCAGCGAATTAAGAATTCGTATCTTTTTTTTCTACAAAAATGTTCAAAAAAAAAAAAAAACTTTAAGTATTCGAGATCCTTATAAATATATAATTAGGGAAAAGGTTAATTATTCATTAAATCTCATGGCGTATATCATTCGTAAGTTCCAACTTCGTTTATTAAAATGCGGCTGTGCATAAACAAAGCAAACCAGGACTTCGGAAATTACCTCTAATCATGCAACGCATTGCACAGTAAGCGGCGAAATGGAACGTAAGAAGGCTTATGTACAACGCATTGCAAGGCATTGCATCGTAACCCGCGAAAGGAACCATCAGAAGGCGTGTATAGGAATTAGTAATTGTTGACAATCGATTTGAATGTTCTTAGATTGAATGAAGGATCAAGGACCTCTACAGAGAGATTACTCAAACACAGAACAACAAATTCCTCCTTAAAGCCGTACTTCGATTCTCAACTACAAATTGGTCCAATATACACTAACGACAAAACAAGAAGCCGCATTCCACACCATGGTGTTCCCTGGTGCAGCTTACCTATTTCTAATTGAAATTTTTATTCGGCCATTTAACCGAAAAAAGTTCTTCTGAATTAAGCTAAGCAAAGCCTGAAATGATTCCACGAAAAAGTAAACTTTGTAAGCATAAGCTGCATAAGTAAGCAGCAACTTTAAAAGTGTTTGGTAACGAAATCCTTCAAATTACCTTAACTACTTCCCTTAGAATTTCTTTACGTTTCTGGCTGCATTTGTATGTGGTTGATTACACATACAAGCATTCATATTGACAACACTTTACGAACCGCATACAATGACCAAAAATATTTAAAGGATGCAAAATTCACACAAAAATTGCATGCAAGTGTAACTTTGCATCGTGGTATGGGTGGTACATGCTTCTGTTTATTTGAATTAAAAAACTTCTGCACTTAAAAGATGCACGTGCAGTTTCAAACATAAATTACTAACATGCTGTGCAAAATGTTTGGGCCAGGGACTACTCCCACCACTAATAACGAACCTCCAGTGGTACATGTATTTACATAGATTCATTAAATTGCAACACGTTTGACACACAGCCATCCAAATGCAGACGAATTAAAGCTTCCAAAACACGCACACTTGCACACACACATTCATACATATACGAGTACATTTTTATTTCAATTATAAGCTGTTTTTAATGCACGAATGCAGTATGAGAAGGTCTTTAAAAAAATTCCACAAACTGATTTATCATGAAAGGTTTTATATATAAAAAGTGTGTTGAAAAAAAAATAAAATTATTAATTAAATTAAGCATTTGAAGGCGACAATAATTTGTAAAATTGGTTTAAATATTGTTGACATTTCCTTATTATTATATTAATGCAATTGCTGATGCACATGCACTTTTTCATAATATTTTCCATGTGATGTTAAAAGAAAAAAGAACCAACTACTGTAGAAATTGTACGTACATCAATAAAAATCTCTTCTATGTGATGCACAATTTATTTGACAGACTGTATTTCTGGTCACAAATGATTCGAGCATGTTCATGTGCATGAGTGTAAATAAAATTTTGAAAGAAAAAATGTTTGAAATTTTTGAAAACGACAAAAAAAATCAGAAAATTTCAACTTGCAAAGTATAAATAGAGTTTTGAATATGGTTGCATGACTAGAATTTCAAAAAAAGAAAAACTTCACAACAAAAGAAACAATTTTTCCTTTTCGTAACTGCAGTTGCCGTTGTTGTTGATGTTGCTCATTTACCAGCAGCTACAACATTTTTTTTTTTTTTTTTTTTTGCTGGTGACTAGTATTTCATGTACAAGTATTTAAACGCCCAACAAACTATTTTGAAAGCAAATTTATTTCGTTCGATGTCGAATTTTAAAGGGTTCTTTAAATTATATGGCTTGTGGGTGTCCATTGCACGTGTGTGTGTAAAAGATGTATTTTCAATACAATTGCATTGGAAATATGAAGGGTCTACCTATAACAGTAAGATTTTAGAAACTTTTATTGCACAAAAAAAAAAAGAAAAAAATGTGGGAGCATTTTGTAAAATCTCTAAAATTTGAAACACAAGACCTCTTCTCTTACAGTAGCTCATCTCAGTATAATCTTTTTAGTTGGAATAGCAAATATTTAGAATTATTTGCAAGAAGAGTTATTTTGTGCACAAAAACTGTATATCCTTAATGAACCTTTTTAGTGCAATATTTGAGCTACATTAAAATATAAAGATAATTTAAATGTCGTGTGACATCAGCTTTAGGCCGATAAAAATAAAATTTATAAGGAAAATTTCTCCCAGTCTAATATTTTGCTGAATGTAAGCAGTGGGCACGCGATAACATGAACTAATCAAAACTAAGCCCGCTTAGATTTCCACGATTCTTCTTATTCGGCAATAGCATGCAATCTCGCTTTAAATACGCTTTTCCCGCAGAAAAGAATTTACAATGTTTTTTTTTATTATATAAAAAAATATATATTTATTTTTGAGTAATACATAAAATAGCCTATTTATTATGCTATATTTCAGTTTTTTCTATTTCTTTTATTATTTCTTTAAAGTGATCAAATGACGCAACCTTTCACCTTCTGGACATTAGAATGGTCTTCTTCAAAAATGCCACCAGCTTCGAGGATCGCCTCAATTAAGCTTGACAGTTAAAACATAATTGTAATTTTCAGATAACACATTAGAAGGGCATATTCTCTGTACCGACTTTTAAGTTTAGTCTAGTTGGCTTTATAAGCTCTTTACATTAAACACCCGAACTTGTACTGAACTCCAGATAAATGTGAGAACCAACTAAAAGGTGTTTGTAAAAAATGTTGACTAACAACAAAAGGTAATTCAATTGCACTCATTTAGGGAAATCCCCTAATGCGAAAGACTTGTTATCGAGGTAGGTCAAATTTGTTCATTTAGCTATGAATATATACGAAGTGAATGGTTTTGTTCATAGTATTAAGCTGAGCTTTGATCGAAGATTAGATCTTAATGGTATGGTTGCTCTTGACTAACAACAAAAGGTAATTCAATTGCACTCATTTAGGGAAATCCCCAAATGCGAAAGACTTGTTATCGAGGTAGGTCAAATTTGTTCATTTAGCTATGAATATATACGAAGTGAATGGTTTTGTTCAAAGTATTAAGCTGAGCTTTGATCGAAGATTAGATCTTAATAGTATGGTTGCTCTTCAAATGAAACATTTTACACAAGCATTCTGATATTAAAGCCCCTGGTGGAAAACGAAATGCATTAGTTCAAGACTTCGTGCAGCCAAAAATTATCTTTGGCTTTATCAGTTCCTCTTTTCTTAAATGTAACTCTAAATACTATAAATATTTCAATTTAAAAATCAAATACATCCAGTAAAACAAAATATATTATTTTTCTTGATTTTTTAGTGAATTAATTGAAATATATTTACTATATTCCCCTGATGTACATAAAAAATATTTGCTAAATGCCCCAGATATGTTGATTTACAAGGCAACTGTCTCATTTATAAGTCGTAGAAATGTAAGGCAACACATTGGCCAGCTTGGCCAACACCATTCCGATTACTTGATTGCGTTTATACACGCATATAAATTACTTCAAATAAAAGTCTCTTCTAACTTTTCCAAATACGTGCTTGTTATTTTCTTCATTTTGCCCATCAACTAGAAAATATTGTCACTTGTCTTTTTTTGTAAATACCATTTATAGGACACGTTCAGTTGCTCTCATATTTACTTCAAATATATTCAGAGTTTTCGAGAAAGTTCTTGTACATCTTTCTAATTAATTAAAATTTTTTTCCAAAGAGAGAATCAAGTTATTTCTGTATTTATGCGACACAGTGTTGTCAATTTGCTTTTTGGAAATAAAAAAATTATATTTGAATGAATATTTTTAGAATAGATTTTTTATATTACGCACGTAAGTTCTTTAGCTGAAAAAGTAAGCGAGCTGGAAGGGTCTTAACACATTTCATGCATTTATTTTCAATATTAAGTTGGCAGCTGTATTAATGCCATCTCCTTAAGTTGACCATTGACGGTAAAAATCGGAAGGCATATAGACAAATACCAAGCCGTTTCGACAAAAGTTTTATCTGTATTGCAAATCAGAAGAGTTTTTGTTTATTTACGAAGCCATTCAACAAAAAGTAAAATAAAAAATTACATTAATGGATTTTAGGTCAAGCGCGAGTGTTCTTCTGCTGTAGGTCCGTCTATAAGGATATTTCAAAGCAATCTATCGTTTAAATGGGTTTTCAAATAAAGTAGTATTGAAAGCTGAAAGTTATTTATAAGTTTTTATTCCAAAAATTTTTTTTTTTATATTTATTCTCATTTTTAATATTCTTATTTCAATTTTGCAAATAGACATGATCCAACGGAATGGAATTCGAAACACCTGCTCTTAAGACTTCACGAAATATGTTAAAAATTTTCGATCCCCTCTCTTTATTCTCTAATATATATGTATATATTAGTTTAATAAATAATTTATGAAATATTAATTAACAATAATAATAATAATATATATAATAATATTAATATATATAGGGGTATAATATTTATTTTTGATAGAAAGATAGTACCAAATTTTAATTATTAAAGAAAATTAATATTTTAAATTCCTAATTTTAATTATATATTTTATTAATAATTAATATTTTGAATTCCTAATTTTGATTATTTTATTTATTAATAATTTATATTATAAATTCCTAATTTTAAGTATTTATTTTATTAATAATTAATTAAAAATTTTTTTTAAATTTATATTTTAAGCTATAAAAATTGTAAGCTCAATTAATTAATATAAATATTATAGGGGGATAATATTTTTTTTTGATAGGAAGATAGTACCAAATTTTAATTATTAAAGAAAATTAATATTTTAAATTCCTAATTTTAACTATCTATTTTATTATTAATTAATATTTTAAATTCCTAATTTTGATTATTTTATTTATTAAGAATTTATATTTTAAATTCTGTATTTTAATTATTTATTTTATTAATATTTGAAATTCCTAATTTTAATTATTTAATTTATTAATATTTTAAATTCCTAATTTTAATTATTTATTTTATTAATAATTAATTATAAATTTATTTTAATATAATGTTTTAATTTAATTTATATATACATAATTATTTTATAAATATATTATATATTATATAATTTATATTGTATATGTATATCAACATATCAATATTATTTAAATTAATATAATTTAATTGTATAAATAAATATTTTATAAAAAATTATGAGCACTTAAGTTAAAAATTTGAGTTAAAATTTATCACATTAAATGTTTATATGGTAAATTAATAAATTTATATTAATATAGATATATCTTATTAATTATTATTTTGTTATATATCTATAGGGAAAAAAGTTTATAACAATTAATTGAAAATAAAAATACAAATAAAATAAAAATAAATATTTAAAAATATAAAAATAAAATAAAAATAATAGTTTATTGAAATAAATATTTATCAATTAGTAGATAAATATTATATTTAAATTTTTATTAATTAATTTAAAATAATTAAATTAACAATATCACTTACAAGCAACATCAAAAATTATTTGCAACATCACTTTAATTTGAAATTTATTTATTTATTTATATTTTCAATTTTATTTAAACAAAATAAAATATAAGTTGTCAAGTATTTCTGAAATTGCTTAACTTAAATTACAAATAAATTCTACACTTTTCGACGAGTTGGCAAATGTTTGCACACAAATTCAAAATACAACAACTTAACATTAAAATAATGATTGAAAACACAAAATCATGTTTTATTGTGTAAGCATTTATTTAAATAATTATAAGTTAAGTGAATATCTATTCATCTATATACTTACGTTTTACTAAAAGTATTAAACAACGAATTTTTAATACCCTTCAGCAAGAAATGATAATCAGCAGGGAATACAGATTAAAACAAGTGTCAGAGCTCAGTAATGGCTCCTACTCATGCAAGGTAGTGCATGGCCAATTGTGGAGAGAGGAGAGATAATGAAAAACGGTTTTACGTAACGTATAGTTCAAGTACATCGAACATCGTAGTGGTCTAAGCAAAGTTTGCTTGATTATAAAAAATTATATATATCGAAATAATTTTTTTTGTAAGAAATATGACAAGATTGCCAAAAGCTTTTTAGTATTTTGATAACATTGTTGGAAAGTTATCCTTATATCCTTAATCTTTTCCGAGGCAGGCAATTTTACGTAAAAAACTAAAAACTATTGCAGTTTTTTTAATTCTTTTTGAGAAAAGGATAAGAAAAGTAAATAAAAATCATACACCCAATTCGTTGAAAACAATTTTACAAAGAAAAAAAAAAAGGTTTCGACTCATCTCTTGCCAATCCGCTTTAGCCTGTATTAATTATTATCTTGTATGCATTTTTGTTCACATCACATGCCATTTTATACTTTACACTTTCCTTCTCTTTATTATTATTTGTTTCAATCAAAAAATTCTTTAAAAACTAGAGGAGATGACAATTTTTTCCAGCTTTTATTAAGTTTCAAAATGAACCATAAAATCATGAAAAACAAAGTGAACTTCGGATTTTTTTTCGCATTCATGAAATATTCATTTCGACAGCGTTTTCGGATCCCTGAAATATTTATTTCTACAGCATACAATTTTTTTTCTTATAATTTATGCAGATTTCTTTTGTTTTTATAAATTATGTTTCCATTTTTTTTTAACTCTTTTTTTCTAAAAAAAATTCGAGGTGAAAAACTAGGCAGCATCAACTACTACTAGGCACTACTTTTGAGAACTACATTGTGGCCACTTCGATGACTTCGATATTCCGATTTTCCTTATTATTCTTCCGCGAGATATTTATGATTGAGAATTGTTTTCTGGGGGAAATTTTTTATTGCGGGAAACAGATTTCTCAAGAGCGTTCATGATTGTTCTGATATATAAAATATTGTCATAATTCAGTCGATAGTAATAAAGTGAATACGTTTTCGCTTAAATTTTCACTTTTGCCTTGATTTTGTTAATTTTTGCAGTGGAACTGAACTAAACATTTCCCTTCATTATATAATTAAATATATAAATATATAATTTAAAGGTTAAAAATTATAAATAGTAATTTTTAGAAAAAGACCATCAAATAGTGCTTACGATTGATTCGCTGGAACAGTTTTTAAATAGAATATAAAAAAAAGATTAGTAAGTTTCACGATATATTTCGGTCTACAACTTTACTAATAAAGACTTGTATTGCTTTATCGTTAAATTAAAATTTTTTTGATTTTTATTTAAGTTTTAAAATTTAGAACTCTTTTTATCATGTTTTATATTCATGCCGGGGATTCCCCTTCTAATTCTTATTTACTTTAGATGTTGTAGTAGTTTTTAAGAATTCTTTGCTTAAAACTTTTATTGATATAGAAAAGAATTTCTTTATTAAAAAACATGAGTATAATTATCTTACCTAAAATTTTAAACAAAACAAAAAAGAAGCCATTAAGTTTTCTGCTTGCCACAATAAATATTCTAAATAATTATCAAAAAAAATCATTATCTAAGAATATGTATTTTGTATTGATTATAAATAAAATTTAAGTATTTAAAATATTCCAGCATATGATAGTCGTCGAAGTAACACTATTTTTATTTTATCCTACAGAATTGTTCAAATTGTCAGGACATTTAAAACAATATACTTCTTAACAATAGACATATTTTAAAGAACAAAAGCATTCCAAACAATACACTAAATCACACACTCACACACTTACACAACCGCATATGTGTATGTAAATTGTTAGTTTGAGCCTTTAGGCCAGAAATGCTGCACTTGATAAAGCAAAGCTTACACACCCAGTAACTAATATTAGAAACCCAACGCATAATTTATCGGTGTATGGGTGTATGAGAATCTGCCCAGAGTCAGTAAAAATTACGGCTCACTTTCTAAAGGCGTTATGAAGACTATTACCATGTGACATCCTGAATGTCACCTTTCCGTCTAATTTTTAAAAGGATATCGTCTTCCTTCCTGTCTCGTCTTGTATCACAGATTCGAATTATCAGAAAATATGTTCAAATGTTTTTATATGTGTCTATATATTACAGGAGATCAAACGCTTAAGGACTTACGTAGGCACTTGCAAGAAATAGATAAGAATCATACTGACAACTAAAATCTGATAAGTTGCAAATATGTCAGATGTGAATAATAAATTTAAAAACGATTCAAAAGGTTTGTAGAATTATTTTTAATGTCTTTGGAACATTTTACAGATATCGGCAATGAGCCGAAAATTTTCTGAAATCATCAAAATTATCTTAGACTTTTCCCTTTATAATTGGAAAAAAATTAATTTACAAACCTTCAACAGGGTTGCATTGAATGAATAATGTCTGCCTACTAAACCGGAGGTGGCGGGTTTGCTTCCTACCTAGGCCCTGGCTGTTTTCCTGTGGTCAAGCCGAAAGCTTTGCGGGTTAATTTAAATAAAGAAATTGTTTAAAAAAATAATTTTCCAATTTATAAATGGACCCACCATTTGTGGTTGCGTAAAAACGCTGTTTACTTAATTTTACAATTATATGAATAAGATTATAAGATGGTTAGAAGTACTGGTTATTGAGACCATCGGCTACAATTAAATAATATTTCGCAAACTTTTGGAAACAGAGCCCTACTTATTTGGTATCCTGACGGTCAGTCAAAGTTTAATACATTATTGTGATTTTTTGGATACAGCCAAGTGTTCAGGCAAGTTTACTTATAGTCAATTGATATACGGAAATTTTTTTGATATTTACAAACCTTCAACAGGGTTGCATTGAATGAATAATGTCAGCCTACTAAGCCGGAGGTGGCGGGTTCGCTTCCTACCTGCGCCCTGGCTGTTTTCCTGTCGTCAAGCCGAAAGCTTTGCGGGTTAATTTAAATAAAGAAATTGTTTAAAAAAATAATTTCCCAACTTATAAGCGGACCCACCATTTGTGGTTGAGTAAAAACGCTGTTTATCTAAACAACTTATAAGATACTATTTGATTTTAGGGATTTCGGCAAAAATTGTTTACCGGGTAAATCCACACATACAATACACTCGTAGAGGGTCACCTAAATATATGCCTTCAACTCTATAGACTTCTTCGAGTTTGTTGGTCTTCAAGAGTTTCTGTGAATGTGTATTAGTTTATAGCAGTTCATAGGTTAAAGAGGGCATTAAGCAACAACAAAAAGGTCCTTCAGCATTGTTGTCACTAAATAAATGTTGCCAAGTAGTGAGTAAATAAAATATAAATTTTATAAGTGAATGGGTTACATGATTTCATTCGTTTTTAAGATGCTAAGATCACCAGATGGAGGACAAATTATAACCAAACAAATAAAATAAGGATGTAAACCGATTGCTTGAGATTCTTGCATTTATTTTATTAGAAAATTTCCTATAAAGCTTTTAAATGAGAGCTATTGAATTTGTAGATCGTAGGAGTGTACTCGCGCTATATAGTTAATACAGTATAATGTTACTGAAGATTTTCTACGCGATCCTACGCGCTTGAAGCTGAATATTAAATTTGCCTTTAAATTTTTAAAAAAAGGATTAAAATTGCTATAAAGCAAAGGAATTACATTCAGCAAAAACTTTGGAAAATTGATTCTTCACCAGCGACAACCTAATAAAATTCTACACGTATTAGAAAACTTTACGTTTTAGCTCCAATTATAAAAACGTAAATGATGATGCAATCCCTTCAGACAGTATGTAACTAATGCAGTCTGCAACGAGATAGTGTACTATGCCACAAAGGATCGCTAATAATGGAATTTTGAAATAAAGTATGTCAAGGGGTTCTTCCATGGCTAACAGGGAAGTAAAACAGAGAAGAAACTATTTTACTCTTACGTGACAAAGTTTAATAGGAAAGTAACTTAATTACAACTCAGGGAGTCGTTGCTCACAACATCAAGGCAGTGACTTTACAATTACTGGAGATGCACCGGAAACTTATAAAAGGTTTAGTACAGAGTTATTGGAAAATTTAATCGTTTTTATCTATTCTAAAATTTATTCAGACTTACAGAATCATTGAAAATTGGGCAGTGTAGTACTCCGCTGAAAAATGAGCTGGGTGAAAAAGATTTAGGAAGTGAATATACGTAAGGATCAGCTAAAACGGTTTCCTACCTTTTGTTCAGAACAGTTTTGTATATAGTACGAGGACTGGTCGTCGACAAGATTCCACTCACATCGCTACAAACTTAAGGTACGTCAGATAGTTTTAATATAAATTAAATAATATAAATAAGTTATAGGGTTAAAGAGTTTTAAAGGATATTCAAAAGTATTTACTTTTGTCTTGCTTAGGTTACGGACTTGTGTACAATCTCCCAACTTTGCCGCAAATATTTCAGGCTCAATAATGCCAAAATATATAAAACATTAAGTGCTTTATATATAGGAGTATATATATGCATCCACATTGATATAGCGCGATTCTAGTTCCTTATTGGTTTTCGTTTTTTTTTTGTTTTTTGGTACAAAAAGGATGAAAGAGCATTAAAATAATTACAATAACAATATGATAACAACTTGTGCTTACCACCTCATCAATTGCTGTAGCACGATTTCGTTTCATTTAATTTAAAATTAATAAATTCTCAGTGATTGAAAAGAAATATATATATATATATATATGTGTATATATATATTTTATATATTATATATAAATTTTAATATTAAGGACATTCAGAAGATAACAGAAGATGTAAAACGAGGAAGAAAAGAAACCAAAAAAAAAAACAAAAACAACTACGTAAATGAACAAAATAGCAAATAAAACGTCCTGCTCTTGTCAACACTATTTGTTTTATTTTCATTTATTTTAACTCAATTTGATGGAAAATCACATCATATAATTTCCAAACACGTCCGCCAGCCATTTCTTTTCTACAGCCATAGTAATTTCTTTGCTACCAGTTAAAGGAAAAAAGACAAACATGAGAAAAAAAATGTAAGTCACGAAAACAATTTCTAGAATTGGTCTGTTATCCAGAAGATACTAAATGCTACTGCTACTTGAACAATTGGCGTACAATAGAATTTGGATACAAACAACTTGAGTGTGATACACATTCGCACAAAGAGCTGACTTCACATCAGACTGCTTGTCAATAGACAGAAAAGCCAACAACAACGAGTGCAACATCATCATCACTGGCACGCATCATCCTCATCAGTTTCTTTTTGTTCCTTTTATTTCCCAAATACTCATAGTACGTTAATGCAACCAACTTTAGTCCTCAAAACGTCTGTTGTTACTCAAAGTCCAGCTGTTGTTACTCAGTTGCGGATGTTGCTTGTTTGTTTCTTTGTTTGTGCATTTATATGTATTCGTTTGTATGTACGTATGCATGTATGTATATTTTTATCTGTATAGGTAATACTTTTTAAGGGTTTAATTTGGCCTCATCTTTTTAGTATTACTTGAAAAATTGTGTTAAGCAGATGACGCACAGTAGTTCGCCTCTTTAATCTTTACATTTTCACAATAATAACTTTTACATTTTTTCAAATTATTAAATTCGCTCAGTAGACTGAAAAAGCTCATTACACTGCGTCACAATTGCTAACGTTTAGTTTGGCATTGGCAGAATGACAGAATACTAATATTAATACATTAATAAAAACAATATAATAGCATAGTAAAGTTCTATCATATCAAAATAGAAGTGTGTATAAAAAATCGTTTTTTTTTTTGCGTGAAATTCATTAGTTGCATCCAGCTAAGTGCAATTGATTGTAAAAGGTTTTATGATTGATCTTTAGCTCGATTATTTCTGTCATAAACGAAGTCGACCTTTAAAGCAGCCTTTATAAAAGAAAAAGTGCGAAATGTATCTAATTTTATCTTTGTTGACTTCCACCCAAAACATTCTGTAATTCTCAACTGACTGGAACAGACAAGAAATCGCGTAAGAATGTTTTAGCGTGAAACGATCACGCGATATCGATCACTATAACCTTCTACAGAGAAATGAATAGATTTATTTTTCCCAACCGATAGTATAGGTACACTGATCAAAACCCTCTATATATACCTATATAGCCACATATATGTATATATATATATATATATATCCACACACATACACTTACAAACTAGATACATATATATATTATTGTAAAACTTAGTTATAAAAGAAATTAGAGTAAGATCCATGTTGTAACAAAGAGAGACAAAGAGAAGCTTTAGATAAGTTTGAGTAATATGATTTAAATAAAAATGAAGAAGTCTGTTCTATGACAGACACTGAAGAAAGCGCTTCTTTCATTGTAAGAACATTTTATATATTTTATAATATTTCCAAAACACCCAGTAATAGGAGAACTTTCTAGTTTATTCTAATTTCTGCAAAATTGTAATACATTTTAACTCATGCTTTTCATGCCGAAAACTAAAAGGATTACTAAAGGATAAGAAAACATTTCTCAAATTTATTTTAAATGTTATTTAATTAGAAAATCAAGTTGCACACACTTGTCATACAATATTGAATACGAATACATATATGAGAAGCTATAATTTGAAACAACCAGGAAAGTTTTAGAATAAGATTGCCTTTTTTACTGTAAAATCAATACTAATAAGTATATAAATAATACAAGCAAAAAAGGCCCATTAAGTCAAATAAAAATTTTGTTTAAAATAATTAAATAACTTATATAATTTAAATGAATTTTTAATTTAATTTACGTTTAATTAATTTTTTATATAAAAATAAATAAAAAATAAATAATAAATATTTCTAGATCTAATAAAATTAATAATATCCTCTTGTATAACATTGCAAGTTTATGACAAGAACTGCCCCACTGTAATTTTAAAGGACTCTTTTGCTTTGTAATTTTGTGAAAGTTCAAAATTATAAAAAAAAAGAATCCATTGGACAAAAATATTAAAAGCCTTTAGCAATGATGATAAGATTTCTTTCTGCATTTCGTTTAAGTACAGCCGATACATTCGTGCATACCTTCCAATGCGTTGTAGTGTTTACTATTAAGGTACGAGTATACAAATAGACAGAACTGGTCCATATATCCCAAGTGAAAGAAGCCACTTGGCACAAAATTAGGTGGTGAAGCATTGTAAATAGAGAAGTGGCTACTTATTCAGATGCCTTCCAATTACTGGTTTTGTTTTGCCAACCACAAATTATCCGTTGCCCAGAAAAATTTCACACATGGGTTATGGTATGTATATGGAAATGTTGTGTAAGAAGAAGTCACTGATTTCAATATGGACAACTTTAATTTGTTAGTTGAAATTTAAATTACAAATAGAAAAGGTTACTATAATTTTTTAAATGTACAGAAGACCCAAGAATTAAAGCAATAAAAGAATCATACAACTACTCGGAGCTCGGAAAGAAATTGATTTTTAGCGTTTAAAAAAATTCAACCAAAAAGTTTTAATTATGCACCCAAAAAAAAAAAAAAAAAAAAATTGTTTATTCACCCACTAAACCAAAAGAAAGTTGACATCGATCACAGGATCAAGCATTGTAATTCAGTTTTGATAAGCATAACCGATTCTATAGTATAGTTTTCATCACTTAAATGGTACATATAGAATACCTCTAATACGAAAATGGTTCGAAAAATTTAAGAAGGCTGGTTTAAGGATATTCGAGGTTATCGAAAATAGCAGAGAACATGGCTAGTTTTCGTGACGGTCCATAGCTTTCGCTTTTGAACCGCAGAAGTTCTGTAAATACGTACAGATCATCATGAGCGAATTTTACATAAATAATTGGGCAATTCTCGACGTTTAAAAACCTTGTAAGAAATAAATAAATAAGAAAACTTTCTATTGCAAGACTTTATATAATGAAAGCGACTACGTGGACGCGATGTTGGTGGAAAAAACATGAGTTTTGTAAAGAACTTTCAAGGAGTTTTCAAACGAAAATTTACTTCAGCTGATGGCTTTAGAGCCACCATTTTTCTATAATATAAATAATAAAATATTTATATTTATTTTATTTAAGAAATAAATACTATCGTTCATTGCAACTTTTCGCTGGGAAAATTTAGCTCGCACTGCACTTTCTTTCCATACAACTTGAACTTTTACTCTCTGGATATGTAGTCATGCCTACCACCCGTTTTCACCCACATAACCGTACAGAGCATGATGAATAGAGAGGTAGTATTTGCAAGCATTATAATACGTTTGAGGGGCCAGTTGAGCTCCTCACTAATATTTTTAAAATTCATTACTGATAAAACAAAATCTTTTAAAAAAGGATTGTATCTCAATTTTAACAAAAAAAATAAAAACAAACAGCAGCAACATCAACCAGTACAACAACAAAAAGGTGGCGATCGCAATACGAATTACTCGTTACTCTGCTTGGATTAGTTGCTATATTTTTTTGTTTTCAGTTTTATATAGCTTATAGTCTAAAGTCGCTTAATAGAAAGTGATCAGAAAGTTGTTTTGTTTTTTCCTTTCTTTTTTTTACTTTTATATGTTTTTTTTGCGTCAGGAGAAATATTCTTATCATATAACGAAGATGTGTGTTGTGGGTATGTATATATTAAAGTATATTTTGCACACAATTAAACAGGGATGTGGCCAACCATGACAAGTATGAGTAACCAGACCACCACTTCTACCTGAATATAATTTCATATTTATACAAAATATATATGGAAAAAGAATACGAGAATTAAATTTAAAATTGTTAGTTAACAAAACGATATGCCACAAACAGGGGCACCAATTACCTATAAAAAAAATAAAAGACGGTGAGAGACACAACACAACACAACAGCAAACAAAACAAATACAGTGCTTGAAGAGGCAAAAGCCAAGTACACACCCATAAATGTAATAAAGACAGAAAATACATACTCTACCCAACAAACACTTTAACTATTAGCAAGCTGTAACAAGCTGAAAATGTTTTCTTTTCAGTTATTCCAATATGTTTAATTAAAATGTGAAATTTCATTATTATATGCATGTATACACAGACATGGTCATATACACTTGTCTTCTGGCAAAAAAATTTCAACACTTTTTTTGAAACCAACGAATTGGCAATTATTTTAAAAATTTTCTAAAATAATTAATAAATTTAATCAAGAGATATTGCAAAAATACCATCGAACAAGCTCCACATATAATTTTTCAGTGTAAAAATGGAAATTTTTTAATTTTTACAATAAAAATGATACGAAGGACATTTTCCACTGGGGTGGCTAATTTTCTTCCAGCTAATAATTTAACTACAGTTGACATAAGAATTGTTTGTAGGGTTTGCTCAGTGCATGTTTACCATAGAGTTGCCACGCCACAGATGGCCATTTTTCATAACATTCAAAATTATTATGCATTCAAATTATTATGGTTGTGTAAGAGAAATGCATTAGTTGGATTTCATTTAAAATTAATACAATTTATATTTATTTATCTGAAATTTATTTATTGGCGGGTAGAAGCTAAGCACGGTTTCTCTGTCAGCATTTTCATTACTAATTACACCAACGTATTTTCGCTTTTGTTCTATTTGCTTGTTCCATTTATTCTATTACAGATCGGCTGCCTGAGCTTTTGATAGGCTTAATATCATCTAAAATGTATACAACCAAAACTTGATGGATCCGCTTTATAAAGTATTGAGTCTATAGGTAAAGTGGCATTACTCATTAGCTTGCCACCTTCTGCAAAGGCCGAACTTATTTTGGCATTTTGATTAGTCTGTAAATGTGAAACACTAATTACTTTCCGTATAACTAGAAACATTTGAATTTTCCTTTGTGCTTCACTATGCAATATTATATATATATATATTTAGCAAACAACTCCTGAAATATGAACCATCACACTGCCATTAACTCTCACTGGAACTTTTTCAATAACAATATCTCCTTGCTTGAAATTTCCATAAATGTTGTACGATTTCATGGAGTTTCCAATTTAAGTTAATCAAATTTTCAGTAATTTTTGTCGCAAATTAAACTCCAATTAGAGGTTAATTAAATTACACCGAATCCCCAAAAACTAAATATTCAGCAGAATATTCTAAAAACCATTAAAATTTATTATTCCCGCTCATTTCAATGTCCATCAAAATAGATCTTCATATACTATACTTTATGCTCACGTTCTCTCATTCTCTCATTTTTGTCTTGAATTATGATCCACACATAACTTCACTAACAATCCCCTATTTAATTTTGTATTAAAAACTTGGCAACAATGTGTACAAATGCAATTAATAATACATACAAGAGATGAAAGCAATAATACGCTCTCAATGTTTGATGTGCTTCTGTAGCGTTTTTACAACAAAAAATGTTGTTTGAAATTTGTACTAAAATTATACACACCTCGCGTAATTACCCCTTTTGGTTATTTATGTACCTCTCTTTAAAGCAAAAACTGCGTTAGTTATGTCAAAATTTAATATAGATTATTATGGACCGGAGCGATATATGATTGGGAAATGTTTTTATAAATTTTATTTTTTAAAAGGAAATATTTCATTAACAGAGTTGGTCGATTTCGCAAGCAGTCTATATGGAATTCCTACGTCTTGTGCCGTCATTTTAATAATTATTTTTATCGATTAAGCTTTGCTTCAAAATAAAATTGGTACGAAAAAAAATTCCCCTCTATTTTCTTGTGCATATTTTTTATTTTTTTTTTAAATTTATGATAATAAAAGAAATGGCAAAGATAGAACTACTAAAGTCGTATATATCTGTTTTACAGCTTTCGTAGTTGTTCACCATATAAAAGATATATAAAATCCTTGGCCTCAGTTGTTTGCTTAAATATATGTGGTTTTTTGACATTGTTTAAGGAAAAATCTGTTTTCTCTATAACTCTACTTAACTAATTCTTTTCAAATATATTTGTATACTATTTTTAAAAATAAATAAAAATATTTTGGGACAATTATTAGAATTTTTATAACTACATCAAATCTTGCTTTATAACTATTTAAAAATTCTCAGGATAATTAACAGCGCTTAACTCCATATAGCACGTGCCAAGCTAAACTAAATTCTAAATCTAGATGCTAATGTCTAATGTATTATAATTAATTTTATAAGTAATGACGCAGAAAAGCTTCTTATTTTATTGCACATAAAAATAATTGCAAATTTGAATAAAAAATATATAAAAATCGCAAAAACTACAATTAAAAAAAACGCAATCCTTTCTTACAGCATATCAGGATAAGCTTATGAGGAATTTTTAACTTTCTTAAATTTTAATTTTGTTCGCTGTTAAATAATTTGATGAATTCTCATCAAATCTTTAGAAAAATTGACAAAAGTTAAAACTGGAATGGGGAATTTCTTTTTATATATAAAAATGCTAAATATAAAAGAGCAGGGCATGGAAAAAAGATAAATATTTGAGCATACATAAAGCATAGTATTAAAGCCTACAGATATTCAGATTCACGATATTCAAATGATTAAAAAGGTATTCAAATACTGAGTAATTTAATTTTATTAACAAATAAGTAAATAAAGAAATAATTACCACATGATATCTGAGGTTTGGCACGATCTGATTACTGAATGTAGGAACTTTAAGAGAAATAATTTTAGCCATTTCTTCCATGGTATTATATTTTACAAATTTAAATTATGAATTATATAAAAATTTAATCATATATTAGTAATTATAATAAGTTTATAATTACGTTTATTATTATTATTATTTATAATTATTATAATTAAGTTTATAATAAGTTTAATTAAAAAGGTTTATCTTTTAATTATTAGTCTAATTTATGTTTTTTATAAGTAAATGAATAAAATTGAATTTTTTTACTTTTACTCTTCATCACTAAAAGAAAGCGCGTAAAATCTGAAAAATTCTGTTTGAAAAATTTTATATATATTTTAATTATGTTTAATTGCACGATTTTAATATTATGTTAACATGTTTTTGTTTAAGAACTTTAGCTTCTCAATTTAATAACTGCCAAGTTGACATCACCGGCATAAATTTTCTCACTTTTATAAAAAATTAATACTCAGAGACAAAAAAAGAAAAGCAAGAGAATGAAAAATATGGTGTTAAGGAGGTACTTGTTAATAATGCATCGCACAGTGGGCTAGAAAGTATAATTTTTCAAAATATAATATACAAGTGAAACTGAAACTGAAATTAGCAGTGGAAGTATGGGCGCAAAGGCCATAAGGAGAAACGCTACAACAAACTTTTGAATTTTAAAGAATTGGTATCCAAAACGGTTTTTAACAATTGATGTTTTTTAATTGTAGATTTTTTTAAAGGTATCAAAATTTTTCGCAGGTTAATTTAAAAAGTAATATAATTTGTATTATTTATGTATATTTTGAATAACAAAAAAAAATTAACTTTTAATGTTAGTTGAGCATTTCTAACTGCATACATCGTTGGAGCTCATTGTAGCTCATCAGTAGATTAACACAAAAATTTGTGTTGTCAAAGCAGAATCACTAGTGTGGCAATACATTCTAAGCACAGAAATCGGAGTTTATATGAACACATTGACGTTTTCGTGCGAGTTGGAAATCGCTTAGAAATATTGTAGACGAATTGAAATCAATGTTCTCTCTCATATAATACGAATGGAGATGTGCAAACGTATACAATCCCTTTTTGTGGTTCACCCTGAAATCGAAACCCATTAGCTTTGTTTTTGAAATATTTTCTCTAACATTTTCATATCGCATATTTCAAAAATTCCATATTGACTATTAAGAAATCGGATATAATCGAAATATTCAAAATATTTCTAGCATAACTGTGATGTTTAAAAATGTATATTAAACTCTTCTATAAGTGACGAAGTGCTTACTTTAATAAGGCAACAAAATTAATTTTAGAAATATTTGTCACGTGATTCAATAACAATATCAAGCAAAAAATTTTTAAAAAAAAAACTTATTAAAAATTAAATATATTACCATACTAAATAAATAAATTTAATAATGAGTGTATGAACAGAATATATATGAAATCACTAAAAAAAAACTTTGAAAAGTTATGCCTTTCTCCTTTAGGCCAAGGATATAATTGACTTAACAAATTATAGCTTATATTTTCAGTCTCAGCCCACTGTAAAAAGTACGAGAAGTAAGTTTGTTTAACTCATCATTTTTCACATGTATTGAAAAATTTATATTTAAAATAAAATACACAAAAATTTTAAAACATTAATTTTGAACAAAAAAAAAAAACTTTTAAAAAATATTTCTTGTGAAATACAAACAAGCTTTTGCAAATAAAAAAAAATATTAATTTGTTGGTATTTCTGGGCGTTGAACTCGGTCAGGTCAGGTTGTTTTTAGCTCTCTTGTAGTTTTCACAGTAAATAAGTATTATTTGGCCATTAGAATTTTTAACTTTGATTCGATTTTACTTTCCCGACTGTCAAAATTGTGACAGTGACTTTACTGTCACAATTTTTGTGACATTTTAAAAATATGGTCAACTAAGTACAATTAAACTGATGCAACTCAACTTTTTAGTATTGGGAATTTTATCTTATTCCAGTAATATTTCTTATTACGTATGTATAGTACATACATGTATGTACATTATTGATTGGGATATGTGATCCAAGGAAAAATATATATATTTATATATTTCAGATCATTATACTTTACAAATTTCGCCTTTAGCAAAACAACAGCTTTATGTTCTTCTGCCGAAAAAGAAAAAGGCTGCAGCTATGTTGTCAACTATAAATGTCGGATCTAATGTGGAACCGAATAGGTTTGCAAAACCGGAACAAATATCATATCAGCAGAAAACGGAAGGAGGAGTAGATAGCAATGACAAATGGTTGGGGAAATCTTGGAGCAAATCAAGTCGATGGCCGTTATAGCTATTTTTCGATGCTACTGATATAGCAATACCTTATAGCAATAAGGCTACTGATCGTCGTTGATTTGTGTCAGGAAAATATAGAATAAATCACTGAAAATATAAAAGCAAGCTCGCAGTCATAGAGGGTATCCAGTTTACAAAAAAAAAAAAAAATGGAAAAACGTTCGTATTCCAGTAGAAGAAAGTTGCCACCTGTGCTCACAATGGCGCATACAGCAGCGTAAAGCTCATATAGCTTGTATCAGCTGCTTCAAGCCAATATCCAATAAACAGTCGATTAATCGAAAGTTCTGATTTTTTGGTTTTTTTAGGTTTCTATTTCCTTATTTCCTGAAATAAATTGTATACGATGAAAATTGATATACAATTGTATTTATTTGTGGATGTACAGGTACCAGGTTACCTTGATGATCTCTGACCCAAATTCCCAAAAATATTTTAGCGGTACAGCTGCAATAATGCAACATTTATTGAAAGTTCTTAAAATACTCTCAAGTATGCATATTCTCAATTTTAATGACAGAATTTTGATTGAAAACTGAAAAGGTACCCGAATATCTAAGTGCGCATATAAGGGTTAAACGAAACACTTTCAAATACCAAAATATTTAAATTAGATAATTTTTATTTAATAATTCTTCATTAATGGAACAACTCCAAATACTTGAAAATGAGATTTTCGTAAATATTAGACTGATTACATTTTTTTTTTTACAACACATTTACACGCTTAAAACTTTTGTACGCAGAGAATATCGCCTAGTAAAATGCTAAACTCTCAGTTATTCACTGGCACACAACTTTTGTTTTTCGTAAAATATGGATTCACAGAGCACACAAAATTGTATGAATGAAATCATTGTACTGTGGGCTAAAAGTTGGAAAATTTTAAATGAAGTTTTTTTCGTTTAGATGTTGTTTTTTAACTGTCAGCTTTTTTAAATTCTTACTGAAGTTTTTCATAGTATTGATACTTTCGGCATAAAAATTGTGGCCAATATATTACTAATTGGTAGCGAATGTACTATGAATTAATTTTGATTTAATTTTTAATTATTTTCTTTAATTGAACTCGTGATCTTATATTTTTCAAATAAAGTAGTGTTTTTATTGTTTTTGCCCGAAGAAGTACCGCGACTACGAGTGCTTACTTAAACGTGGTATAGATAAATATAAGGTTTGGCTTACGATAACATCGGGCGATGAAATATAGCAAAGAAAGTATTTTTTAGAGTCAGACAAGTTCAAATCTTAGTCAATCAAAGAAAAATATTTTTAACAACAATGAAAAGGATATAAAGGAAATTTTTATAATATCAATGCTTTAAGCGCTGTCTCGCCTCGAACATAAATAAAGCGTATATTTCGGTCAGTTTGTTAATTTATTTTATTTTATTTTATTTTATTTATTATTAATTTAACTTTACATACTCTTTTAAGCTTTTTCCAACTCTTCAAGAAGCTATAAAAATTTACAGTGGGCTCAGATTTTGGATTCTAATTATATACAGCATTTAACAAAAAGTTAAGTTTATAAAAACTATGCAAGAAAAAAAATTAGAGAATTTATATGAACTTTTTAAAGATAAAACGTTTTTGTCGTTTTGCAGAGTTGCATTTATTTTATCAGCTGAGAGGAGTTTCTACTTAATTATTAAATATTATTTATATTTATTTGCCAGCTAAGGCAAATTTTTTTTTTTTTTTTTTTTTTAAATTTAGCCAAAGTTACCGTGTGCATAAAACTTGTACTTGTGACTTCTGTATAATTTTTGAAACTGTACGGGGATTATATTTTGCATATACAGTTAAATAACTTTGTTACGCAAAACTTCTTATAATTTAATTATATTTTTTTTTTAAATTTAGCCAAGGTTACCGTTTGCATAAAACTTGTACTTGCGACTTCTGTATAATTTTTGAAACTGTACGGGGATTATATTTTGCATATGCAGTTAAATAACTTTGTTACGCAAAACTTCTTATAATTTAATTATAATTTTTTTTTAAATTTAGCCAAGGTTACCGTTTGCATAAAACTTGTACTTGTGACTTCTGTAAAATTTTTTAAACTGTACGTGGATTATATTTTCCATATGCAGTTAAATAACTTTGTTACGCAAAACTTCTTATAATTTAATTATAATTTTTTTTTAAATTTAGCCAAGGTTACCGTTTGCATAAAACTTGTACTTGTGACTTCTGTAAAATTTTTTAAACTGTACGGGGATTATATTTTGCATATGTAGTTAAATAACTATGTTAGGCAAAACTTCTTATAATTACCCGCCCTTATCGAATTTTTTACACCATTTAACGCTCGTATATCATTTCAATATGCTTTAATTGATTTGGCCTATATAAAATAGTGTACATTTTGTGATTAACGTCTGTATTTCTATGGATACGCCTCCTTTTAAAGAAAATTTGTAATTCTACCGTTTGAAATGTTTGTTAGAATTTTATTAAATTAAATATTAAATATAACTATCTATATATTTAATAAAAACTTTTTATACAAACAAAAAAAAAACTATATATATATATATATATATATATATTTTATAATGCATTGTAAAACACATATAAAACGCTTGCACGTTTGTGCGAGATATTATTCATATTTATATGAATATGAAAATCTGCAGACAAAAAATTGCATTATGCATCATTAATATTGTATTCAGCAGATTGTACAACAAAAAAAAAAAAGGAAACCATTATAACGAGACTTTCCAAGGAGTATAATAAAAGAGCAAGCAACAAACATTTAATAAAACACTTACTGCAACTTCTGCTGGCGATAATGGCGCGGCTGATGGTGATGATGTCAAACAACAATTAATCATTTTCCTACAAAAGAAGAAGAAAAACAATTTTAAAAATAATTTTTTAACATTTGTGTGTTGTAATTTAATATATTAATGCTATTAATAGTTGTGATGTAACATTTTTGCTGAATTTTTTTTTTTTTTTAAATTTCGCCACTAAATTTTTTTTTAAATTGCAAAGTTTTTTTGGTGAAAAAATTCTATATGGAATATTAAGAAATCTGATATAATCGAACCTTTGGATAATAAATTGACTCAAAACAACGAACAAATTATTCATTATGGCGACCAGAAACCTTAAGAGACAAATCAGAGCAAATATAAAAATTTATAAATTATTTATTAACAATTAAAAAAAATATATATCCTTCCAATATTTCAGGAAATTTTAAATAATTAAGAATTATAAGAATTTTTGGCTTTGCGATATTTTGAACATTTTATTTAAACCGGATGAAAGATTCGAATCGGTCAAAGTCCCATGAAATTATGCCAGTTGCGTTTACGTAAAAGAAAGTAGTAACGAGTGCTTACTTAAACGTAGTAGAGATAAATATAAGGTTTGCTTTACGATAAGATCGGGCTATAAAATATACCAAAGAAAGTGTTTTTTAGAGTCAGACAAGTTCAAATCTTAATCAATCAAAGAAATATATTTTTAACAACAATGAAAAGGACATAAAGGAAATTTTATAATATCAAGGCTTGAATGCGATTTTGGGTATCTGACCTCCGTAGATGACACGTATAGCGAACACTAATTTTTCCAAATCTTAACTGAATGACAAGGACTTCATTAGATAGGAAATTTTATAACATTAAGGCTTGAATGCGATTTTGGGCATCTGACCTCTACAACTGACACGTACAGGAGAGAGTAATTTTTCCAAATCTTAACTGAATGATAAGGATCTCATTACATAGGAAATTTTATAACATTAAGGCTTGAATGCGATTTTGGGCATCTGACCTCTACGACTGACGTACAGGAGAGAGTAATTTTTCCAAATCTTAACTGAATGACAAGGACTTCATTAGATAGGACATTTTATAACATTAAGGCTTGAATGCGATTTTCTGCATCTGACCTCTACGACTGTCACGTACAGGGGACACTAATTTTTCCAAATCTTAACTGTATTTTGCTAGTAATTATTCGAGTGACGATTTTGATGCGGTCAATTGGGTCTAGTTTACCGACGCACATTAGAGATTTTTGATAATCCTTATAAATGAACCAATGGGTTAATGAAGTCACATGACATTACGATTTCATCAAAAGTTTACTTGAGTACGGCAATCTCATTGAGCGTTTTGTGGAAATATGAGCCTATCGTGGTGGAATCAGATGTTAGCAAGATTAATCCTGCTAAGCCGTTCAAAACTGACAGTCCTATTCTGGCCATCCATGCATTAAATTTTATGTCATTACGTATACTCATGAATCTTTGAGCCTACCCAGAAACTCCTATAATATATTTGAAATGTGCGATATATTTTTTAAAATAATACTTATTTTACTTTAACACAAACTGAATTCTTTTAAAATTGATTGTGATGGCAAGCATTTCCCATTAGCATGCAATTTCTCCTTAATACGGTTTATTTAAATTATTTCTTTCTTAATTACAGTTTTATTGAAATGCCTATATAACTTTGCATCTTTCTTATTTTCAAAGGAATGTGCATATAATTTCAACTATATTTTAGTGCAAATGTACGTGGGCTGCTCACAAAGCAAACAGATTTGCTAAATTTCGTGTTGTAAAAATTTTTCATAAAAGAAATAAATTAGATAGATATTCTATCATGGGCATGTACACCAAATAAATAGATAAGGGGGTAAAATTGAAAAATTTGAACACACCTCGTATATACATATATTTTATAACACACTGCAAGTGACTTTAAAAAGGCTACACTGTTAACTAATATTTCTAATCAGATGAAAATGAAAAGATATGACATTGAAAAAAAGGACATTCTATAAAAAAATTAAAAATAAAAAAAAATTTTAAACCAATTAGATTATATATTGAACGCTTGGGATTTAAACAAACATTATAAATTTTAGGAAATTTAAGTTTTTTAAAGTCGCTATTTTCCATAATGATATTATTTAGAATTCATTAAAATCTGTGCATGCAATTTAATACTGGGCCCAGGCAAAGGAATATTTAAAAATTTAATGACAGTGTAGTAAAAAGACAATTCACTAGTTAATAATTAAAAGTCTAGTGAGAAGCACGAAAGTAATGACTTTAATTTTAGTGGCCTTCGAGGCTTCTTGCGTAACGCAAGAAAAGCTTAAATTGTAGTCTGTATTCATGCAACTGGATTCATGTAATAACAAGCAAATATATGTACTAGGACTTCATAAAGCTTGTTAACTGATTGTAACGTTTTTAACAGATAACTTTATAAGTTCCTTCTTTCTGTACCACATCGGTACAGAAAGGACGAAATAAATATTGCACCCAAATATTCAAATAATAATAAAAAAAAAACAAATTTAAATTAAAAAGAAATTTATGTGTAATAATTATTTTAAAGATCTTGAAAGCAGCGAAATAAAAAATAACTTCAGAAAGCTCCTAATCTCACCCTCTACCCGTTTTTACGAAAATTATAACACAAAAGTATCCGAGGCCCTTCGACTTAGTACCACTCAAGATAAAATATACTTTAATTTTTATACTATTTTACTAAAATTTTTGATTTTTTAAAAGTACCTTTTTAAAGGATCTGTAAATCGCAGGATAACAGCACAGAAAATCTTTATTCTTCTAATTTTCTAATTCGATAAGTCTAAGATTAATAAACTTTCCTTTTTATAAAAAAAATATATATATATCTAAAGTTCCCTTAAGTAATTATGCTTGACTTTCTCTCCTACAAGGAATTAATAAACTGAACCATAAATATTTTCACTTATTTTAAGTTGACTTAAATTAAATTTAATGTAACTATTGGTAGACAATAAGGACAAAAAGGACTAAATGGTAAACGTAATGTCACATACTCAACAACGTAATAAAGATGAACAAATGCAATGAAATAAACTGTAGATAAAATGACGACGGAAACGAGGACAAATTAAGCAAAATTATTCATCACATCTAAGTAAATTGAAAAGCTCTATACTAAATCTGTAGTCTGAATTTGCGAGAATAGCGCGAATTAATTCGCAAATGAGTAGAGAAATATCAAGAGAAGTTAAGAAGATTTTTTTTTTTAAATAAAAATCAGAAAAATTTATTATGGCGGAGAGGATTATTTAGATGTTATTCTTATATATTAAGTGACTCCCCTCTGCCACCCATTTGAAGCGGTTCAAGAGAGACATATCAGTGGCATTAAAGACTTTATTTGTGTGATTCGGCCAGATAACCATCTGATATCTTCGAATGACAATTCTTATGTGCGAAATTTTAATTTTTTTTTTCTTAAAGAATGAATGTAATTGGATGTACTCTTGTAATTATTATTATTATTATTTTTATTATTATTATTATCATTATTATTATTATTATTATTAATATTATTATTATTATTATTATTATTATTATTATTTTTATTATTATTATTATCATTATTATTATTATTATTATTATTATTATTATTATTTTTATTATTATTATTATTATTATTATTATTATTATTATTATTATTATTATTATTATTATTATTATTATTATTATTATTATTATTATTATTATTATTATTATTATTATTATTATTATTATTATTATTATTATTATTATTATTATTATTATTATTATTATTATTATTATTATTATTATTATTATTATTATTATTATTATTATTATTATTATTATTATTATTATTATTATTATTATTATTATTTTTATTATTTTTATTATTATTATTATTATTATTATTATTATTATTATTATTATTATTATTATTATTATTATTATTATTATTATTATTATTATTATTATTATTATTATTATTATTATTATTATTATTATTATTATTATTATTATTATTATTATTATTATTATTATTATTATTATTATTATTATTATTATTATTATTATTATTATTATTATTATTATTATTATTATTATTATTATTATTATTATTATTATTATTATTATTAATATATAATAATATAATATTATTAATATATAATATATATATATATTATTATTAATAATATATATATATATATATATTATTATTTGTGCTTTCATTGTGAACGGACGTGTTTCCAAGTGCGCGGAGAAAATTTAATTTTTAAATTAAAGATTAAATTAAATATTGATAAAGTATATACAAATATTAAATTAACTAATAAAAAATGAGTAAAAACTGTGGATACCTCTCTGTTAGTGCATGTACGGTATGTGGAAAATCATTACCAGGAACAGGAGATCACATTAAGTGTCACAACTGTGGTCGTAAATACCACTACTCGCCATGCGCGACGCTATCTGAGTCCACCTACACAACCATGACCGCGGAGAAGAAACAGTCATGGAAATGTCATCTGTGTAGAGGGGATAAAGTTAGAAGTAAGTCACCAAACAACATGTACCAAGAATTAGTTCATGTAGAACAGGAAGATCTAGGAGAACAGGCGCATGCACAATGTGTAAATAACCATGTTGTGGTGAATCGAAGGGGTCCCCATTTGGAGGATAGGAATGTGTCGGAAATGAAAGAGGACACAGGCTCAACTAGCTTAGGAGATATAATCGCCAGCATAAGTAAGCTAAACAGTAATATTATAGACACAAACAAATCATTAAGAGAAGAAATGATAACGGCGTTCTCAAATTTAACGGAAACCATTAAAAACCTATCAGCGCAAGTCAATGACCTAAAAAAAGATATTGAAAAAAAAGAGAACCGTATACAATTTTTGGAAGCAAAGGTCGGTGAAATTTTTAATAAGGATAAAGAAAACAATAACAAAATAAGTGAAACGGAAATACGTGTACATAAACTAGAACAAAACGCCCTAAAAAGAAACATTGAAATTACAAACGTACCAAATGATGAAATGAGTGCCAGTGAAATAATAAAAAAAATTTCATCATTACTGGAAATCTCATTAGAGAAGTTTGATATATATAAAGCGTACAAAGTAAAAAAGGGTCATAAAATCATAGTAGAGTTTTCTAATTTAAATAAAAAACTAGAACTAATGGGAAAAATTAAAGGAAAAAAAATTGATTCGAATATGATGACCGTGGTAAAAAAAAAATCATCAACAAATGACAAAAAAAAAACACTACATATATGTCAATGATGAGCTTTCTAGTTTCAACCGACAACTATTTTGGAAAGCCAAAAATAAAGCTAGAGAGAATGATTGGAAATTTGTATGGTTTCGAAATGGAAACCTTTATGTACGCAAAAATGAAAACTCAAAAGCTCAAGTTATAAAGAATGATGAAGATATGCAATTACTACAATAATTTTTTAATTAATAAACTTTAAAAATATTTTTTTGCAAAATATGGATGTGGAAAGACAAAAATTAAAAAACTTTAGTGAAATAAACAAAAAAATTTTAAGTTATCCATTAACATTTATTTTCATGAATATAAGATCATTGAGGAAAAATTTTCCAAAATTTTTAGTTGATATACATAAAGTTTTGGAAAGAATAAAAGTTATAATATTAGTTGAAACAAGCATTACTGATGAAGAGATTACGTTATATGAAATAAAAGGCTTTAAATCTATTTTCTTTAATAGAAAAGACAAACATGGCAACCACCAATCAGGAGGTGGAATAGCAATTTATATAAAAGAGAATATAGCTTTTGCTGATATCTCTTCAAGTAATACTAATTTCGAGTCAGCAAAAATAAATATTAATATAGAAGACATAAACGTGACTCTCTTAGCAATATATCGACCCCCTTCTCAAAACGTTAATAATTTTATAGAAGAAATTGATCACACAATAAAAAAAACAAAAAATAAAAAGGAGATGATTATTGTTGGCGACATGAACATTGACATAAATAAGCAAAATATCACAACAACTAAATACATGGAAATGCTCTCATCAAACGGTTTTGAATGCTTAGTTAATGAAAGCACAAGAGAGAATGTCAGTACGCAAACAGGTACGTGTATCGATCATATTTTTATAAGAAGTAATAAAAAACGTCGAGTAGATACCACAGCGTTTATAATAACAACTACAACTTCGGATCACTACTCACTCTTCTGCAGTATAAATAAAGAAATTGATCAGGGAAGGGAAAAAAGTACAAAGCAGTGCGCCAGTAAAATAGTTACCAAAGAAGTAAATAAAAAGATAAGAGAAATAAATTGGAAAGATTTCATACATCAAAATAGTAATGATTTATACAACAAATTAATCGAAACTTTTACCAATATTTATAATAACTCAACTAAAACAATAAAAAATAAGAAAGCAAGATCTAATAACCCATGGATAAGTGAGGAATTAATTGAAAATTGCAATGTAAGGGATAAACTTTTTAAAAAATGGAAACATAATCCAAACAACAAAAACTTTGAAAACCAATATAAACAATATAGAAATTATTTAAATAAGAAAATATATAATGTGAAAAATAATTATTATAGAAATAAGTTTATTGAAAACAGACATAACATTCGGGTAACGTGGAAACTGGTAAATGAAATTGTAGGCAAAAAGAATAGTAACATAGACAGTGTGATTTTGCAAAACTTTAAAAACGTAAATATAGCAGATATTGTAAAAAATTTCGCTATAAACTTTAAAGAAAATGTCAAGAAAATTATTCATAATTGTAATATAAAAACTCTAAATTGGAATATGGAAACAGTAGAAAACTCAATATACTTATATCCTACTAATGAGGAAGAGATATTCCTTATATTAAGCAGTTTAAACGATAAAAAAGGCCCTGGGTATGATGGAATTAGACCAAAAGACTTAAAGAATAACGCGCTTGTAATGGCACCAGTTATATCCGCTTTGATTAACTTAAGTCTGGAAAGCAGCATTGTGCCGCAACAATTAAAAACATCAATTGTACGCCCAGTATATAAACAAGGAGTAAAATCGGAATATAATAATTATAGACCAATTTCTCTCTTGCCGGCCATTGAAAAAGTCATGGAAGAAGTTGTTGTAAAAAGATTGAAGGAATATATAGAAAAGTACAAAATAATAAATAAAAATCAATTCGGGTTTCAAAAAAGAAAAAATATCAATAAATTGTTAGGAAACTTCGCAAATCACATAAATGAGTCCATAAGCAATAAGTTACATTGTCTAGTGATCTTTATAGACTTTAGAAAAGCATTTGA